>CM034360.1:19424832-20014897 GCA_019925275.1 Mytilus edulis
TTGTAGTGAACAATATTAGTAATTTCTTATGCTCATGCTATTTAAAGAATAATCAATTTCTATTGTTATGAATAACAATGGCCTTTGTTTGCGGGATGTAGAAGCAGGGGTTTCCAGAAACCCCGCTTGTTACAGACAATTGTAAAAATCCATTGTTATTCGTAACAATAGATCTATTCAATTTACACGTGTTTCAAAAATAGAAACTATGTAGTATAACAATAGAACTGGGGTGTAACATCAAGTATACATTGATTACATTCCCGTTGGTTTGCTTTTTATAGTTTTTGAGTTAGCATTTAGTTTAAAGTATGACAAACACTTGCACGACGGAAATTGCACATTCAGATGTAGGTCTACATAATATAAGATCAAAAATGAAATAATGAAGTAAATCGTAAAATTTAATCGTATTGCTGATTAAAAATTACTGTTAAAAAAATTTGAAACTAATTATGTTTCCTTAAGATCTTGCCCCGAGCTGAGAGACAAGTTCTAATCAATTTTATATTTTTGGATTAACAATACCAATCAATATACTGGACAATTGATCCGTCAAATTAATTACCCCGACGACAATTTTTAAAGAAAACACAACTATTTAATAATGTCAATACAAATTTATATCAAATCTATTAAAATTGAAAAAAAGTCCGCTTAACCGGTTAGCGTTTTTGGTATTCGGTATTCGGTCGTTCGAACGGTTAACCGTTGACAACACTATTAGTTATGTTTATATCGCGTATATGACCAATCGGAGGTCTTCGGATTTCAACTCGATAGTCAATTAGAAGGCTTCAAGACTAAAATACACACGAAACAAAGCTACGTATTATCCGTTCATATGCTCTGTAAATTGTTTATATCAAACTTTTTTTTGGATAAATGTTTTACATGGTTAAAATCTAATATGAGAATTTGAGTCAAATCGCTTAACCTGATTTTGATAGCTAGTGCCCAGTTAAAGCTGACGTGTTTACTTCAGCTTTAGGTGCCTAAGTTGAAATGTCGAATGTATTACCTTCTTATTAGAACTTCAACAACAAATAAGAAAATACAGACATTAATGAATTCATTAAAACTTACCGGTACTTTTTGCCGCAAAGATTATCTCCTATCAGAATTGTGTTTACGTGTTTTTCACATAATGAGAGGAAAAACATCAACAGATAAAGATTTGAATTCATACTTGATATATCAAATTCATCCGTTCATCGTTGAATATCTTCTCGGTCTTTACTTTATGTACTGTGCATCAAACAGGATGCACAAGTAATTATATAGTAGGAAAAAATGTAGCTAAGAACTCATGAGTTTGGCAAGATGACTACAACCATCTTGTGTGTATGACACATTTGATATTATTACACATATTTACGTAATAAATAAATAACGACCTTGATGAAGTTGATTTTTTATTGGTGTAGACTTTATTTGGGTCTTTGTTGGTTATTTTGGTTGTTGGGTTGTTGAATCAATAATTTATACATGCATGCCCTTATATCTTAAAAGTATAATACGGGTTGTTCGCCTAACAGAGGGTTTTCACATGTTTATTATAGCTCTATTGTCGTATTGGCACTCCTAACACATCTTTTAGGGAGCTACCATTTCATTTTAAAATTTGAAAAAGACAGGACAGGATGCCAATTTATGTAAAATAAGTTCTAAAAAGATCATTTAAATAGGCAGGACCGAAAATAAATTTAAAAAATGGAGGACAGAGAATTCAACTAAACATAAAACGGGGACAAAATGTATCAACCCCCCCCCCCCCCCCCCCCCATATAAACCCATAAAATTCAAATGATAGCTTCCTTATGTAAATATATATATACAACTCGTCTAAGCATCAACCCAACAATGTTAGATCTGTAAATTTGCTTTCGCAAATTTTTGGTTCTTCCCTCGCCGGGATTCGAACCCATGCTACTGTGATATCATGACACCAAATCGCCTGCACTGCAGCCGTCCCGCTAGACCACACGACCACCTGGGCTCTCAAAAAAAGAGCTTTCGCTGGTCGTGTGTTACCTTTCCTCGTCAGTTTTAATCTAGCGGCGTACTACAGTACATGATATATAAGGCATGAAGATGTTATTGTTACAGATCAGCTAAATTATCCATAGTAAAGGATCTTACAAATTAATGTAATATACAGTCACAGAAAATAATTATATTTATAAGTACGTATATATACGTCTGAGTCAGTGACAACTCTACAACAGATGTATCCATCGGATCGCCATCAATGATGGTGATACATGGCTGTGTACATAATGTATATACAACTCGTCTAAACATCAACCCAACAATGTTAGATCTGTAAATTTGCTTTCGCAAATTTTTGGTTCTTCCCTCGCCGGGATTCGAACCCATGCTACTGTGATATCGTGACACCAAATCGCCTGAACTGCAGCCGTCCCGCTAGACCACACGACCACCTGGGCTCTCAAAAAAAGAGCTTTCGCTGGCCGTGTGTTACCTTTCCTCGTCAGTTTTAATCTAGTATATATATATATATATAAGTACGTCTGAGTCAGTGTGAAGCCCAGGTGGTCGTGTGGTCTAGCGGGACGGCTACAGTGCAGGCGATTTGGTGTCACGATACCTCAGTAGCATGGGTTCGAATCCCGGCGAGGGATGAACAAAAACTTAGCGAAAGCAAATTTACAGATCTAACATTGTTGGGTTGATATTTACCCAACAATGTTAGATCTGTAAATTTGCTTTCGTAATTGGGAAAAATTGACACCAAAAACTATACATTTAGAATAAAGAACCCCATTAAAATCAGGGGATGTACATGTATCTAGGTGTTGTGAAATGCAAATAATGACAAACAGATACGTAACAAGAACATACAGATCGATTGATTTATTGTTGGTTATTTATCGTCTTTTTGATCCTGTATGTTTAACACGAGAAGAAGTGAATAATAAATACTATAGGAAGATCCTGTAATAGAGACCGTCCAAGATGAAGGTCCGGGAAATTGAGACTGCCACAGGAAAACACGGATTTATTGGATAGTTACATAATGTTTGCCTTGCAACATGGCATAAATTAACACGTCCTAAATTCTGAATGAGACTGCGAACTTGTACATCCAAAACAGCCAATCTGACGCCTAACTTTTCCTAGGGTTTTACTGCCAATCACAGGAAAAGCAATTATGACCATATTTCTCTATATATACCACAATCACGTGGGTAAATAAAGCTCAACTTAAATAAATGAAAGAATGAGCAACGCGAACCCAATAAAAATCGAGGGTGACCTCTAGTTTTCCGAAAGTAAGCAGACCATTCTCCATATTTAACCCCCCCCCCCCCCCCCCACCCCGTCATGTTGCTTTTGTAAGTACAAACCCGTGGTGATCAGTCTAATTCGGTATCTCACATTCGAGAAAGGAAGACATGATTAGAATTGGAACGGTCAAACCATTCGTGATGACGTCATTATAATTTTTGATGAATAATTTCAACTTCACATGGTCATGATGGTGGAACTCTTGGTTCAAAGGTTTTTATTATCAACACCCCTGATGTTAATTGTTCATAAAAATAAAACGTTCACGATTGGGAAGCTGAAATCTTTTATTTTGTAGTAAAGTTTTGTTCTCAACTGACTTAATTGGTCGAGATAAAAGTCAAGATATGGGGCAGCCTTACCTGTATCTGGTGTATCCTTCATTTCACTTTAAAATGATAGATGTGCTCAACATAGACACCAATCAATATATTGTTAAGTGATAGGACATCATGTATATAACGGACGTGAATTAAAAGGATAACGTATCTTCTGTTCATTCCTCCTCAGAGGTTTCTGTTTGAAATCAGTCTAGTATGAAGGTAGGAACAAGTCGGTAAGAAGAGGAACATAACTGGTTCTCATGGGAATGATGATTGTTTGTTGAAAAACACATCCTCAGAACTTACACAAATATGTTGTCAATCAAGAAATTAAGCATCTTGCTTGATAATGCGATTTCAAGGAATTTTGAAAGGAAAAAAGTGTTTTTTTTAACAAAGTACGATTTATCTCCATGTCCAAATCAGCGACAATGTCTAAAGTTACGCACATTTTTTAGAGAAAGAAATGTAAAAACAAGTATGTAATATCTGTCTACTGTTAAAGACTGTACATTTTCCAGCCGTAGACAAATTCAGATGAAATGTATGAACGAATGTAAAAATTGAATTAGTGGGAGGGGGTGGCGGAAAACCGTATGTGTCTTAGATGTTTATATAATAACACCATTCGTCAAATGACAGGAAAAGATACGCATACGACTTTCCAATTATATCACAAGACAAATAAACTATTTCCTTCCCGGTTGTTGGGTCAATTAATTTTACAATGTAATATCTATGATATTTCATATAATGCCACACGTTTCGTTTCAGCATGTCAAATCTTTATGAGCTTGTTCCAGTTCAGGCCATAAGGTCCAGTTGTCAACGAGTACAAATTAGTTATCAGCCTGTCCCAGTTCCCTTTAGATCAGCGATAAACAAACATTAATAAAGTATCGTCATAGCTATAATAATAGGAAGCAAATGATAAAAAAAAAACACGATACGTAAAACCATAACAATAATTATACCATTGTGTAGCACACTAGCACTTTCTGAAAGCAAAACCAAAGTATGTATGTAACCTGCTGTTAAAAACATATTGATGAAAAAAAATCATGGTGTCCGAGTCCTTGCAAAAAGGTTTATTTCAACAATTATCTATAGCTGTTTTAAAATTCGTAAATAAACATTGTATGTTGAGTTCCTATACAGTCAGTAATAAACTAGTAAAAATACCGGTCCCTTGTCATCCGTCTGCAAAGGTTATGATCTTGAAGGGACATTTACAGTTATAATGTAAAGAAATACATAAAAAAAAATCGACGACATGCCTATTAAAATTCATAAAAACCAGTCTAAACAAAGTTAATTCCTTTTTTATTTTAGACTTCTTTTATCTTTTGTCGTATAATCTCATGTGATTAGTTGTGTAATAATATGTAAATGTCACAATAGTTTCGTCTTTACCAATAACATTTAAAATACCCCACCCTCCATCCTGCTGGGTCTGCTTTGTAGAAATTTGAATTGTTCTCGTCATTAATACCCTTAAACTAATAAAACACAAATCCTTTTATCGCAACAGACATTATTGGAAAGTTCGTGCGCATTTTATCATAATCTTGTATTGTCTAATTCGACAAGGACGATATCTTTTTTCCGCCAAAAAAAAAAACTCATTTGCGCCACAACTTAATTGCGCCAATGCTACTTCTGCGAATAAAAAAATCTTATTGCGACAATTTTATCAATTATTTATTTTTAATAATTTGAACACAAAACAAAGTCAATCACATCATCTTACAATACCAATAATATTATCAAGAGTTTTGTGAAATTCAGCTTGATTTTATGGTTGAGATGGGTGCAGTTTCCTTCTTTCTCTGTACATAAATTTAGATATTTAAAATCTCACTTATGTTATATACCCCAAGTTATCTGAGATCAATTGCAGTTTTGAGAATTTCAAAACATATCAACCGAATAATTATGAAAATATACAATACGTCATGAATAACGGTCCACACCGAAACTTCTAATTTAAAAATTAAGTTTAAAATAATAAAAAATTGCGACCTGCGTAACATTTATTTATAGGCTTCTGATGCTTGACGTTGGACAATATGAAATACAATCGAAGGGATTTAAAATATTTAGAATTTGTCTTTACAGGTGAGGTTATAAGGTATAATGAAAACATTATTTTCATATTTCCAAATTTTAATTACTCTCGTAATGACTCATATATTTAGGCCAAGTTCATAAAAAGAGAAATAAGTATTCCTATTTCATTTCAACTATATATCATAAACTTTAAAGATTTGATAGAAAAGCTGATTAGTAATCTCGCTTAACTTGTCAATAAAAGTTGAAAACAGTATAGTTATCAATAATATTTGTATTTTAGCTCTTGAGCAAGTTATTAAACTTTAATAAAGACCTAAGGTTAACATTTAAAAGAAAAATATGATAAAAACATTGAATTACAGTCGTGAAGTAGAGAACAATACGGATCAAAATCGTTTTATATTATGACAATTGTCAACTACTTATATTATCCTAAGAAGGTCTGATAATTTATGGTATTGGTACATGTCAACACTAGGGAACTCAAGTGGTATATTTGTTCGAATTTGTAGAATATTCTTCATTTGCTATTATGGCGACGTTAAAATGTGACAATTAATTTTACGAAGCAATGAGAAGCTAAGTCCTGTTTTATGTTCATCTGTACAAACACGTGGTACAGACAGTTCTGTGGAAATAACTGGGTGACAGGTAAGATATATTATTCTTTTTTATTATGTTTTCTTTCTACTTATTACTTTAATTCCTGATTGAAAAATGTGTATCCTTTCGTATTTCTGGCCTAGCTCACAGTGGCTCGTACTTTTTTTGGTCGACTTCATTCATTTTTTATTATTGATACTGTTTTAGAAAAAAATGGCCGTCTGCATTAATATTTCTTTTTAAAGTTCAAAAATGTTTAAAAGAATACTTAGTATTTAACTAGATTTTTTTTAAACTTTTAAAGAATGAAATTTCAATGTCAATAAAATTGAGAATAGAAATGGGGAATGTTTCAAAGAGACAACAACCAGACCAAAGAGCAGACAGCGAGAAAATCCCGCACCATGATGCGTGCTTCAGCTGGCCCTTAAAAAATGTGTACTAGCTCAGTGGTAATGGATGTAATACTTAATTAAACTCTAAATATATAAAATGAACTAAAATTAAAAATCTTACAATACTAGCACAGGCCAGAGGCTCCTGGCTTGAGACAGGCACACATTTCACCACTGTTCTCTTCGGCATTTGGTAGTAGCTGATGACTACATTTTTTTACGATTACCGAATATTTCTATGCTATTTCTGTGTGACTAGTTTTAAAAAATCATAGCACTTTCTGTGTGACTAGTCTTAAACGTTCATAGCACTTTCTGTGTGACTAGTCTTAAAAGTTCATAGCACTTTCTATGTGACTAGTCTTAAAAGTTCATAGCACTTTCTATGTGACTAGTCTTAAAAATTCATAGCACTTTCTGTGTAACTGGTCTTAAAAATCCATAGCACTTTCTGTCTTAAAAATTCAGAGCATTTTCTGTGGGACTAATCTTTAAAATTCTTAGCATTTTCCACATATACATATAACACACACACAGACAGATAAAACTAAACAAAAACAAAACGCTAAGATTAAAAAATCTATCGTTTCCGTGCCAACCACGTCATTTGTTTTTGAGTTGAACTTATCTGATAAGTTCAAAATTTCCAATATTTAAGATTTAAATGCATACAAATGAAAGAGTATTAAACGGACAGTCAAAATTGTCAAAATATAATTTGATAGGAAGCAGATAGTGTGTCAAAGATACAACACACCCGACCAAAGAGTACAAAACAGCCAATGGCCACCAATGGGTCTGCAACGCGGCATTTGCCGTGTGGCGGCCTCATCTGGACCCTTGACAATAAAAACTATAAAACATATAAATGAACTTAACGCCGAGTCAAACTATAAACAGCTTGAAGTTGGTAATTTCTGCTACTTCGCTTGCCATGCGACTGAGACTGGTCGGCGTGGAATCAGAACAATAATTATGTCCAATGTCTACCTACATGTATCCGGCTCAGCGTGTCGACAGTCTGGTACAAAGCAAGTGGCTTATTTATATCCTATGAACCCATTTTCGTCCTGGATATACATTTATTACTGGCACTTGACGTTAAAAATAATTATCTTATTTGCATTTTTACAATTATTTGTTTTTTTTAATTTGCATTTTTACAATTATTTGTTTTTTTTTAATTTGCATTTTTACAATTATTTGTTTATTTGAATTTGCTCAAACATGCAATCATAGCTATAAGAAGGTGTGGTATGAGTTCTAATGAGACAATCTCCTTCCAAGTCTCAATTTGTAAAAGTAAACTATTACAGGTCAAAGTACGGTCTTCGGTCAACACGGAGTTTTGGATCACACCGGGCAGCAAGCTATAAAGGGTCACAAAAAATAGACTGTCACAGTAATTATAACAGCTCATAAAATTCAAGGTCTTGGGATAATCATCTGATATCTATCTAAGATTGATATACTTTATATTAATATATTATAGAAGGTATTAATCTTTTTATAATATCAATTGCTACTTTCTTTAATTTCAACTTATAGATGAATGGTTGAAAATATGCAAGATAGTATTACCACCCAACTTTGGAGCTCTTTATTGTGGACTTATTTGATAAATTACTATTCTTATGGCTTTTAATTGGTAAAAAACTTTCTTTTAAAAAGATCTTTCAAAAGTAACATTATATTGACTTTTTTTCTACTTGATAATATAAGGTCTTGATACTTGATTTGAATTGTATGGTATATGTATTAAATAGTCCAACTAACGACCGATAATTACCCCTATCAGACGCGTTGATGGAGTTATATTACTATATTTCTTTGTAAGGTACAATATCTGTTACATTTAAATATCATAAATATTTGAATTTTAAGTTTGATGGTAGGTATTGTTTAAAGTACGACTGATATTGCTAATGATATTGCTCGTCTTGGGGCTTTAAACATCTCGTCCTTTTGAATTTGAAGTTAACATTTGAACTACCAAGGCTTCTAAAGAAAGTGAATAGGGCAATGCAATCTATGAAACTATAGACATAATACATGAATCAGAGACAATATTGCCTAACAACAGGAAATATATAGAGGTATAAGAACGACATCAAACGATAAAATCTTTTTTTTTACCATATCTACAGGTTTAAATTGCACTAGCCTGTATATATTTTATAAATTTTACTGTTATTGTGCTATAAAATAAGTTATGCAAAGCCTGCTATTATGTTGTCAAATTTCAAGACTATTAATTTGTACATTTTATTTAGGAAAAACGTTGGAAAGTTATTTTGGAATTAAAAAACGTGTAAATCACTCGCATACTATTTGATTGTTTAATGTTCAAGTGGAGATAACTCTTAATAAATTTTTTTTGTGTTTCTTTTCAAGGTAACAATGAATATGGATATTTTAAGAAGTTATAGTCTGCCGTGTATTCCACCAAAGGAGGATAGTCCAAAAGACAAAGTTCCAGTTATTAATGATGAAAATCCTTTTACTTATGATTCAAAACCAATATACATTTCACCTGATAAACTAAAGAAGAAAATTAAAAACCGAATTCTTCAGTTCAGAATTAAAAATGATTATGTGAACAACGAAAAACTTCGCCGTTTTGAGAAAGCTAACGAGGTGAAGGCATTCACAGCATCGTTTGTTGCGCAAGATCAGGAGATTGGAAAATTATTTTTGGTCGACAGAAAGGTCCAGAAACCACCTACACCGGGTCCACTGAAAACAGACACCCGACCTAGCAGTCTCCGGAGTGAATTTAACAAACAGAGACCGTTAAAATTACCGCCGCCACAGTTACCTCCCATTTACAAAATTAAACCAACTGTCATCAAATCACGGGACTATGACATTGAACCTGACATATTTATGCACAACCCGACCTTGGAAGAAAGACTGGAGGAAATTGAAGACTGCCGGTATTTAAGACGGTTTAAAGAAAAGTAATGCTATTCCAAGACGTGGTCTACTTTTTGTTCTAGTCATTAAACGATCTGACCAAAATAATTTGATAACTTAGTAACCTCTTGATGTATAATGGTCGTTTGAAACGTTCATTTTGCATGAATCTTTTTTAGTTCGTTTTTTAATTTGTACCAACTTGCTATCTATGAATGAGCTTGGCATAGGTTCTAATATTTCAAGAATCGGAGACCGTTTTAAAATTATGTACCAGAGATGTACAGTAATTTGTAAGCGAGGGGTTGACACAAGACATGTTTTTTAATCGGATAAGTATCCAGTGTGTTGACGTAAATACTGTTTAACAATCAAAAACATTTTTTTAGGATTCTGCAATCATCATTACATTACTTGCTAATTGGTTCCTGAAATATTTGCCACTGGACGTAAGTAAGTAACAATCAAATCATTCATTATGTGAAGAATTAAACTATATTGTATATCCAACAAATAAATGGCCAATAAATGTATGCTTTATGATCTTAAATTCCTAATTAAATGAATAACTAACACAAATGTCATGATTACATTTTTTTTATCCACCATATTATTATTTGTACAGTGAGTATAACAGAGGCGGATTTAGGAGAGGGAGCCCGGACCCTCATTTTGGGGAAATATTTGGTTGACTTTTTTGGAATCACCGAAGCATGAATGGTGTTGGTCCCCTCTTTAGCAGTCTGAGCCTGCCCCCTTTATGAAAATTTCAGGATGCGACATAAACTATAATTTGACAATCACATTATGTATTTCTATAGTTCGACAAGCTAAAATAATATTTAAATATAATTTTGTATTTTTCTATTTATGTATATATCTATTTATAAAACTATATGTGTAGTATGCATTTACAGTGTATACTATCTTTTGGTATATTACATGGTCCAAAATGAGTCAACATGCAAATGATCATATTAAGGAAAATCGCCAATCTTACACATGTTATATATACAACTTCAGACAGGCACTTCATAACATCATATATATATATATATATGGGAAATTATATTCCTTCCTTAGATCTTTGTCGTATGTCAGACTTCTCAATGTGTTGTTCCCAGTTCTGTCCATCAAATGTTTCTTCCTCTATCCGGTCTATTGTGTTCGAGTCAATACAGTGTGGTGCTATACCTATACATATAATAAACGGCCAATGCAATCATAAATTCCCATGGTTTCAGTAAGTGCATGGTAATCATAACAGTTAAACATGTATAAACCGAAACTTTTCTTAACCAGAAACACGCATTTACATTTTGTATCATATGTTAAAGGAGAAGAAGAGAGCCGTGGTGTAGAGGTTTGTGCATCGGACTACTAACACAAAGGTTCCTGGTTCGATTCCCGTTCGGGATAAAAAAAAAAATAAGGAACTCAATGTTCGGCTCTCCTTTGACACCATTTGCGATTATGGTCTTGAGGAAACGATGATAGTCCGTCGGAAGGGTCGATAAATGGCTGACCCGTGTTAAGAGAGAGCCATATCTCTTGCACGTTAAAGACACCCTTGTAGATTTCGAAAAAGAGTAGGCCAATGCCGCTTCAAGGCAGCACTCGCACCCGCAAAGTGGAAAGGGAATTATATAAGTTGCAAAACTTCTTTCCCAATCCACTATTTATAAATATGTTTAAACTAAAGGAGTAGACCGACACGTGTGGAGTTCGACTATCCCGACACGTGTGGATTTTGACTATCCCAACACGTGTGAAGTGTGACTATCCCAACACGTGTGGAGTTTGACTATCCCAGCACGTGTGGAGTTTGACTATCCCAATCCCAACACGTGTGGAGTTTGACTATCCCAACACGTGTGGAGTTTGACTATCCCAACACGTGTGGAGTTTGACTATCCCAACACGTGTGAAGTTTGACTATCTCCTTGGTATTTTTTCCTCTTTTTTATTTGAAACATTGTGTATAATATGTTGTATTACACACCTTGTTTTGTTTTTGAATGACACTAATAATAATTAGTCCTTTTACATAGATTTTCAAATCTTTGATAAAAAAAAATAGATATATGATTAAAACCTACCATAGCCGTCTGGATTAGATCTTGGTGTATAAAAACTTTGGACACCACATGTCTTACAGAATGTATGCTGAGCTCTGTGTGAGTTGAAGGTGTATGTTGTTATATTGTCAGCACCCTGGAATAGAGCAGAATACATTGAGAAACAATTGTTTATTCCACGTAAACATAATCAAAACTTTTAGTATATTTTGTTTAATTCCTTTTCAACAATGCTAGCAGATTTATGCCAGAAACATGCAATTGTGATATGTTCAAACGAATGACCTGTCCAACTATTGGCATGAATAGCATTTAAACAAAATATAAGTTTTAAAAAATGCAGGTATTGTCTAAGGTTATGGAAAGCGGAAACATCCACAAACATGTTTTAAAAACCCGCCCGCCACATTAATTAATTTTTAATGTGCCTTTCCGAAGTCAGGAGGCTTTTATGCAGTGATTGTCGTTTGTTGATAAATGACATAATACCTGTAACAGCTTAAATCTTGATTTCGGGACAACAAAATGTTTATTCTGTTTCTTCTTACAAATACTGCAACTGAAATAGTAATCACAACAAATAGTTACACAATAAAAAATAATTTTGAACATGGATAGAACATTTGCCATTGGACGTTCAGCAACCATCAACCAATCACAATCGTTAGGACAATGTTGAGAAATTATAAATCTTTTGATTGGCAAGTTATTCAATGTTCTGTCATTCTTGTCAAATACATGTATTGTTGTTTTCACCTGAGATACGTATGATTAGAGACATTTATACAGATTTATGTTTAGGTCCTTACCATCTTCTTGATTTGTGAAATAGCAATACAATACAGGTCTTTTGCCAATTATTGCTTTTAGATTACATTTTTCAAATAAACTACACCATTTTCTTTCTTAGTATAATAATTTAAAACAAAATTTAAAATCATATTCTATTTCAAAATTGTCACAAATTCCTTTTCATTCACAAAAAATTGTGTTCTCAAGAGTAATTAGTCTACTCAATGTTGTGCAATTTCGCAAGAAGTTGTTTTTAGTTGAAAAATAGCACGGTGACCAGACTGAGTACGTTTTATTATATTTTTGTGAAAAAGCTCAGTAAGATTTTCAAATTGGGAAAGTATAAGAACTTTTTTCTGAAGAAATATTTACCGATGATCCATCTCGCAGAGGCGGGAGATACCAAACTAAAGACCTTAAAGGCTAACCTATCTGATGTGTTAAAATTTCTGTTGTGAGACTTTTGATCTTTTAAATTTTTTTCGATCCATCTGTAGGCGCCATAATTTTTTTTGTCGTTCAAATGTGAACTAGACGTTTTCAACGACAAAAAATAAAATACGGCGCCTTCAGATGGATAAAAAAAAGTAAAAAATATCAAAAGACTAACAACAGAAACAGCTACACAAAATATCTACTAGACTATGCCAAAACCACGAAATTAATTATCGACGAATATGTATATCCACGAATATGTAAATCTTCCTCAAACCAAGAAAATTGGTATCCGCAAAAATAAATGAATCCACAGTAACTAAAGACCGGACATCACGTTACCAACCAAAAAAAGGGGTAATCTCCGGTGCTCCTTAAACATGTTTAAATGGGGCCTGGTCCACAGCTGACATCATCGTGTTGCTCATAGTAAAATAAACGGCGGTGATGAGTCAAATTCGCAGAAAAGAGATTGATTAGCACTTAAGGTCTTTAATTTGGTATCTGCCGCCTCTCTTCATCTTCGCTAGCCAAGCCTGAAGAGTTATAATCCAGTGGCCTGGAGGAGGGAAGTGGTTCGTAACTCTTTGCTAGCGAAGCATCGGATGACCTCTCTTAGATTTATAAGAGGGTTTGGATGGGGTTAACTTAATTGATTAAAGAATATTGCCCTTACAAATGATGATTAGAGAATAACGGGCAAAAAAACTGAAGATTAGAGAAAAAAGGGGTTAATTTTTTGAAGATTAGAGAAAAAAAAAGGGATGATTACAGAACAAGAGAGACACCTCCCCCCCCCCCCCCCCCCCCCTTTTTCCACCCAGTCCTCTTATAAGCAATCATATATTTAAAAAATAGTGACTGTTGGGAACCAGTTACATGCAAGTTGTTTCCTTTTAAAAAATTCTACCGTTCATATTGTTTAACGAATATGCAGAATTTCACAGTTTTTTATTGTTAATATCAAACATACTATATATATATATATTCAAAACGGGTTTATAGTTTTTTAATTGTTATTTGGATGGAGAATTGTCTCATTGGCACTCATGCACACCACATCTTCCTATATCTATTATAGATTCACTGCGTAGGTCTTATCTGGGGTCTAATGCACCGCGCTATCATAGATTGAATACAACTACTTACTTGCAATCGTAGATATGAAGAACTTTTTCGGCCACTACTTCAAACTTCACAGCACCGCAATGACAGCTTCCAGAGTGCGTAACTAAATCTTCAGTCATCGTAGCAAACAGTTCGAGTTGTAGAAAGTTCAAAAATTAGAACAAATTAAATAAAGAGTTATCTTTCTTTGTGTGGTTTAAAAAAATATCATTGCATGTATGTATTGTGTTTGTTTTACTAGAATCGATTGATTGGCTAACCACGATCACGAGACCCTAAAATATCAAACTTCATTTCTGTATAAAAAAATATCTATATGGGTACACGCGATATTCGTGACAATGATTAAATAATGCATCTATAGAAGAAGAAAAAAAACAATCGAAAAGCTGGATAAAACTTTTCCTGTACATTTATCCTGCGAACGGCCAAACTGTTGTACATCTGTTCTGCTTTGTGGGTATTTGTACACATATATACTGAGCAAACGGTATTACAATATAAATATGTCTTTGCGCGTGACGGCTTATTTTGAAAATGTTTTGGGTATCCTCTTCAAGATCTACGGGTTTCGAAAATATTAATTAGAATTCAATTTCTGTTTCATTTTGTCTCTGGTAAAGGGTTGTCTTAATTGCAATAAAACCACATCTTCTATATTGTTATGCCCAAGTTATGGGCATTATGTTCTCTCAGTCTGGTATGTGATTCCGTTTGTTCTTCAGTCTGTCTGTCCCGCTTCAGGTTAAAGTTTTTGGTCGAGGTAGTTTTGATGTCCAATATTGAAACTTAGTACACATGTTAATAATGATAATATGATCTTTCTAATTATTATACCAAATTAGAGTTTTGATCTCGATTTCACGTCCACTAAACATAGAAAATGATAGTGCGAGTGGGGTATCTGTGTACTATGGACAAACTCTTGTTTTTATATGAAATGCTATTACATGACAAAATTTAAAGAGAAAACCTATTCATGGATTTATACTATACGAAATAAGGTAGGTACATTTGTATGTAGGTATGTAGGTAGTTAAGTAAATGGGTATTGAAATAACATGAACAAGGAGTTTTTTTAAGTCTCAAAATCGATAATATTCCTCAAATTTGGTAAACTTTATAAAAACAAACTTCTCTCATTACAAATTGTTCCTTAGTATAAAGTAAAATTCTATAAAAAAAAAAATAGGGGGAAAATAAAACAAAGTTCTACTAAAAAATAAAATGTTATTAAGATTTTTGCAAGATATTTGATTGTGCTTTTAGAAGATATAATTATATCGTGTATATATAGAATGATCATGAATTCTGCAAAACAGATGTCAAACAAATACGCATTGAGTAAATGCTGCATCCGAAACATAATCTTTCGATATATCTGTTACTTTTACATTATAATTTTAATTTCGTATGTTTATATTTTTCTGTTTTAGCATGTGGCGTTGTAAGTTTATTTTCGATATATAAGTTTGAATGTCACTCTGTTATCGTTAGCCCCTCGTTTACAAAATAAAGCTAACTACATGTATAAGTACATCATTTATCGTTAATTTCTGCATTGAATTGTGGTAGGTCTATGAAGTTCAAGTGAATTTTAACATCGAAAATTATATCTAAAATTATATAATTTATACAGACGTAACCGTATGTTTAGGAGTTCGTGCCATGCAGAGTGCACTGAAAATATAATAAACAAGAAGAAAGTCCGTTATCTTTATGGATATCTCTGTGTAATGCACGTATTTGAAGATTTCAATCTACATGTGCATTTGTTCAGTTATATTATGCAATATTAAAGTAATCTAAAGTCAAAAGTCATACAAAAATCAATGCAATACACGGATATAAATGGTCATATTAAATCTTATATTGATAACCGTTTCCTTAAGTGAAGGTTATAGAAATACGCACTTGTACAGATAACACGTGATGTGTATGCTGTTATATGTGTTATATTAAAATTTTGTCTTTGACAATTCATAATTTTTCTATAACAACTTTGACAATTCATAATTTTTCTATAACAACTCGAGTTGTTATAGAAAAATTATGAAATGTGAAAGACAAAAGTTTAATATAACATATGTATTTGCAGTGTTTTTGGTGGTTGTACGTACCATAAACATGTAGTACCTGGTCCATGTACTACACACTTACCATTAAATATCAATTTACATGTATTTTTATTATTTCAAAAGACGCTACTTTCATAAATTTGAATAATGAAAATGTTTAAAATTGTTACATCTAAATTATGAAATAATTCTGTTCCGCCTCTTGAGTTACGAGAGATCCAACATGCATGTTCTTAAACGTATTTACACTTGAATGCAACACTTAGTTCCCTCAAAATTGGTGTATGAAAACTCGCCAGGTCAACGTGCAAATTATTCCTTTTAAGAATTACCACAAACAAAGTACCTATGGTTCAGGGATTGGGTTTAAATAATTAGTGTTTAAATATGAAGAGTCCGCTCCCGTTTGCAAGGGTGTGCATTCCTCTTTCAAGGTTATCCATTAAAAACAAATCTTTAACAACCTGGAGTGCATGTATGTTAAGCAGATATGTCCTGAACCGGATCCTGTGTGAGAGAGTGTGAGAGATATTTTCAAGTATTCTGAAATACGCGTCATCCTGAACGGGTATTTATCCATCCTATTGCGTGGTCTTGTCCGACACTAAGGTATGGCGTCCCCGTCCCGGTTTAAGGATAAATTTGTCAAACACTAGTGCGTTTCGTCCGTGTACATCTCTTTGAGGATCGACTTGTCTAGCACAGAGGCATGGCTTCCGCTTCTAGTTGTTTTTTTTGGAAAGGTCGATTAGTCTAACACTGGTGTAAATCTTCCGCGTTTAGTGTCTAGTTTTTTTATGCTCGAAATGTTGCAATGTATAACGCTGAGTGGCACCAATACAGTGCATGATGTCATATGTAAAACTATCTTATTCGAATAAATCGAAAAGACCGAACAAGTATAACTTTGGAATGTAGCATATTCACAACATGAAAATAAATATGTGAAGCACAATGTCGACAAAATTTAGCCGTGCCCGAAATCTAATTAAAAGCATTATTTTATAAATGTTATATGATATAAAATCAAGTCTTCAAAGTAAATCAGAAAGGTTTAATGTTCGACCTTGCACCAAATATAGATCAGTAAATTGTATATCATAGTAGACATCATACATTCCGTTTACATATTTTTAACTGAATATGATACATATAATATATTATATATAACGCTAGGCCATGATATATGATTTTGCAACAATCTGTAAGTGTACATAACTTTACAGAATCGACAGACTTAATGAAACTCATTCAAAAGATAAAAGAAACTGTCGACTAAATTAAGAGCAAATTAAATAAGAACTGTTGATGCAACTGTTTACATATATTTACAGAACACTGCTGTTTGTCCAAAAGGCGGACCAAGGGTCGTGTCTTGTGTCCAAAATGTGACTAGACCATTTAAAATTACCTTTGAAGTTGAACTTGATTTGTGCGATTAAAAACGTAATGTAAGATTTGTTGTATCTATTTCATAAATGATATGATTTATAACACTGATATTATACTCTAGTGGAACGCCAGAATGTTACTCCTTATACACAAATGATACATTTTATATATATATATATATATATATATATATATATATGATGACTGAATAAATAGTCAACGATAAATCTTACGGGGCGATGGATCATATAAACATGATGCAGTACACTACATAATATAATATATAACAAGTCTAAAAGAATACAACATCACCAAAAACACAATAAAACGAACAATATGTTAGATATTTCGGATAACAGATATCCTTCTTCGGTAATTGCACGATGAAAAATGAATCATGTCAATTCAAATTAAGACTCTATCAAAATCTTGATTTATACAATTTAAGCGAACGCTAGAACAATTTTCAAATTTTCAAACACACCGCAAAGACTACAAAAATATGCCAAAATAAAAAATTGTTTAACATCTCAACTGTCAACCCCTTTGGGAATTTAGAGCTGTGCCAGTTCACATCGTAAATAACTTTTTTTATTTTTGGCATATTTTTGTAGTCTTTGCGGTGTGTTTGAAAATTTTAAAATTGTTCCAGCGTTCGCTTAAATTGTATAAATCAAGATTTTGATAGAGTCTTAATTTGAACTGACATGATTCATTTTTCATCGTGCAATTACCGAAGAAGGATATCTGTTATCCGAAATATCTAACATATTGTTCGTTTTATTGTGTTTTTGGTGATGTTGTATTCTTTTAGACTTGTTATATATATATATATATATGTATATAATACATGTATGTGCATAATCATTGTCGGACGTACATTAATATAAAATTTATTTGTAAGAGCTGTAAATTAGAAATTGGACGCAGGAGCGGATCCAGTCATTTTCAAAATGGGGTCCCAAACCAGGATAAATACATTGTACATCCATTCAAATGCATTAATCGTCAAAACAAAGGGTTTCCTATCCCCGGAATACCCCACCCTTTTGTCTGGATCCGCCATTGGGACGAAATGCAAAGCCCTTCGAGCTTTTCTCCTGCTTCATGGCGATTACAGCGAATTGTTATGTTTCTTACAGTGTGCATATATTTTTTTTATCCAGCAATTCACAATTGGCACTTTAATGTTTATTTATGATTATTTCCAAAAAGTTGTTTCTAGTAATTTCGCAAGAAATGGACTCAAGTCATTTTAAATGCGGACCGCGAAGAGGACCTCAACATGTACTGTCATACAAAATGAAAAATGTACATTGATACTGTTTCCTCAATATGGAAGCGGTGGAACACGAGACTGAACAATTACAAAACAAGAATGTGTCCACAGTACACGGATGCCCCACTCGCACTATCATTTTCTATGTTTCCTGGACCGTGAAATTGGAATAAATTCTCCAATTTGGCATCAAAATTAGAATGATCTTATCAAAGGGAACATGTATACTAAGTTTCAAGTTGATTGGACTTCAACTTCATCAAAAACTACCTTGACCAAAAACTTTAACCTGAAGTGTAACAGACGGACGAACGAACAGACGGACGGACGGACGGATGAACGAACGGACGCACGGACCAGAAAACATAATGCCCCTCTTCCATCGTAGATGGGGCATATACAATCCTTTATTTGTACAAAAATTCAACTCAACTTGGCTGATTACAAGATAAATGCAAAGTTTACTCTTCCTCGTGGTAGTAAGACACAATAAGTATATTAACAGAAATTATGGTTTGTTAACGTTTTCCTGTTTCAGATTAAATCGCAAGTCCATTACTTCCAAGATATGTTGATAAAACATGAATAGCATTTTTTTAATACGATATAATAGAAGAACAAAGGATAAAGAGTATCTATTGTGAAACAAAATCAGTACATTCACGGCAAAATACAAACAAAAAGAAAAGAAACAGCGATTTTATTTTGTTTTTCTTCATCTCATATTCATTTTCAGTATGATGTTCCTATTTGACTAGGGGTAGTGATTAAGTAATATAACCTTCCCCGTCAAAATTAGGTTTATCAGAGAACAAAAAATGTCTTCCTTGAAGAATCGAGTCCTCTATATTTACATAAAAGAAATGACATAGGCTTTGTTTTGGACACCTCTCGAGTGTTTTTACACTGACATCGATTTGTGGAGAATATATGGCTGGCAAGGAGGTCCACATTTGTAATGCAATAGTATATAATCATAACCAAACAAATATGCAGCACTCAATGAACCAAATAGCTTACTATATGGAAAGGTTTGCCCTTAAAATTTACTATATGCTACGGCCGGGTCTGCCCTTAAAGCTAACTATATGAAAGGATTTGCTCTTAAAGCTTACTATATGGAAGGGTTTGCCCTTAAAGCTTACTATATGGAAGGGTTACAATTTGCTCTTTAAGTTTACTATATGGAAAGGTTTGCCCTTAAAGCTTACTATATGGAAGGATTTGCCCTTAAAGCTTACTATGTGGAAGGGTTTGCCCTTAAAGCTTACTATATGGAAGGGTTTGCCATTAAAGTTTACTATATGCATGGAAGGGTTTGCTCGTAAAGCTTACTAAAATGTATATGGAAGGGTTTGCCCTTAAAACTTACTATATGGAAGGGTTTGCCCTTAAAGCTTACTATGTGGAAGGGTTTGCCCTTAAAGCTTACTATATTGAAGGGTTTGCTTTCAAAGCCTGCTATTTGCATGGAAGGGTTTGCTCGTAAAGCTTACTACATGCTACGGGTTTGCTCTTAAAGCTTACTAAAATATATATGGAAGGGTTTGCCCTTAAAACTTACTATATGGAAGGGTTTGCCCCTAAAGCTTACTATATGGAAGGGTTTGCCCTTAAAACTTTCTATATGGAAGGGTTTGCTCCTAAAGCTTACTACATGCTACGGGTTTGCTATTAAAGCTTACTACATGCTACGGGTTTGCTCTTAAAGCTTACTATATGGAAGGGTTTGCTTATTTAGTTTACTTTCTGTAAGAGTTTGCTCATAAAGCTTGCTATATGATACGGGTTTGCTTTGATAGCTTGCTATATGGAAGGGTTTGCTATTAAAGCTTACTTTATTATACGGGTTTGCTCTTAAAGCTTATTATATGGAAGGATTTGGTCTTAAAGCTTATCATATGGAAGGGTTTGCCCTTAAAGCTTCCTATATGGAAGGGTTAAAATTTGCTCTTTAAATTTACTATATGGAAAGGTTTGCCCTTAAAGCTAACTATATGGAAGGATTTGCCCTTAAAGCTTACTGTGTGGAAGGGTTTTCCCTTAAAGCTTACTATATGGAAGGGTTTGCCCTTAAAGTTTACTATATGGAAGGGTTTGCTTTTAAAGCTTACTATATGCATGGAAGGGTTTGCTATTAAAGCTTACTGCATGCTACGGGTTTGCTCTTAAAGTTAACTAAAATGTAAATGGAAGGGTTTGCCCTTTAAACTTACTATATGGAAGGGTTTGCCCTTAAAGCTTACTATATGGAAGGGTTTGCCCTTAAAACTTTCTATATGGAAGGGTTTGCTCCTAAAGCTTACTTCATGCTACGGTTTTGCTATTAAAGCTTACTACATGCTACGGGTTTGCTCTTAAAGCTTACTATATGGAAGGGTTTTCTTAAGTTTACTTTATGTAAGAGTTTGCTCTTAAAGCTTGCTTTATGATACGGGTTTGCTTTGATAGCTTGCTATATGGAAGGGTTTGCTCTTAAAGATTACTTTATGATACGGGTTTGCTCTTAAAGCTTACTATATGGAATGATTTGCTCTTTCAGCTTACTTTATGGAAGGGTTTGCTCTTAAAGCTTACTTTATGGAAGGGTTTGCCTATTATTGAAGGTTTAACGGTAACCTACAGTTATCTATACAATAATGTTACCTACGACACTTCCTATTGAATAAACTAGATAGTCAGAAACTATCTATACAATAATGCTACATATGACACATCCTATTGAATAAGCTAGATAGCCATCAACTGACTGTACAGTAATGCTACCGAGCACTCTTCGTCTTGAATAAACTATATCAGTATATGTCCCAAATTAAACGTACCTATACAATAATGCTACCAGGGACACTAACTACTGCATAAATTAAATGTCCACCAACTACATATTCTCTTATACTAGTACCAAGAATACTTCGTCCTGAATAAATTCATTTTTTTTAATTTGGCGTATAAATACGTTGGAAAAAATGTTTCTTCTCTAGTTCAGAGGGCCACTATGAAAAGTTCTGGATCCGCCACTGTATCTATGCATCCTTTTTAAATATGGAACGAAAAAAGAAATGTGGGTTCGTGTAAATTCTATCTCCTAGAATAAAGCACCAACAGGAAAGTCGCAATGTGCGCTAGGTCTAATTGGTCTGACTTGCTGTGAAATATTTTTGGGAATCAGTTTGGTCTTTTGTGGATAGTTGTCTCATTGGCAATCATACCACATCTTCTTTTAATAAATACATTACATACATATCTTTTTAAAGTGTTAACGGTTTTTGTTTGATTTGTTTTCAAATATTTATGTCAATGTTTCCGCCTGTTCAAGTCAGGAGTCTCTGGTCTCTGTTAGTCTTGTATGATTTTAAATTTAAGTTTCTTGTGTATATTTTGGAGTTTAGTATGACGTCCATTATCACTGAACTAGTATACATTTTGTTGGGGGCCAGCTTAAGTACGCCTCAGGGTGCGTGAGTTTCTCGCTGTATTGAATACCCATTGCTGGCCTCCAGCTGTTGTTTGCTCTTTGGTCGGGTTTTTGTCTCTTTGACACATTTCCCATTTCCATTCTTAATATTTTATATATAGTTTCCTTACAAAAGGAGCACAGTAAATGACAATGTAAATGTACATGTATATTGCCATAGAAAATAAAGAATAAAGATTGTTTTCTTCTAATTGATTTTTATTGAATTGAATCTTTTAACATATATTTGTAAAGTTGAACACTCCCTTAACTTCAATGAGAGATACAAAACAACCCAAAGGGACATAACTTATCCTATACAAATAAAACAAAGGGACATAACTTATCCTATAGAAATAAAACAAAGGGACATAACTTATCTTTTACAAATAAAACAAAGGGACATAACTTATCCTATACAAAAAAACAAAGGGACAAAACTTATCCTATACAAATAAAATAAAGGGACATAACTTATCCTATACAAATAAAACAAAGGGACATAACTTATCCTATACAGAAAAACAAAGGGACATAACTTATCCTATACAAATAAAACAAAGGGACATAACTTATCCTATACAAAAAAACAAAGGGACATAACTTATCCTATACAAAAAAACAAAGGGACATAACTTATCCTATACAAAAAAACAAAGGGACATTACTTATCCTATACAAAAAAACAAAGGGACATAACTTATCCTATACAAAAATAACCAAAGGTAAATGACTTATCCTATACAAGAAAAACAAAGGGACATAAGAGAGGGACGAAAGATACCAAAGGGACAGTCAAACTCGTAAATCTAAAACAAAATGACAACGCCATGGCTAAAAATGAAAAAGACAAACAGAAAAACAATAGTACACATGACACAACATAGAAAACTAAAGAATAAACAACACGAGCCCCACCAAAAACTAGGGGTTATCTCAGGTGCTCCGGAAGGGTAAGCAGATCCTGCTCCACATGCGGCACCCGTCGTGTTGCTTATGTTATTACAAATCCGGTAAAAAGTCTAATTCGGTAGGTCAAATTCATGAAAGGGAAGGGGATTATAGTTACGACGTAATTTAAGGAACATATCCGATATCATTTGTGAAACGGTTATTCCATAACGGTCAACCAACTCGTGATGGCGTCCGTAAAATTTACGAAGGGATGATTTCAACTTCACAATTTGGAACTCTTGGTTTAATAGCTTCCTTGTGAGCAGTAACCCAATATCAAGAAAATCATGATAGGAAATGCAAGCACGGGAATATCGTATCAATTGGGAGATATATACCCCGTATGCAGGTGCTGCTGGAATGTTGCTACTTAGAAATGGAAAGTTCACAATTGGAAAGCTGAAATCATCTCTTTTGTCGTAAAGTTTTGTCTTCAACCGACCCTCATTGTCAATTTCTAGATGTAAGTCAAGATATGAAGCCGACTTAACTGTATCTGTAGTATCCTTTATCTCCAATTCGATGGGATAGATGCGATCCACATAGTCACCAAATTTTGAATTGTTTAGTGAAAGAACGTCATCTATATAGCGGAAAGTAGAGTTAAAGGATATTGCTAACTTCTTATCTTTCTTCCTAAGAAGTTCCTGCATGAAATCAGCCTCATAATAATAAAGAAACAAGTCAGCAAGTAGAGGGGCACAGTTTGTTCCCATTGGGATGCCGATATTCTGTTGAAAAACACGTCCTCCGAACGTAACAAATATGTTGTCAATCAAGAAAATCAAGCATCTTGATAATATCGACATAACTTATCCTATACAAATAAACCAAAGGGACTTAACTTATCATATATACAAAAAAACAAAGGGACATAACTTACCCTATACAAAAAAACAAAGGGACATTATTTATTCTATACAAAAAAACAAAGGAACATAACTTATCCTATACAAGAAAAACAAAGGGACATAACTTATCCTATACAAAAAACAAAGGGACATAACTTATCCTATACAAATAAACCAAGGGACATAACTTATCCTATACAAAAAAACAAAGGGACATTATTTATCCTATACAAAAAAACAAAGGAACATAACTTATCCTATACAAGAAAAACAAAGGGACATAACTTATCCTATACAAAAAAACAAAGGAACATAACGTATCCTATACAAGAAAAACAAAAGGACATAACTTATCCTATACAAAAAACAAAGGGACATAACTTATCCTAAACAAAAAAACAAAGGGACATAACTTATCCTATACCAAAAAACAAAGGGACATAACTTATCCTATATCATATACAAAAAAAACAAGGGACATAACTTATCCTAATGTGTAAATAAACACAGAAATCATTATCTACAGAAATTAAAGTTTAAAATTTTTAAAGAATTAGATAATCCATAAAACAGTTCACAGATGCATATCAACATATCCGACTATACAAATCAGTGTGTTTTGTTTTTAAAGAAATGTTTACCATGTTTAAATTCCTTTACCATGTTTAAATTCCTTTACCATGTTTAAATTCCTTTACCATGTTTAAATTCCTTTACCATGTTGAAATTCCTCTACCATGTTTAAAATGCACATTTTAAGTGATTGCATTATGCTGACCTATAGTACAATTTTGTATTTCTTGATAAACAATTACGAACATATATTTACTGTCTTCAATAAATTTTCTCCGAGAATGTGAAAGCTTCAATAATGTTTTTGTCTCTGTTAAGTTTTCCCCTTACTTAAACATTGTTAAAACGTGTTTAATACAAAATTACAAATTTAAATGGTTGATCTTCATTAGGCGATCTGACATGTTTTCGAAGATATTTTTTTTAAATAAACCTTTCCCAGAAAATTCGAAAATGACGCTTCGTGTCTTCTCTATATATATGCAATCTCCCATACATACAGAGTTATCGTCCTTTCCTGAGGAGGAAAGGACGATAACTCTGTCTGTATGTGAGATTGCTCTATATGTCAGTAAATCACACCAAAAAAAGTTGATGAGAAACTTTTTCTACACAAACATGACATACAAATGGTTACAATGTAGAATGTATGTTCTCATGGTTTTCGAAGGAATCATAAGTATTAAAGCTTTTCCCACATTCAGAGCAATGAAACATTTCTTTTTCGGGGTTTCGAATATGTCGATTTAATTCTGAAGCATTTTCATAATTTATCTGTCAAGAATCACACCTTAAAAGTTTACACTAGGTGTGAATAACGTCATGTTTCTGTAGATGACGTTTTCGATTAAATCCCTTACCACATGTCTTGCATTTATGCTTTCTTTTTTCCTTGTGCAATTTAATATGTTTCATCATTGCTGATTCAGTTGTAAACATTTTCTTACAAAGAAAACAGTTGTAAACTTTAACAATTACTAGAACACACCCGTGATATCGCAGGTCCGTGACTGAATTAAAGTATATAACTTTGCGCAAGCCTTATTTTAGTATTTTTATTGATTAAAATACTACAATGGGTAACAATTTGACAATTTAGTAGTGTCAACCCTGTGATTATGACCCGTGTATAAAGCATATTAATCCCGAATACACCGTTTGGTGGTGCGCCTGTCAGCAACCCTGTGATTATAACCCATTTATTATCTATAAAGCATATTAATCCTGAATACACCGTTTGGTGGTGCGCCTTTCAGATGCGGAACGTACAGATAAGGTAATCGGTAACAGGTGAATATACTATTGGTATCGGTATCGGACTCGAACCCGGAACTTCTTAATTATTGGCAATATTAATTACGTGGAAAACAAAAGGGTCTGGAGTGGTGTGATTTTTAATCTACACCTTTGTACTTTATTAGTAATATATACAGTAGAATTCTTTGATACGTCGTTTTTACGTGATGACGGCTGACAAATTGGACCTCGTAATTTTAGTATTATAGATAGATAAGATATAATTCTTGTTCTCATCCGATGTTTTGAAATCTGCACGTGGTTGCTTAGGAAGATAAGAAACAAAGCCTTCACTCTCTGTGTGTAATTTTATATGACTTCTTAATGACAATTTTGATAAAAACTCTTTGTTGCAAAATTTGCATTTGTGTGAAATCATTTTTGTGATTTCGTTCTCTTTACACGGTGACTTCTGACAAGAGACTTGGTGATTAAAACTGGATGAAACCACTGAAACAGGCTTTTCAGATTCACTTTTGTTTAGCTTTTTGATGTTTTCAAATTCCGATTTGTCGGATGTCATTTGTGTATCATTCTTAAAACATTGCCTTGCCATCGATGATTGGTTTTCTGGCGATGTAATACCTGAACAAGGCCGTAGCTAGGCATCTTATTGTAGTGAGGCAAAAAAATTGAGCCGAGCGAAGCGAGGCGAAATTTTTTTTTTGGAGGGTATGTAATGAATGGTGCAAAATCCTGCATTCTAGGCATTTTTAGAGAGTTTGATAATGTTTTGAATTTGGACACTTTTTATATAAATT
This sequence comes from Mytilus edulis, assembly GCA_019925275.1. Taxonomy (NCBI): domain Eukaryota; kingdom Metazoa; phylum Mollusca; class Bivalvia; order Mytilida; family Mytilidae; genus Mytilus; species Mytilus edulis. The sequence continues at coordinate 19,451,526 of CM034360.1, forward strand.
TTTCATTTTTTTAGACTTTTACCAAGGATTTGTATAGTTTACTATACAAATCCTTGCTTTTACTAACACCAAATTTTTAACAACTTTATTTAAATTTATATGCAAGATAATCATCCAAATATCACTGATTTGAGTCTGCTGCCAGAACATAGAACAAACATCGATTCAGTAGAGTTTTCCAAAGTTTTCTATGGCCGGTTCAGTCAAATCGTTTCAGAATCATAATTTGGTCTGCTGATATCCTTATCGCGATGAACATGGAGCATGGCAAGACAGCACAATCTCGCGCCACTCATGCATGCTCTTTTCCAAGTTTTCAGTTGTTTCAGGGCAGTCTGTGTTTCTAAAGGTAGCACATCATCATCAACACAATGATCAATGTCTTCTTCCAATTCCTTCTCCATCAACTCTGGTAGCAGCATCGGTAGTAACAGTTTTGTTTGCAAAAGGGAAATAAGCTTTCCTGTAAGCACCATCATACAGTCGCAGTTACAAAATATTAAACTCGCTTTTATGCTGACAAAGAGTAGACAAACTAGGGATAGAATGATATAAGATACATGTATATGATTCTATCTATAGAGTAAGTATATATGGGTACAGGAGAATTGGAATGGATTTTTTGACGTTTGTACATGTAGTTCCGTAATTTCAAATTATTTCTGGAAATAGTTGGTGGTATTTTAGTTCCAGAATCTATAAATTTAGGGGTTAGGGTTTGGGGGTGTCCGATTCCGAAACCCCGAATATAAAGAAACGAAATTCCGTAGTCCCGAATAAGTAAAGACAAAATCCTGTGTTAAAGGTTCTACCATTCCTCAATAATATCAAATTGGAATATGGGATATTCTTTCAATTTTTAAGGTTAAAGAAACATGGATAAAAACAAATCCATGCATTCATGTTTCATAATTTATTTATATTTCATTTATCTGTAAAGAGAAAGTTTAAAGTTCGTGAAATGAATACGCAGACAGGACTGCCCCCTTGCGATGCCCAGTACTTGATTTATCAAAAGTTGGTGAAACGGAGAAATGAATACGCAGACAGGACTGCCACCTTCCGAAGACCAGTACTGTATTTGTCAGTCTACTTATCGTTTTTTGATTGTTCTAATGAAGTTATATGCTATACTCAGACTCTGTTGAAAAAAATAGTTTACTAGAATTGTTCCTTCTTTACCTTCAGTGTCGCTTTTCCTTTTTCTGCAACAGCCTGTTTTTAACTCAAGATCCATGATGATTATCGTTACTATAGGTTAATGTAATCGAGAAACATCACCCGTTGAGATGCTTAGTTATATCCAGGAAGAATAGTTTAAAACTAATGATGACAAGTTATAGAAATTAAGGTTGAGACAGAACAACAAATGACTATTATATTTATATATAAATATATGTATAAAAAAAAAATAATCAGTGTCGAAATTTTAGTGAGGCAATTGCCTCACTTGCCTCAATGGTAGCTACGGCCTTGCCTGAATCTGGCGATGTAATACCTGAATGTTTAACACCATTCAACATGTACATAATTCATTTGGTAAATTTTTATCTACTGAAATGATTGGAAACTTAAAAGAAAATTCCTTCTCGCCAAATTTGTATTTATAACACTTCGTCTGAGTTTGTTTGTTTTTCTCTTCTGTTTTATTGCAGGAAATGAACTTAGATATTTTGTCACAGTTAATTGCTTCACCATTATTTTCCGACCTCTTCAAATTGAATTGGCGATCTTTCTCGTCATTTAAAGGCAAATTTGTATAAAATTCGGTCTTTCTAAATTTCACATTGAAACTGTCAGCTGCTTTAGCAAGTACAACGTCAACCATATGATCTTTTTCTATTTTTATATCACATTGGCACTATGGTTAGTACTGTTTTGATTGATATAGTCGCTCGACATTAACATATTACATTCAGTCTCTTTATTAAATGCAAATAAATATAACTTGGAATCTTCTCGTTTACAATATCATAAATGTCAGTTTCGTTTTTACCTTCAAACAAACCCAACTTGGAATCTTCTGTTTTAACCTCGTTTTCAATATCACAAATCTCAGTTTCTCTTTAACCTTCACACAAACCTAACTTGGAATCTTTTATTTCAATGTTTTGACACACCCCTACCCTTTGTTTGCTTTGCCTGTCAAGACAATATGGTAAATTCATCCTTCGCTTGACGTATTTTCTATATCCAGTTCACTTACAATAATTAGCTGTAATTTAAAATGAATGCAATTATAAGATAATAATAATAGATAAGAATAAATAAAACAAGAGGTTCACTTGAGTCTGCAACACAACTGGTAAAAAAAAGGTGACATTCTGCTAAATTTGAGGGCCATTGATTACATCGACTATAGTTGTGTTTGTCCTGTCGATCAGTTTTTAAAATGTACTTATTTACTTAATCCTCTTCATGTTTTTGAACACATAAGGCATCAACAATGGACCTCCAACTCGTTCTATCTTTCGCGATTCTTTCTATTTGATTCCAGGTGTATCCATGTCTTTTTATCTCTGCTGCTTTATCTCTCCTCCATGTGCCTTTCGGTCTTCGAGGCTTTCTTGTCCCTTGCGGTTTCCATGTCAATACCTTTTTCACATGCCGGTTGTTGTCCATTCGCAGTATATGTCCAATATATTTCCACCGCTTTCTCATGATCTCATTCACTATATTCTTCACACCTGTTCTTTCTGATAGCTCACTGTTTGAAATTACACTTGGCCATCTGATGTTAATTATTCGTCTCAAACAGCGTCCTTCGAATCCTCTAATTCGACTTTCTACTTTTTTGGTTGTTCTCCATGTTTCTGAACCGTACAACAGAACTGATCTTACATTGCTCACATACAATCTGATCTTTGTCTTTCTGGATATTTCGTTGTTTTTCCATGTTATTCAGGTTTTTGAATGCAGAAGCTGCTTTGTCAATACGGATGTTAACTTCTCCTTCAATATTTCCTTCTGCATTTACTCTACTACCAAGATAATTAAATGAGTTTACTTGTTCCAGTTCTTTTCCATTCACTGTTATTGCTTTTTTGTTCTTTGTACCTATCTTCATCGCCTTTAATAGTTTTCTTTGAATTTATCTTCAGTCCTACTTTTGCTGCCTCTGATGTTACTTTATCTGTCTTTTTCTGCATGTGTTCATGTGTATGAGAAAAGAGGCTGATATCATCAGCAAAGTCCATGTCCTCCAAAAATGTTGTTAGTCCCCACTGTATACCATGATTTTCAGTTGTTGTCTTCTTCATTACCCAGTCAACCACCAATATAAAGAGAAAAGGAGATATTATGCATCCCTGTCTTACTCCAGATGTTATTAAAAACCAATCTGATAGTTTTCCATCATGTATGACTGCACATCTAAAACCATCACACATTTCCATAATGATGTTAATTATTTTTTGTGGAATTCCATACATACTCATGATGTACCAGAGTGACTCTCTATGGACGCTATCAAAGGCTTTTTCGAAATCCACATAATTTATATATATGGGTGACCTCCATTCTAGTGCCTGTTCTATAATATTTCTCAGTATGAGGATGGTATCTATACATGCACGGTTTGTTCTAAATCCACTTTGTTCTTCCCGTAGAATTGAATCGATTTTGTCTTTGATTCGTTCTAAAATTATTCTACAAAGTATCTTACCAGGCACTGATAGTAAAGTAATTCCACGCCAGTTGTTACAATCTGTAAGATCACCTTTCTTCGGTAGTTTTATGATGATACGATCTTTCCACTGAGTAGGTAGTATTTCTTTTTCCCATATTTCATTCAACAAATCACGTAGGATGTTCACGTTGAGATTTATGTCTGATTTTAGTACTTCTGCTGGTATGCCATCTACCCCAGGAGCTTTGTTGTTTTTAAGTTTGTTTATGGCTGCTTTGATCTCATCATCTGTTATGGGTCTCATTTCTATTTCTATTGGTGGTGGAGCTTCCTCTGTCCTGTCAACTGATATTTCTGGTTCAGGCCTATTCAACACCTCTTCAAAATGCTCTTTCCATTTTTCCAGTTGTTTTTCAAATTTGCATATTGTCTGACCATCTTTATCTTTGATGTGAGTACTGTTGGTATTTACTCTGCCACTAAGCTGTTTTGTAATGTTATAAAGCTTTCTCACATCTCCAACTTAAGTTGCATTTTCAGCCTCTTCTGCAATCTTATCTATGTATGCCTTTTTGTCTGCCTTAGCATTCTTTTTCTCTTCCTTTTCCTTACTATTGTATAGATCTTTTGTTCTCTCTTGTTGTTCTCCTGTTGCTTGGTTGGGTTTTGATTTTAGCAGTTTTCCATAATTAGAGCCCAGGTTTTTTCAGATATCCATTCCTTTCTTTCTTTATTCTTGTAACCTAAGAATTTTTTACTATCTACTATAGTGTCACTAATTATATTGCAGCTCACCTCATCTACTATGTGATCTGTAGCTAAATCTGTTTCAATAAAACCATTTAACTTTAAATCGTCCTAATTGAAAATGAAACGTCTTTCTAATTGGACATTCTAAAACTGCAATCGGTAACGACACGTAAGATTTATTCCGGAAACAGGAGGTTCTCTGTAGTCCTATAACATATGACCTCGGGGGCATAATTTTCTATTTCCATATCATATTTCTGAAATTTTTTTAACTTCAATGAACCACCATTAAAAAATAAAAAATGAAAATATCAGAATAAAAAGTTGCAATTTGAATAAGAAAGTGAAGTCATAAAAGATATGTTATAGGACTAAGGTTCTCTGCTGACTATGGAGGAAAGCGTCATACATGGTGATTCCAATTGAGGTTGATAAAACGGGGGGACTGGGGCGGCGGGCTCCTTTGAATATATAATTATTCATTTATATTCTTATCTTTTTTCTTTTTCATCTATATAATGAAGGAGCCTCCTCTCTGGGTTTTTGTTTATGTGATAATTGGCCGTTTGATATCCAAACCAAAGGTGTCAAGATTATTTGATAATCTAGGACTGCATTTTTTATTATTAATTTTGGTTATCTTGTTTAAAAATAAATGACTGGTTGTTTGGCACAATATTTGTGATTATGTGACTACTTGGACAACCCTAAGAGGGGCCTTATTACAATGTAGCTCCCACGGGGTATGATACCGTAAATATAATCTTTACAACGTAAAATTTTTAACGTTCTCTCGTGTGGTTTTTTTTGCATTATTTTTTATTTTCTAATATTTTTTTTATTTCATGTTTGGTTGACAATTTTAAATCTTTGACTTTTTTGCTGGATCAAGGTTCAAAAAGAAAATGTTTTGGGATTGTGATCTTAAGAGCGGTAACAGATTACATCGTATCTGCTGCAGATTGTTTTTTATGTTGTAATGTAAAATCACTGTCCAAGCTCAGGCGAGGGTTAGGATTCCACTTACATGTTCAACCCCGCCACAATCTGTATTTTTGTGCCTGTCCCAAGTCAGTAGACTGTAATTCAGTGGTTGTCGTTTGTTGGTATGTTACATATTTGTTTTTCGTTCATTTTTTTGTACATAAATTTATGTCGTCAGTTTTCTCGTTTGAATTATTTTACATTGTCATTTCGTGGCCTTTTATAGCTGCGTATGCGGTATTGGCTTTGCTCATTGTTGAAGGCCGTACGACGACCTATAGTTGTTAATTTCTGTGTCATTTGGTCTCTTGTGAAGAGTTGTCTAATTGGCAATCATACCATATCTTCTTTTATATAAAAGAGGGACGAAAGATACCAAAGGGACAGTCAAACTCATAAATCTAAAACAAACTGACAAAGTCTAATTCTGCAGGTAACTTTAGGAGAAGAAAGACAGGATTGTGGTTACGACCATTAGAACATATCCGTGGTCAAATATAAAATAGATATACTACATTAACCAGGGGCGCATCCAACCATTTTAAAAAGGGGGGTTCCTAACCCAGGACAAAGGGGGGTTCCAACTACATGTCCCCATTCAAATACATTGATCGTCCAAAAAAAAGGGGGTTCCAATCCCCAGAACACCCCTTTTGATCCGCGTCTGTTAACAGTTAACCAAGCAGTGATGGCGGCCGTAAATTTTTAGCAGACGGTAAAATGATCGAGGTAAATTCATTCGAAAGGGCTTACATCAAAACGACACAAATATTTTGGCAAAAAACAAATAACAAATCAGAAGGACAAAAGAAAAAAAACGTATACCAACGAAAGAGTTTACGGAAACTAGTTCAATTCTACTATTACAAAAGCATATTTTTCAAGGCTAAACTATTTTGAAATTTTAACTTGTTTAACCACGAGTTATATCAATGATTAAAAAATCTTAAAAGGAGAATTCGTTGACTGAATTTTCATTATGACAAAGTACATTGTAAAAAGAGTATTATAATAGTTCTCTTGTACGAAAACTGATACGGGATATAAATGAATGAAGGTTAGTTGCATAAATGTCTAATATTACTGCTTTTCATGTTTTATTTTATCAATCACGTGGACTTACATTCTACATCATATTTAAATTTGACAAAGTCAAAATCAAAGGTAGTAACCACCACAGGTCATGGTATTTTACTATTGTACCTTTTAAAAAAATATTCTTATTGGTCAACATTAATAGAAAAAAAAACTCGGTACAATAATACCTACAGTAATTTGTCATTTAAAAAATGTTCGGTGTCTTCTATAATACTTTTCCTATTTGAAAGATCAAAAGTATCAACAGATAACATTGACGTACAAAGAATATGAGACGGAACTGAACACGTGATTATCAGGAAACAATGACCTCGTGACTCACGTGACCACAGGGGTCGGTACAGGTGAAATAATATATTCTAAGGTGAGAAAGACATAAAAGCTTCATTATCTTAAAAGATCCATATTCTGATATGACATTGCTGGGTAATGACTATATTGAACCTTACATAGAAAACAAATGACTATAAGAAGCTCGGTTTTATCATGTCCCGATTTTATCAGTCACGTGACTTTTCATACTTGAAATTGGCAAGGTTAAAATATCATTGATGACTAGAGGTAATTTGATTTTAAAAAGAGAATGAATACAAATTGGTTTGACTTTGATCTAGTTTAAGGTTAACATATGTCAAATATTTATCAAATATCTTATTTAATATTTTTATTAGACGTATAAAATTGAATTATACTACTGACAAAAAAGGAAGAAATAAATCGAAAACCTTAAATGCAAAAAACAACATAATGCTACGAAAGATCGAGAAAGATCGAGAAAGTCCAACTTATCTGACAAGTCCAAAACACAGTAAAAATAAAATTAAATGCTTTGCAGCACAAACAAACGGATCCTGTTCAACTATTGCGGGTTCCCGTTATGGTGCTCAAAGAAACTATCATTTATTCAGTGACAAGTCTCATTCGGTGATTCTTAATGTACCATCAGAGCGGACTGGGTTGTTGTTACAATTGGAACATATCTGCATCATGTACAAAAGAACACTGAAATAACAAAGCCAGGAACCTACTCGTTATAATGTTCGTAAAACTTTCGAAGGGATTACTTCAACTTTGGATTTCGTTTCAAAATTTCGTTGTAAATTCAATTCCGACACATTATATACTAGTAGATACAAACTTTAGATTAAGCATATTTATGAATTGTGGAATGGAAAACAAGTTATTTCAACTTATAGTAAGGCCTTTCCACTTTGCTGCTGCGAGTGCTGCCTTGAAGCGGCACTAGCCGGCACTCTTACCTACAAGATATATTGCTCTCTTTCTGAATACAGGTCAAGCATATACGGGCTATCATCGTTTCTCAAGACCATACTCACAAATGGTGACAAGGGAGAGTCGAAAATTCAGTCCCTAATATTTTCTCCCCAGAACGGGGATCGAATCAAATAGTAGATACTTTGTGTGTTATTCCAGACGAGAGCCTGTACATCAGTGATTGTCGTTGATTGCTGTTAAATACAGGCTGTATTATGGTGTTTTATGCGATGATACATTGTTATATGTAATATAAAAGTATTTATAAGTGTGTTTTACAGTCTCGCTTTGGTGTACACTTTTGAAAATATTACACAGGATGTATTAGATTCTTAATATTAAAGTAAATTATACCCAGTCTTTTAATTTTTGTTTCGGCAAACTCAGAGATAACAACAAACACGGATCTGATAATGACGCTGTGCGTAGAATAATAGCAACCGAGAAGATAATAATTATCGCGCAGGTCTGTCAACAGTTATGTTGTTCCGGTCCGTAAAATATCAAGTATGCCTTCGGAATAAACAAATATTATCAAAACATTCAATAACGGCCGGGATCATAGTATGTCAACAGTATAATGTTTCGTCTCCTTTTAGGTTCCTTTTCATTATATATGTATCCTGAAGGAAAACAAATTTGGAAAGCAACAAAGATAGAATTGCGGTGTGAGCCAAGGCTCCATGTTGAAGTCCGTACCTTGACCTATAATGGTTTACTTTTATAAATTGTTATTTGGATTAAAAGTTGTCTCATTGGCACTCATGCCACATCTTCCCATATACTGTATATTAGATAAATTGCATGTACAATGCATATGCTGTTCATACCATTTATATTAATTAAGTTGATATCTGTGTTCAGTGATTGGCAATTCCTTTATAATCAGTGCATCAAGAAAATGACTTATTGAGTTGATAAGAACCCTGTTCAATACGTACATGTACACATCTAATCTTGGTTCTATTACTCCCAAATACCACGTGCATGCTTAGCGGAGAAGTAATATATGCACAAAAGTCTTTGGTTGAACCTAAGAGCTTCCAATTTCAATCAGCTTCTAAACAGGTTAAAAGACCAAACAAAAAATCGTTATTCATGACTCGGAAAGAGCAGTTATCATGAAACTTACATGATGTATTGAAGTACAACCAATCTGTCAATGGAACAGTTTGAGAGCTTTTTGACAAGACAAAAGTGGGTGCGAATTACTTTGATTCAAGAAAAATATACTATGTAAAGACAGTATTCGCTACCAGTATCAGATGTTTTAAAAAAGGACACGAAAGGGAGACAAGCAATAACATCAATCTAGGGAATACATCGTTTATCTACCAACTTTGAGTATGACCTGGTAACACAAATGAGGTTATACGAATAGTATGTTCGGCATGATTCGTGTCACGCGAGCTATTGTCCTATCGGCAAAACATTATATATATGTTATCTTTTGAAAATCAGTGATTTTTGTATCGTAAAAAACTTCTATAAACATAAAAAAAGAGAGAGAAAAGGGTAAAAATAAACAAAATGTCTAATTTTCATATACAAGTTCATATGGAGGGAAAAAACAGATTATCTGCATATTCAGTAATTGTCACATGTTTATAACTGCATTGATATATAATGTGTCTGTTTAGGTGCATTTATACTTCAAATGTATTAAAGATTCTAGGTTAACAAATTCCAGAGACAAATGCCCGTGCATGTAATATATACATGTAATAAAAATGAATATCAATTTTCAACTTGGTTAACGAAATTTTGATTTATTCAAATATTCTTTTTTCTAACCCAAAAGATTTTTTTGTTTTTTTTACTAGTCTATTTATCAATATATATAGGTGACTGTGCACTATAAACGTAATTTAAATTCGGTGTCCAATTCCCTTTTGAAATACAACACTTTTGAAATAAAATGACATTATAATAGAGAGATGCATAGATATCATAAACAAAAAGGTAAAATAAAATGTGTCAATGTAGGCTACCAAATATAGGAATGTTACACTGGAATTTTGTTTATCTTTAATCTGTAAACATTGTGTTTTAAGAATTTATAATCGATCTCAATCTTGATTTATATACGATAACAGATCAGTATATGTACAGACTGCACAATCAGTAGTTCTAATGATCACGTACATGTACATATTAACACTATTCATTTTCCTCTAGGCGAAATACTTCACGATTATATTTTATATGTCTAAATAAAGATCTTTACGGAAGCGTATTAGCGCCACACATTTTTTTTTTTCCCTATGTTTGCGTTATAAATTGCGTTATAACAAAATGTTTGCGTTGTAACGCAAAGGTTTGCGTTTAACGCAAAGGTTTGCGTTATAACGCAAAATGTTTGCGTTATAACGCAAAGGTTTGCGTTATAACGCAATTTAGGTTTGCGTTATAACGCAAAATGTTTGTTTGCGTTATAACGCAAAGGTTTGCGTTACAACGCAAAATGTTTGCGTTATAACGCAAAGGTTTGCGTTATAACGCAAACACAGGGGAAAAAAAAAAAAAAATGTGTGGCGCTAATACGCTTCCGTAGATCTTTGTCTTTCCAATTTTAAAAGATATTTTTTTACAGCAACCATATTAAGTTTTAGACAGTGATATATTACATCTTGAAACTGAATAGCAACACGTAATACATGATACATTGCTGTTTCTATGTAGCAAAAATAACATAGATATATGAAGATGTGGTGTAGGTGCCAATGAGACAATTGAAATCTTTATCTAAATAACAATTTTAAAAAAGTAAACCATTATAGGTCAATGTACGGCCTTCAACGCGGAGCCTTGGTAGTATATGATCTATATGTTTAACTCCAATTTCAAATTTAATGACAAATGTTCCCTCCCAAATCTGTTGGATCCAGCTATGAACAGTCACAATAGTAGACTATTAGAGTCGAGTTACCGATTGATATAATTATTCACCTTTACAAACAGAGCGTCATGACCCGAGTTAACCTCTTAGACATCCTGTATACCGATCGGTAAGGTTTTGTATTTTATTGACCTTTTATCACTGTGAGAGGATGTTAAAAATTGAGTCAAAGACTGATGACAAAACAAAAACAAACAAGAAACCGGTCTCTAAGAAAAAAACGAACAAAGTAGTTAATATTCTACACAAAACAGTTCCTGCGCATACATTTGTAGCTGTATAAACTTTAATATAAGTAAAATGTTTTAGTAATGATCCTTTATGAAACGAACGCTTAATGCACACTGTTGAGAATATCTTTTGATTGATAAGAAAACATAGGTAATTACAATGTAGGAGTGCATATTTGACCCTTTGTTCAGAACAGATTTTAATACAAGTCATGTTTGTGTTCTACCAAACTGCCGTGAACCAGTGTGAATTTACGAGCTCAAGTCAGGATTGGGTATAGTTTTGACATGAAATTACTTTCACATTATATGAACCTAATAGAAAATAACCATGAATGCACGAAACTGCAGATTTTTATATAGAAAGCAATTCCACGTGCCAAGGAATAGTGGTTTGAATCCTTATTATCTATATCTGTTATTATATCGACCTGGCTTTTTTTGTATTGGCAACTATAAAACATAACGAGAATCTCTACTGTAACTACAAACGATCACCAAACCAAGACATTGAATACGCCAACATGGTAAAAATCAACAATAGGCGCCATTGACTTTAATTTGTTCGATTTTAGTATTTGTTCTTAAAAAAACTGTTCCATATCAACATACATGTATAATGGGTCGAGGCTTTAAAACTTATTTTATTTCGAAGATGTGCTGTTACGCCACTGTCCATGTTAAGAAGAGTGTTGAGCTCTCATGAACACATTTAACTCAACAACATTTCACTTGTGTGGCTTTCATAATTCATGTTCCTGTATGTCAGTGGCTGTTGTTGGTTGCTATCTATCACATGTGTGTTTTGTTCTTGGTTTCAACATGAATAAGGCGGTTAGTTTCTTTAAGTTTAAATTGTTTCTCATTTTGTCATGATGTAGTCTTTTATAGCTTACTATACAGTATAAATGAGTTTGTTAAATTTTGAAGATCGGAATTATATAGTTGTCACTTCGCATCTCCGTGTTAGTTCTTAACTTCATTAGTACACTACAGATTTAAATTTAGATTTTTTTTAATTGTCATCTACACTTTCAAAAAAAGTTTGGTAATAAGACTCGTGTTTTATGGCGTGTCTTTTTATGTTGTAATGTTACACAACTGTCTCGTGTAAGGTCGAAGGTTGGCGCCTGTTTAAACATCTAAACCCGCTGCTTTTGTATATGTCTTACGTCAGGAGCCTGTTGATTCAGTGGTTGTCATTTGTTGGTGTGGTTTTAAAGTATTTCTCTTCTCTCGTTAATTTTAAATATCATCTCATTGACACTCACATCACATATTCCTATATCTATCTATATAAGGATTAGACCGTTGTTTTTCCAGTTTGAATTGTTTTACTTTGCTTACTTTAGGCATTGAGGTGTGGATGGAGAGTTTTCTCATTGGTACGCAAACCATATTTTGATACGTTATATCCTGTCTGTCTTCACGTCCGTCCGTACATACCAAAATGTAGTTTCACTCAACCAGATGTTATCAAACTTATACACAATGCTTATAAACACAAAACACGGGTCAAGATTGAATTTTGGTGGCGTCACTTATACAGTGTTTGAGTTAAGGATGTTCGCCGTTTTGTTTAAAAATAAATGACTTTTCATAAAACTTGTATGTACATGTATTGATAGGGAATAAATTGAGGAATCAAAAAAGCAAAAAAAAATATAGGGGTCAATGTGCTGTTTTTTTTTAGATATTGGCCATTGAAATTTGGAGGGAAAATGCTCTCTCTTGATTTTTCTTAGCTTTATCATGGACCAGTTAAAGTTCTCAAATACTATTAAAAAATAAATAAAATTTTATAAGACTTTTACATATGACTTATAATTGTACATGTAAAAGATTTGTAAAAAGGAAAATGGGGGTTGATGGGGATTTTTTTTAAGGCATTCAAATGGATAAAACCAGACGATTCCGAAAATCTGACAAAAAAATCCAAAACATGACAAGCAGACATCCGTAAGCTCATTTATAACGTTATATGCTAGCTTTGGCATCATCTGTGTCCCATGGACACATTCACCATTCATCTTATTCAAAATTATCATATTTGTAATATTGAATTAAAAACTCTTCAACAACACTATTTCATAATTGAAGATAGCATGATGAAGCATTTGTAAAGAGAAAAAAGAGGTAATTTATGAAGTTATACAAGAGCTACACGTGGTTCATATTTCCTTACGGTGATTGAACTTTTTTTGGTCTTTTAATTTATTGTTAACCGACTTCTCTTCTTCAAATTACAGAGCCTAAGTTTTAAAAACAGTGTGTCATTGATTTATTACGTACCCGTAGTGTGCATCATGTCCCTAACGTCACCTTTTGTTAAATATGATATCTATTATGATCTACAATGTACTTGGTAAATGAAGACCCATGCATATTAGATGAAGTCCTATTATTGAAACAGAATGTCCCTTTAAATGATCTGATAACGTTATGCCGTAACTACTTAATGCGGAGTAACATCTGATTAAATTATAGCGTCCTCTGGCTAAGTTTTCCATCCGTAACCACCGTATGTCTTAACTTTCAAGGACAGTATAAATACATCTTACATTTCACTTTTGGGTTCTTTAGCTTTTGAAGCCTATTGCATTAGGATGTTTGTTTTTATTAGTTTGTTTATTTCATTGCCAATAGTGGCTTTCTGTGGTACCGGTAAGTTTTTAGTATTTTGGTCTTTTTTTTTAAATATTTTAGCAAGACGATTGAAAATTTATAACCTGATTTAAATTGAGTGCATATAATATACCTTCCAACATAGTAATTCAATGAAAGTTTTTTTTTATGTTTAATTGATTAATTAATCAAATGGATACAACTTTATATTTATCATGATCGAAGAACTACTTGACTTCAGAAAAAAAGATTAACCATCTAAACAGTTTACTCCGGCTAAACATTTTTATTTATAAAAAAAACTTTCTTTTCTTTTATAACTACATGAATTTGTTTCAACTTATTTTCAATTGACTTAAACTTAGTTTTCCTTCTGGAACAATGATTTTTCGAATAAAAGTAGAACGGAATATTTTTATTAATATTTTTTTCAAATAATAATTTTGCACCAGTTTCCACATTTCTAAAAGACAAATTTGTGGTGCCTCAATTTCCGGACTTTTTTTTATCCTTGGTAAATATTACGGAGGACAAAAATAAAATGTACATGTAAGTTATTTGTATGAGGTCTACATGTACCTACTCAAATAAAATGCAGCCTACAAGAAAGTATTTATGACACAATTTTTTGGAAAGATTCGTTCCTGCTTTTACGCCGTTTTCTTGTCTAAAAAAATAAGCTGTTGTTGTTGCCCCCCCAAAAAAACAAAAAAACCAAAAACAATTACATACCAAACATTACAAGGCACGGATAGGCTACAACACCAAACGCAGAAGTGTGTTTAAAGTAGCCTGAATTTACTATGTGCCATTTGTGTGGTGTTGCAATTAACTTCTCTCGTCCTGAACATGCATAAAATATTTGCCACTGGACGTTAAGCAACCAACAATCAAGCAAACAAATCAAATTTACTTTACAAAAATGAATGTACGTACGGTATGAGATTTTGTACAAAATAAAACAGGTCATTTTATTATTTTGCACTTACTACATGTATATTTAAACATGGTGGTTTTCATTTTTTTTTTTCATTTAATTTCAATTTTCTTTTAAATACGAACATTTAATTTACATAAGAGATCGTTATCCATTGAAAATAATTTACATATTCAATAATCCTAAAAGAAACTATCTATAACTGTGTTTTAGAGTGTACTATACTTTATACTTTTGGTTAATATTTTTGTTTGTTTCAGAGAGTAATACTTCACTCTTTTGGTTAATATTAAATTACTACTAATAAAGAAAACGGTACAACATTTTCCTTAATTCAATTTAAAATACATGTACCTTGACTTTCCGACTATCATTACTGTAATTTATGACAGTGTCCGGATATGAACATGATATGTACATGCATATTTTGAAAATAAAATCGGATAATGCATAAATTAAATTTTCAATTTACATATCACCATATCAGAACACACTCTATAATGTACATGTATACCAGTATATATATAATGTTAAAGTTTCTAAGGAGAAGACATACTAAACGATAAGTTGCATATTTTTCAAACAAAATCGGTTAATGCATAAATTAATCATTTAATTTAAACATTTTCATATCAAAGCATATTTTATAATGTATATGTTTAAGTTTTAAAGGACATGTATACTAAACCATAAGTTGCCATCATCCGACAGTCCCCATAAATTAATTTGAGATATTTACATTATGACGATTGTTTCTCATTAAAGAAATTAAATTATAGTTGACATGTAGTCTGTGCCACTATGCAAACGGCTGGGAATTGGCTTAAATTGTATTCTCTGGGATTTATTTTAAGCTCGGAGTTCACAGCTGTGTTTGCTGGTGTTACATGTATAGGTATGGAATTCTTTAACTCAGCATCACTCTTTCAATTTGATAAGTTATAATCGTATTTCGGAAGAGTTCAATTAAGAGGTTCGGAATGCGCCAATTTACAACTTATCATCACTCTTTCAATTTGATAAGTTATAATCACATTCCTGGAAGGTTTTATTGGGAGGTTTGGAATACGCCATGGTGAAGACAATTTAGGCACTGTCGTGTTCAGAAATATTATATTTGTAATAGATACGTGTCTGTTTGTGGTAATGAATGACATTTTAAAATCCAACATGTTTAAAAATATCATCCCTTTCAAAAAATTTAATAACAGCCTTGTCACCAGTTTAATTGATGTATAGAGCTGGCATGTCAGTAACTGATAGTCCTTTGATAATGTATGTACCATTGTCATTTTGTTTAGTTTCTACTGTTGTTTATTTTGACATTGGACTCGGATTTCTTTTAAACGGAGTTTGACTGTGCTTATTGCTGTGTATTTGTTTACAAGAGGTATACCGCTTGTCCCAAATCTTAAGCATATGTGTTTCTATTATTTAGTTCATTTATATGTTTCAGAGTTTAGTATTACATCAATTTTCATTCTGAAACTAGTACACATTTGTGTTTAGGGGCTAGTTCAAGCCCGCCTCCTGGTGCAGGATTTATTTTTATGCCCAACCTACGATAGTAGAAGGGCATAATGATTTCTGGTCTGTGCCTCCGTTCGTCCGTCTGTGCGTCCGTTCGCTTTAGGTTAAAGTTTTTGGTCAAGGTAGTTTTTGAAGAAGTTGATGTCCAAACAACTTGAAACTTAGTATACATGTTCCCAATGATATGATCTTTCTAATTGTAATGCAAAATTATAGTTTTGACTCCAATTTCATGGTTCACTGAACATAGAAAATGATAGTGCGAAGTTCAGGTTAAAGTTTTTGGTCAAGGTAGTTTTTGATGAAGTTAAAGTTACACCAACTTGAAACTTAGTACACATGTTCCCTATGATATGATCTTTCTAATTATAATTCCAAATTAAAGTTTTGACCCCAATTTCACGGTCCAATGAACATAGAAAATGATAGTGCGAGTGGAGCATCCGTGTACTATGGACACATTCTTGTTCTCGCTGTGTTAAAAACCCAGTGATGCTCTTTGGTCGGGTTGTTGTTTCTTTGACACGTCCCCATTTCCATTCTCAATTTTATATTGTAAGCTCAGTCTATTTTGAAGCATAGTTAGGTTCTTAAGGAAATCCTCATTTGTCTTAATATTCTTCATGCAGTGAACCTTCAAGATGATTCTAAAATGAAATAATAGAAAGAGTTACATGTATCAGTCCTTTATTGATATTTATTTGTTTAATTGTAGGTTCTGTATGGGAATACAACGGAATACATGGTGAGTCCACATAAACGATTCTATTTTAGAAATAAGTATTATAATTTATCCTACTTTTCAACTTCAATGACAATATATAATTATAAAACTGTACGGCATTGGTTAATGAAAATATTGAGTAAAAATAAGATACATGTCATACATGTGGAATTTAGATTGATAAAGAGCAAAATAAACTTTATTATTTAGTTTGTATAATCTCCTTTGAACAAACATAATTTATGAGTATTATTAGTAATGGACTTCTGGTATTAATTTACAAGCGTTTACTTAATCTGTGATAATATTTCACCAATCAGGTCCCGCCCACTGGCATGAAGAGTATCCGGACTGTGCTGGAGTGATGCAATCACCTGTTGCTATTGAATCAAAGAAAGCAACATTTGACATTAGCCTGCTTCAGTTTGGATTTAAAGGATTTTCAGAACTAGTGCATACAAACATGACAATGAAAAACAATGGACACACTGGTGAGATATCTTTATTTGAATATGACTGTCATATACCGATGTAAGAATATTATTGTGTTATTTAAACTCATTGGTGAGAATTATATTTATCTTTGACATAAACCTTAGTATGTAGAGATATTATTGTGTATATATTTTAAATGCAAGTATACATGTATTGTATGTGTTGTGTACAATCATTGTCAATCTTTACGGTCGCACAGGCTTTACAAAAACCGCAAAATTTACATAACGTCTTGTAAAGTGGAAATAAATTTTAATTAAGCATATAATTTGGATACACAAGGCCGTACCAACCATCAACTCGATCAAAATAATATTTTTTCGAGCTTTGATTTTTTTTCTTGTAATTATATCTTCTAGGGTAGGTTTTGAATCCTTTGCTAATCGCCCTGTTACAAAATTGTGTAATTATTAATAAGCACGAGTTTGAAAAATACTGGCATGTTGTTGTGAATATAGAAACATAATACAAGTCACTATTTGTAAAAGTAGCCATACCTGATATTGTAAATGGGTACTAAGCTTAATAACATAATGACTAACATCCATCTTATTCTAACTCTAGTGGACAGATATCGTAATAACAATCATACCACATCTCCTTTTTTACATTAATGAAAAAAAATCTTCTAAATTCTACTTCAATTTGAGAAACAGCTGTAACAATGATGTTTTTTGTTAATTGATTTCTTTTATATATTGTATGGTCAAGTAAGTGGTCAAGTAATGGGTCAAGTAAGTGTATTCTATGACAGACTTTCTTGTTTATTATTAAAGTAAAATATCACACAGAACCTAAAGAACCGACAAAGAAAATATGCAAAAATTCTTGAAACCTAGTTGACGTGTACATCTCTGTTACATATTTTGTTATGACTTTGGTAAATAAAAGATATGTAATCTGTGGAATATGTTCAGTTAGGGTTTGTTTTCTTGTGAGAGAGCTGTCTACTTAGTCTATAATTATCATTTTGGTCTCTTGTGGAGAGTTGTCTCATTAGCAATCATACCACATCTTCTTTTTTATATCAACATATGTGTGTGATTTTATATTAAAAATGTCTCTCGTTTCAGTCCAAGTTGACATTGTCGATACGTCACTGAGAACACACGGTGGTGGTGTGACTGGTGGATACAAACCGGTACAGTTCCATTTCCATTGGGGAGCAGACAATACCAAAGGCTCGGAACACGTGATTGACGACCACCATTACCCAATGGAGGTTTGTAATTTATAGTGTACATGTATACTGCTTCAAAGTGCAGTTTAAAAAACATAAAACCATTTAGTTTTGACCCTTCAAATTTACATAATACAATTACATGTATATTAGTTTGCTATTTACTATCTGTCATACTACATGTTATTATAAATAAAACATAAACTATTTTAATGAAAAAAAAAAATTTTTCAGATGCATATAGTCCACTACTCAGATAGGTTCCAAAAGATAGAGGATGCTATTGATAAACCAGATGGCCTTTTGGTATTGGGATTTTTCTTTGAGGTAAATATTTTGAAATGAATATACAAACTTACGAGTATTAAAAGTGGTATCTTCAATATATAGTTGTATTGTATGTGTGGGGGTCTAGAAAGGGGGGGGGGGTTCTGAAATGAGAAAATATATCAAGAATGGAACAAAAAAGGCAACAAATGAAAGAACTCAGAAACGGTGGTTCTACCAATCCAAACTATCATATATACAAGTATTTTCTTTTACCAGATTGTGTATTTTGAACGTCCATTAAAATCGGGGGATTAATTGCTAACGGTGGTTCATAAATTTTATGGTATACAACTTTGATTGTGTTTTTGAACATGGACGGTGCATTGCTTTCGTTTAGGTAAAAGTATTTATCGGTGGTTAGAATGAATAAACAAACTTTGAATACTACAAATGAGATTAACAACTTGAAGGAATCGACCAGACTGCAAATAGAGCACGTACGGGAGCACTGCTAACGTTAACTGAATATGCTATGCATCCACCCAACTGTATGAATCCAGAGAAAATAGAAAGAACTGCAGTGAATAGGACATACTATGTTTACCTCCAGATTAGAAGGTTCTGATTGTGTCTTAAAAGATCTTCGGCCATGAAAATATACCGCTTATTTGTTGAGACGCACGAAAGTCGTATTGATCAACTACATTGTATGTCAATCAAATTGTACAAGTTTTAGATAACAACAGTGTTTGAACATCCATTTTCAACAGATAACTAAGTCAAACTAATATGTTAGTACTCGTGCTTAAAATTGGAACAAAATGCAAAAATATATCTGTATTTGAAGCTTTCATACGCAATTAGCTTGATACTACTTTCCGGTATTTTCTCTCCTTTATGTAAACAATGTTCCTATTTATTTGTATCTAGTATTGAAATTCATAACCTCGAAAAATCTTGATATGGACACATGTGTAAACATTTGAAATGTCGGCACTGTAGTTTATTTTTTTTAGTCTTCCTTATTTTTGAATACGTAAATACTCGTCTTATAAAGAATCGCATAAAACAAGACTAATTAGAAGATTAGCTAGCTACAAAATCAGCCACTATGTAGCAACAGGTGATTGCATCACTCTAGCACAGTCCGGATACTCTTCATGCCAGTGGGCGGAACCTGATTGGTGAAATACCGGTATTACCAAGTCAGGAATATGACAGTTGTTATCCATTCGTTTGAGGTGTTTGAGCGTTTGATTTTGCCATTTGCTTGCTCAGGAATTTTACGTTTTGAATTTTCTTTGGAGTTTTGCATTTTTACAATTCAAATGATTTTTCGATCACAAAAAAAAGCCCATATCCCATTGCATTTACCCTGCAGGATGTTAGGCATTTACGACTTTGCGCAGGAATTACTAATGTTATGTTGCATACTGTTTCTACAATTTCAGATTGGACGACATAACATTCACTTTGAAGAAGTATTTAACTACCTCGAAAACGTCGCACATAAAGGTATTTAGAAAATCCATTTGAGATCTACATGTATGTCTTCTTTTTTTTTTTTTTTTTTTTTTTTTTTTTTTTTATAGAAGACTAGCAAGTCAAATCTTTTTAAATTATAACAAAATATATACTAAGCCGAAAGTGGCTCCTATCTAACTGAAAAGAGATACAAGAATTGATTTGAATTTTAAATACACGATTTTAAGAGATTAGTACTTGTTTCTTTGTGTATGTATTATTCACTGACACATTGGTTCAGACGTTTAACGAATTTAAAACACGTCTAAACATCGCGTCTGATGCTAGAGGCAAAACAAAATATTAATCTAACGTGCATGTAGTATAGATAATATCTAAATGTGCCTTCGCGCGAAAAGCGTGATTACTTTGTACATTTCTGTCTTAGGGCATTGTGAATATTTAATAACTTAATGAGGCAATAACTATGATTTTGTATGCTTTTTTTAAACACTGGATGAACTATTATAGATGCTAACAAATTTGACTTTATATTGTTAGCATGTCTAATCTTCAAAAGTCATGTATATATGCAACATTTCTCACCAATCCTGTGTATGACGTTTTATTTGTCGAAAACATATTAAACATTTAAAAAAAACGACAGACATTTTAACTCTGAATTACTTGACTTTGAGACTGCAAAGGTCAACTAGATTGTGTATTTGAAAACTCCTTCAAATGGTCAAATGAATATTAAAAAAGAATATCTTATTTACTAAAATACATGTAATACTGTTTAAAATAATTATACTTGCATAATGCATTATAATAAAACACCATTTTGTCTCATATTACACTAAAACAAGTATATAAAGTGACCCACGTTTAACTTTTTACGATCATTTAAACGAGTTGATACATTTGTTTCAAAATATGAACATCTCTATGTCAAATTAAATATTTATTTATCATTATACCCACTAAGGTTCTTTTTTTAAGTACATTTCTTTCATTATAAAAAAAACATTGTTATGAAATCTGATTGTCACATGTTAATGTAAATATGACATTGAGTTTTTTCCCTCGTGCTATGTAATATATAGATGACATTGAGATTTGATTACTCGTGCTTTGTTCTGTAGATGATATTGAGATTTGATTACTCGTGCTTTGTTCTGTAGATGATATTGAGATTTGATTACTCGTGCTTTGTTCTGTAGATGACATTGAGATTTGATTACTCGTGCTTTGTTCTGTAGATGACATTGAGATTTGATTACTCGTGCTTTGTTCTGTAGATGATATTGAGATTTGATTACTCGTGCTTTGTTCTGTAGATGATATTGAGATTTGATTACTCGTGCTTTGTTCTGTAGATGATATTGAGATTTGATTACTCGTGCTTTGTTCTGTAGATGATATTGAGATTTGATTACTCGTGCTTTGTTCTGTAGATGATATTGAGATTTGATTACTCGTGCTTTGTTCTGTAGATGATATTGAGATTTGATTACTCGTGCTTTGTTCTGTAGATGATATTGAGATTTGATTACTCGTGCTTTGTTCTGTAGATGATATTGAGATTTGATTACTCGTGCTTTGTTCTGTAGATGATATTGAGATTTGATTTTCTCGTGCTATGTTCTGTAGATAACATTGAGATATCTGTTCTCGTGTTATGTTCTGTAAATGACATTAAGTTTTGATTCATCATGCTATGTTCTGTAAAAGGCTTTTTTTTCATTCCTCGTACTATGTTCTATAGATGACATTTAGCTTTGATTCCTCGTGCTATTTTTTTTAGATGTCATTGAGGTTTAATTCCCCATGCTATGTTCTGTAGATATTCATGAGTTTTGGTTCCGTATGCCATGCTCTTTGGATGCCATTAACTTTTAATTCCTCATCTATGCTCTTTAGATGACATTGCGTTTAATTCTTTGTGCTATGTTTTGTAGATGGCATTAAGTTTTGATTTCTTGTGCTATGTTTTGTAGGTGACACTACAGAAATCCCCCCAGTTATTATGGAGCGACTGGTACCAATAGATTTAGTACACTATTATCGATATAGAGGAAGTCTAACTACACCCCCGTGCTACGAAAGTGTTGTTTGGACTGTCTTTACACAACCAATAACAATTTCTAGTAGTCAGGTAATAAAGTTAATATTGTATTGTTCTATTATACAGTTCTATAACAGTAAACTATCTATGTAACAGATGAAAAAATATGTGGTATGATTGCCAATGTGACAACTCTCCATCCAAGTCACAATTTGTAAAAGTAAACCATTATACATGTACATGTAGGTTAAAGTATCGTCTTTAAAATTGAGCCTTGGCTCACACCGAAAAACAAGCCTTAAAAGACCACAAAACACAATTTCACTTCAAGGATTGAATCCTCGTTGAGCATATGGTTGTCAAGAAGACTATAATGTGAAAAGCAAACATACACATGATTATGATGACCAGTGTCAAATATTTCACGCATATTCAGAACAAGAAAAGATCGTGTGATTTCCAATTTGGCCGTACACATGTATGTAAACATGGTAAACTAAATATGAAGAAAATTATTGTCAATAAACCTGTTTTTAAGCTATTATATTATATAAAAGAAGAACCAAAAAGTGTTAAATGAAAGTATACACAACAAAAAGGAGTAAGTGTGATTTTGACGACAGGACTAGTACTACTACTTCCATTAATTTGGCGACGAACAATAGCCAATGCAATTTCATTTTATATTTTACATACAAATTGTATTTGGATTTAATAATATTATTCAATTCAATCTTTTTGTTCTAATTGCAGATGAGTGATTTTAGAAACAAAATAAAGAAGACAACAGTAAACGCTACTCACGAAGAAAACTTAGTTGATGATTTTAGGCCTCTTCAACAACTGAACGGAAGAAACGTGTATTCGAGTTTTGTTACTCAGAATCCGGCCACTAAAGCTCCACAAACAGTACAACCAATCAACGTTGTCTGTCAGCACTCACATGACAACACAAACAATGCTATCAGTACACATTTATCTCTATTTGTAATTTTTATAAGTATATTGACCAGTGGTTTTACGTGTAGTCACTAGATGTTCATTTTATATATTACAAAAAAAATTTACGATGAAATCCCATAAATTATTTACATCTTTTGATATTAAATATGTTTTATTATTATTTTCATCTTAACTAAACAAGCATAATAATATTTGTGACATTTATTTTAATATGTTGCTTTTGATAAAAAAAATAAAAAAAAGAGATAGAAGGAAGCCATTGTAAAGAAACCTGACTGTGATACTGTATTATTTACGCTTCCATTTTACTTTTTTATTATGAGTGTTACTCTTGCTTTGTGTATAATAGGACTATTTCTACATGATGACTGTTCATATAAAGTGCTAAGATGAGGTGGAAAATACAAAAAAACGCAGCATATTTTCGTTAAAAAAAAAAAAAAATTCTTCATGTTTTTTTTAAAATATTGTTTTTGAATTTTGAAACTTGTTCACAATCAATTTACTTTCGCTCATTATTGCCACATACACATTTTTATAAGTTAATGTAGATTGTATAACAAGAAATCATGCATATATAGAGAAAAAGATAAGGAACTAATAGTTGACATTCAATTTAGTAATTGAAATATTTTTTTGATGCAAATTCCATGTTCATCTGTACATGCAGAGCTCCTGTTGACAAAATAAAATAAAAAATAAACTTTGTTTGGAGATTTAAATGCATTTTGTCACGTCTATTTTTTAATAAAAATATTTTGATTCGTATTTTTATGCTATTAAATTATGATTTTATATATTTGATCATGGCCTCATTCAATTGATTTCCCTTTATTATGATTTGAAGTGCTGTAGAAAGAAATGACATAGCCGATCACACAAGCCTGTAAACAACAAGGAGATGGTATGGGAAGAACCATTTTTTTGCCATCTGAAATTGCACACAAAGTAAACTCGTTCAAACCCTTACATATTGAAAATCTTTTAAAGAGGCTTTACATGTAACTGTATATTCATGATCACCAATTACAAAAATATGAAAGATTCTATTAGCAATGCATGAGCTCCCTACTATGTATCAGCATTTCGTTTGTATTTAAAACCAGATGCCATATTATTGTCCATCGAAATGATCTCCATAGACTGAAGACATTCATATAAATAACCTTATATAAACATAAACAATAATACAAACATATGGCGAGAACGTAGCATCGTATTTTCTATAAAATCGAGAATGGAAATTGGGAATGTGTCAACAAGACAACAGCCCGACCAAAGAACAAATATCAGCTGAAGGCCATCAATAGGTAAAAAAATGTATTCAACACTGCGGGAAAATCGGACACAAAATCTTGTAATGGTTCAGTGATAATTGATGATACTAAAATCAAAAAGTTATCAGATTATCAAATCGTATGTTTCACTCATTGTAAAGTGACACTAGCTACAATATGTTAATTATGCTTAATCATGTTGTGTACTATCTTTAAATTCTCATCTTTTCTACATGAAAGTCCACTGTAATCGGTAGTGGTGGTGGTGGCGGCGGCGGCGGGATATGGCGGCATTTACCTTGAATAGTGTCCTTCAATATTCTATCCTATTTTTGGGGTCATTTTTCTCTAATATTTTTACTCTTTATCCATCCATCGTTCTCTTTTATTTATATTTAAGCACGCAATTATTCTTAAATCTACATTTTACCCTTTTTATCTCGTACTATTCTTTATGTTTTAGTCCATTTTTCAGTAGACACCTAACCACACTCTCAAGTATAATTATAGATTTTAATGAATAATTAATATTAAAACCGCAAAATGAAACCCTGACATCAGACCTTACATGAACTAACATATGTTCTAACAGTTACATGTACATGACGACACATTAATTGTTTTAGAAAAAATTAATATCATGTGAATGGTACACATTTAACTTGATTCTAATTTGCGTAATGCTTACAACCTATTAAAAATTGTATAGGTAAAAGCATTATAAATGTCCTATCAATTAAATACAGGTGCCTATGTTCTTAGTTTTTGAAGCGCATGTAAATGTACTTTTTAGTAACAGATTAAAAAATAAAGCGCAAACGTCCTGTATCCATATTCTTTTTATAATCCATTTGTTAATATAAATAAAAAAAGGAAAGTGGATGAATGTCATTAACAAAGCCATCCCTTATGTCAACTATGTAAACTACGCAAGCGTCCAATCGTATGTTTTTCCGAGTAACTTCATTTTTTTGTAAATTATAGCAATTTATGCATAAGGTGATGCAAATGAATATAAAACACAAAATTTATGGTGAAATTCCATTTGATTTAACAGTTTTTTTAAAGAGTTTTTCTATGTATACTGCCGAAATCCTTTTTTGAAGTCGATGAAATTAATGAACACTTGCGTAATTCATTCTAAGAATTGCTCGATATTGTTCTTGAGTGAGAGCATTTGTTCAATGCATCCTCTTCATCTTCTTAAGCCTGCCTGTTCTTCTCCACAATTGTATTAATTACTTTAAGGAGAATTATGAAAAATACTCCACTAGGGACAGAAACTAATGTAATGCCTCTCCAATTGTCTACACAGTTGTTTGGTGATTTTGTAAAAGAGGGACGAAAGACAACAAAGGGACAGCCAAACCCAAAAAATCTAAAACAAACTGACAACGCCACGGCCAAAAATGAAAATGATAAACAGACAAATAAGAGTACACATGACAAAACACAAACTCCCCGGCAGTTCCAGTTCCGATCCGCATACGGGCCCGAATACTACTCTACACTAATCACTGCCTTCGGCTTTTTTCGTTACGCGCTCTTCATGTGGTTTGACCCGTGATGACCTTTTGTTGCTACTGAAGCAAATATGGCCGACCATTGATGAATGAGGATATCTGTTATCAACTTTACCATTATACATGAATAAAAACGATAACTGTAAGTAAAATACACTCAATCTAAATAATATTACTAAATAGAAACTTTGCAAAATTCTGTATCGTTAGGTCGAAGAAATCGATTGTGGTCAATTGTGGCTTGAAAACTATCGACTTTGCATAAAATGTTGTGAGAGTCTGAGTGGTTAAATTTACCCGAGAAGCTGCTCCATATGGATTAAATTAGGGATAAATTTTCTCAAAACTCGATTCAGATATATACATGATATATAATTTCATGGAATAAAGAAATAAAACAATCATAAAACTATTATACAATGTATTTACCAGGTTGGGAACAAACCCCCTGTATGGTGATTATACCTGTATAGAAGGACAATCCTTCTTTAGAGGGATAAAATTATACCCCTATAGAAGGGAATTTTTGTTTGCACTGGATTTAAAGCAAAATAGGACAGAATGGCATTTAGTTATATTGGCTTTAATCTCTAGCATTATATCACAGGCACTTGTTTCTATCCATACGAAGGTCGACTATCCATATAAATAGAAGAAGGTGGCTAACGAAATTTTTTTTAGGTCACGACAGTCTCCGCTTGGGACGCTTTTTCTACCCTTCAACTTAATGCTAAAAATCCCTACCTTATATGAATCGATTCAGTGAATATTTTCCTGTAACACTAAACTAATTTCATAATCCCCACAGTGTTCCTCTTCACGGTAATCTACTCTCAATTCACTAAACCATGTCCAAAAGTTCAACTACCATCTTTTCAATGTATCTACTTCCGGTTGACATCGCAGTAAATTTATTTTGTTTTCATTGACTCAGTTTCTTTCCCCTAATTCTTATGAATCTGAATACGTTTTTTACCTCCAAAATAAAAGATCGATGAAATTCTTTAGAGTTACCATATACATTCGGAATTCTCTAGTATTATCGAATTCATTCAAATTAGTTTCTGACTTTCTGATTTTTTTTTAATAACAACGATAAATGTACTTATTTCGGTGAAATTTCATCTTTAAAAATATATTGATAATGAAAATAATAAACTGGTAATTTTACAGAATCATTTCGTTTTTAAAAAGATAGCATTCTGCCCACAACCGGAAGTAGATACATTGAAAAGATGGTAGTTGAACTTTTGGACATGGTTTAGTGAATTGAGAGTAGATTACCGTGAAGAGGAACACTGTGGGGATTATGAAATTAGTTTAGTGTTAAAGGAAAATATTCACTGAATCGATTCATATACGGTAGGGATTTTTAGCATTAAGTTGAAGGGTAGAAAAAGCGTCCCAAGCGGAGACAGTCGTGACCTAAAAAAAATTTCGTTAGCCACCTTCTTCTATTTATATGGATAGTCGACCTTCGTATGGATAGAAACAAGTGCCTGTGCATTATATGCATCAACATATGCACTTTACTAAAAAATGGGATAACCAGTTTTCTGCTAAAGTGACAAAACTTGCAATCTATTGTATACCTATCTGAACACCTGATCAACATCAAAAAGGAATAGTTGACCTTTAAATTTCATGTTCAATCTAACAATAGAAATTCTGTTCAGTGAGGCATAAGTGAGTAGAATTTACCTGATCATCACAGCTTTCAATCATGGTGAACAATAGATTTTATATTTAGTCAGATAAGCATCAAACTGGGCATGTGCATATTAAACCAACTACATCAATTGGAGCATCAACTGTTGCAGGTTACTGCCATAATAAGTAGAGAATGCCATTCTGCCCTATTTTGATTTAAATCCAGTCTAAACAAAAATACCCCTCTATATAGAGGGATAATTTTATCCATCTATATATAGAAGGATTATCCCTCTATACAGGTATAATCACCATACAGGGGGTTTGTTCCCAACCGGTTTACTTGCAAAATAACACAGGGTAACACTCACATACTAGATTTATTATGAATTTTGCTTTTATTATATATGTCATCATGGTCATGTGCAAAATAAATGTACAATAGTCTGGATGGGAACATTTTCATTTCGGTATTCAGGGTTTTGAAATTAGCATGAGTCCACACACAATAGCCCCTACAATTACAAGCATTTAAGTGTGGGCTACTTCAATTTTTTATTTTTTTATATATATAATTTAATATACAACTCGTCTAAACATCAACCCAACAATGTTAGATCTGTAAATTTGCTTTCGCAAATTTTTGGTTCTTCCCTCACCGGGATTCGAACCCATGCTACTGTGATATCGTGACACCAAATCACCTGCACTGCAGCCGTCCCGCTAGACCACACAACCACCTGGGCTCTCAAAAAAAGAGCTTTCGGTGGGCATGTGTTACCTTTCCACGTCAGTTTTAATCTAGTGGCGTACTACAGTACATGATATATAAGGCATGAAGATGTTATTGTTACAGATCAGCTTAATTATCTATAGTAAAGGATCATACAAATTAATGTAAGATACAGTCACAGAAAATAATTATATTCATAAGTACGTCTGAGTCAGTTAATATATATATATGTTGGCTATAAAATTTAAGCTGTGGGCTACAATGCTAAAATTTTTACTTCAATCCCTGGTATTACTATTTATTTCAAGAATATTTTATTGAATTATTATCAGGTCAATTTATACAATGTAATAATACCCCCCCCCCCCCCAAGTAAAATCATTAAGGGCAAATAAAAAAATATGTGTGTTCCCTATTTCCCTATTTACCCTATGATTTAAGGTTACAAATAGCTGCCTACCTTAGA
Source organism: Mytilus edulis (assembly GCA_019925275.1). Taxonomy (NCBI): domain Eukaryota; kingdom Metazoa; phylum Mollusca; class Bivalvia; order Mytilida; family Mytilidae; genus Mytilus; species Mytilus edulis. The sequence continues at coordinate 19,480,295 of CM034360.1, forward strand.
GTTTTTTTTGTCGTCTTTTCAATAAGCATTTTACAATGTAATATCTCTCCCAATGTTGAATAAAGTAAATTCCCTATTTTTTTCATAGATATTATTTAATTTGGCCTTATATATATACATGTACTCCTAATAAAGCTTTTATTCCTGCAAAAAATGTACTGTTGACTATAATTCTAGGACACCAGTGATCAGTTCTAATGTTGTTGTTTTTATCTTACAGATGGTGACAAAACAGCACAATGTATAGACTGAATCATAATGAACATGATGAATAAAACAAAAAGTGTATATTAGGTATTATTTTATTTTTAGATATTTTTATTTGCATGGATTATTTAATTACTTTATCAAATTATGAAAAAAATAGTATTTAATTAACCTGACTATTAAAAGTAACTCATTTGTGCCACAACTTAATTGCGCCAATACTTCTTTTGCGCCACCTAATTTTCAAAACTATATGTATCATTTGCGCCCAATAAAATAATCATTTAATTCTGCCATTTTTATTTATTTTTTATTTTATTTAGCTCTGAATTTATCAATTTTGAAGGTAGCTCCGACAACATATCGGTTGCTTTTCTTTTGCATTTTTTTCATCTGTTTATAGCCTAGCACAACACGACTTAACTGTACATCTCTACCTTATATCTTTAGTTTTCTTTACAATGCCTGACAGAATTTGTGTTCTTTAACATGATGACCGGTTTTCCTCTATCAGACTCTATTTTTTTAATGGTATAGAATACATTTTGACTCGTGACAAAATATTCTATTACTTAACAATTTATTTTTTGGTGAGTTTTCTTAAATTTGATGATAGAGTGTATAGTTAAATCTTAAATGGAAAAGTTGATTATGGTACATGTATGATATAGGTAAAACATGTACAGGTATGATATATAATAAGTAAACAAAAATTTACAGGTAGATGTGGCGCAATTTCATTTCATTTATTGGCTCAATTAATACCATCAAAATAAAAGAGAGTGGCGCAATTAATACCTTTTCAAACTGCAATTGGCTCAAATTGATTCTGCCCCTAATTTTAGAAGGATAAAGGATTAAGCCCTGAGGCATTATTGTCACTTTGATTATAAAATGTTCATTATCAATTAGATATATATTAACTTATTTTCCAAGTGGAATATATAATATAAACATAATTAATGAATTCTTTGAGTCTCAAACATTAGCATTAAAAACCTAAACACATCTGAAAGTCATTTTAACTCTGTCATATTATATGTTTAATAAATAATGCAACAATTTATTTTTTGTTAAACTTATTTTATTATCTCTTTATTAATTTCAGCTATGTCAACCAGAAGGACTTTGAACACAGTTATTGAATTAGTTTCCTTGGAGACTTTAACAGTAATTGTTAAGACTTGGAACCAGACAGAATGAAACTGTGAGAAAGTTTACATATACATGTACAAATGTACAGTGTACATGAAGCTTCTATATGAATCAATTGATACACCGTAAGCATATCTTCTATGAAAGTTATAAATTGGTTGTTCACAAAATTAAGTTTTTACTAGACAAATGCTAGATATATTTGAGCATAAAATACAAGACCAAAATTATATATTAAAACAAATACAAAAGTTTTTTCTAAATATTACTATATTTCCTATATATATGGTGATATTAATTATATGATCAAATTGTTAGATACAACTACACTGTATAAAATAGAGGATGTTGTATGATTGCCAATGAGAAAACTCATCCAATGATAGACAAAATGACAGCAATTAACAACTGTAGCCTAAAGTAGGTCACCATACAGTCTTAAACAATGAGTAAATCCCATACCACACAGAGAGCTATGAAAGACCCTGTAATGGCAAATGTAAAACAATTGAAACAAGAAATTTGGCCTAGTTTACATGTATGTACAAAATAATGAACAAAAAAAACAATATGTGATACAACAAACAACAACCACTGAATTACAGCCTCCTGAATTGGGACAGACATAAACATGGGGCAGGGTTAAACATGAAAGCTGGTGTCCAACCCTCCCCTTAACTAGCACAGTGGTGTAACATTACAAAATAAGAACCAATTATAAAATAAGTTGAAAAAGTATTAACTCATCAGGTGGATACAAATAGAAATACATTTAACCAAAAAAAAGAGGGGACATGCCCGGTACAAGTATACAAACAACTGAAAGACATTCAGTACAGAAATGAGATTATTGACTTTTAGCAAACTCAAGCTTAATATGAGGTGTGAAAATAACCCTAAATCTGATAGGTCCTGCAACTTTTGAACAACAGACTCCAAAAAATCAAAATTAAAAGTGAACTCAATCTAAATTTTGTGTTAAAACTTCATGAGAAATTGTTCAAAGCAAAGAAGACTATAATATTTAAGGACTATTTTTGGTCCAAGAATATAAAATGTTTGTCAACTATTTCAAAAAGACACATTATGTTTGGAAATGTATAATTTTCTTGGATGCACACATTTCAAGTCTAAAATATATTTTTATTTGACCAAAAAAGTTTATTGCCATAGTAACTCTTAAATTGGTAAAAAAAAACATTATTTTCTGAAAATGGTGTACCTTAGTCTAGTTTGGACAATTTTTGAAATATTTAGGATAACTGTTATTTTCTTAGTAATATCCGGGCCAAATAAAAACCTTTTTTATTTAGCCCCTTCTACTTTGAGATATTGAACAAAGTGTTGTCATTTGAAAGGATGGATGGACAAACAATGGCATACCATATACATCCCTTACCTACTGTACATCAAACCAGAAGTAACAAAGTTAAAAAAAAAATGTTTATATATTTTCAGATCACAATTATGTCAACCTAATCATTGGAAGTTTACCAAGTTATATGAGATGCATTGAAAGCCTGTAGAGATTCTACATGTATAAGGAATGGAATAGACTCACACTTACAAATAACAAGACTAAAGCAATCTCAAACAAGGATTATTCACGTTTCAATGAGTGAATTGAAGTGCATACTACCTGCGCATGGAAATTTGTGTGCATTTTTAAATATTTATTTTCGTTTTATTAAAGTTTTGTTTTCAAAAAATTACATGTCTTCATAAATTAAGCATGAACATACATGTATTGTTGTTATTAATTAAAATAGAAATAAAGAATAGTTTTATCTCAGACTCAATTTTAGCCAAATAATACAGTTAAATATTATTTAACTTTTTTCCTAATATATGAACATGTAATACAATGAGATGTGGGGTATAGGTTCATTGGACAGCATCCAAACAACACAAAACACAATACTTAAAGTTGAATACAATTAACAGAATAGTTTAAAACTTTCAATTGGCCATCATTCATCAAAAAGTGTGACTATATTCAAATTTATAGCCCAACAAATAAAGATCTGCTATCAACAAAAAGAAAACAGGAATAAAATTATCTCGCAAATGAATTATTATTGTGCTAACCTGGTTTACCAGATCTCAAAATGGATACATTATAAACACTTTTGATTAAATAGTAGATTTTATGCATAAAACAATGCAGCATTACAACTGCTTTTACTACAAAGATGGAAGACCTGGATGCTTCATACTCTGTATATAGATGCTTCATGTTACAAAGTTTCCGTCAGTCACATGTCTAATGTCCTTGGCCTCATTTTCATGGTTCAGTGACTACTTGAAAAAAAGTTAAAGATTTTTTGTAATGTGAAATTCTCTCTTATTATAAGTAAAAGAATAAGTTATCCTTTTAGTTATCATAACTATATTTGGTATGTGCGTAGCTTGCAAGGTTCCCATGCCCGTCGGACAGTTTTCACTTGACCTTGACCTCATTTCATGGATCAGTGAACAAGGTTAGGTTTTGGTGGTCAAGTCTATCATTGTCTTTATCTCAGATACTATAAGCAATAGGTCGAGTTTATTTGGTGTATGGTATGATTGTAAGGTGTACATGTCTAGCTGGCAGGCGTCATCTGACCTTGATCTCATTTTCATGGTTCAGTGGTCAAAGTTAAGTTTTTGAGTTTTGGTCTTTTTTCCCTAATACTATGTGCAATAGGTGAACTATTTTGGTGCATGGAAATATTTTATGATCTTTATATAAGTTGCACAGGTTTTATTTGACCTCGAACTAATTTTCACAGTTCATTGCGCAGTGTTTAAGTTTGTGCTTTGGTATTTTTTTTTTAAACTATAAGCAATAGGTCAACTGTATTTGTTGTATGGAAGAATTGTTAGCTGTACATGTCTTCCTGGCATGGTTCATCTGACCTTGACCTCATTTTCATGGTTCATTGGTTAATGTTAAGTTTTCTTGGTTAATGTTAAGTTTATGTGACAGTTGAAATACAGCTTTATAGTTAGGACTATCAACATAATATCAATGATTAGTGAAGACGGCGAGACATTTCAGCATGTGCACTCTTGTGTTTCCTTACTGAATAAAAATTATGAGATTTTAATTGCTTTTGAGACAATAATTTAGCAGTGACAAACAGGCAATTGGACCAGATTCCTTCTCAAAGTTTTTGAAATAAAAAAATGTATAAGCAATTGATTTATAGTACATATATTCATTACTGGTTTAAATTTAATGCACACAACTACAATAACAATTATTGTTAATGCCAAGAGTATCAGGACATAATTTGGGTGTAACAGCTACCAAGGTATCTGTTAGCTTAAAACCCAGTCCCCAATCATGTATATTAAATAATAGATATTGGTTAATGTGCAGTAAAAGTAAAGAGTACAGTATATGTACAATATTAATGTAAGTGAGAAGTGAGAAGATAATGTTTTGATGAGCAGTAATAAAAATACAATAAAAATTAATGCAGCAACGTTCACTTCAGTATTTCAAAGCATTAATTCATAGGTGTCTAGGTAAAATGCTTGAACAATAGGATTCATAAATATTAGGACCATTACACCTACATGTACCATTGGTCTATTAAAAGGGGCAGGTTTGTTTTCTCTCTTGAAAGTAACATAACTTTAAACTCCATCAGTCCATTGATCAATTTTTTCAATCAACTGCTTGAAATCTGTGGCTGTGTAATGGTATGGTGATGCCATCATTGGGAGACATTTAGTTTTTAGACAATAACTAAAGTATAAGAGAACGGATCTGTACAAGATGGTCCAACAGGTCCAAAATTAAAGTTTTTGTTTGATTTTTTATAAAAAATAATAAATATTAAGGGTTTTTTGTTATGCAGAATCTAACCATGAATTTAGATTTTGAGCCCCATTATTAAATTAGTCCACATTGAAGTCCTAAGGGTCCAAAACTAAACTTAGTTAGCTTTCATTAAAGTTCAATTCTTCTGATTCTTTGATATGCTGAATCTCAACATGACATGTATTTATGTTTTGGATATTATACCATATTACATGTACATATTATAAAGGAAATATCCAGTTTTAAAATTTAATGTTCTTAGTCCACATTTAATCTGTGCCAGAAATCAAGCTATGTCAAAGATATATATAATCATGATAATCACAATATCAAGCTTGAATGTTGTGTCCATTATTGTTCAGGGTTCCATCTCTGGGTAGTATATAGCAGCACCCAATCATGCCAACAGAGCATTATATTTTGGAAGGAACAAATTTATTTTAACAATTCACTTTTGAAAACATTATAGATGCAAAGTAAATAAATGCTGTTTTCATGGATTTTCTTGTTTTAAACTTTTATTACACCTCGAGCTCTGTCATGATTGATAAAATTAAAGACTGACCATATTCAAACTTGAGTTGATGTCAGAAAAAAGTTCAAGCCTGCAATAACTCTTGGATGTGTGGTTGTTCACAAACAAAATAAAACTGAATAAACATTATAATTGCTATTGTAGGTAAGAAAATCTGGAACACATGTGAAAATATGTCACATTTTGTAAGGTTTGACATGACAAAATGACGGAAATTACTAAATAAGACTAGCACATGCAGGTTATACCATATAACCTATAGTTTCTTAAATCAATATCATTTTAACTTTGGTGGATAGTCACATTAGCAATCATTCCTGAACTCCATATTTTAATCATCATGATCATATATGTATTACAGCACATAATGTGTTAAGAGTTTCTGTCCCAATGAAAGTTGTTTTTTTATTTGTTTTTTGCTGTATAATGATATACGAAAGAAAGTTACAATAACTATGCATATAAACTTGATAAATAATATCAAATAAAACATGGTTACGAGTTGGTAAAAATAGGGTACGAGTTGGTTGAGTACGACTTTCCGAAAGTACGAGTTGTCGTGTACCCGTTGGTTCCAGGCATGCTTCAGTGATTCCATATATATAATAAACCAAACATTTTCCAGGGAAAAAAGAAGGACTGGGCCACCCTGGACCCGACTATAAATGGATAAAAGATGTCCCTTTGAAAAGGAAACATCATATGGAAAGGCTTGCATAATTTGGTAGACCAAGTTCAATGTACTTCCTCCGTTGACAACCGCATATTCAAATAATCATTTGTATCTGTCCAAGTTTATGTTGCAGCATTTGGGCTTGTTTTCTCTTTAGACTAACTTAGGAGGGATTATGCGCCTAGCATGTATAGAAACCCATGTATACATTTATCTCATTCACGTTTCCCTCCATGTTTACTTTCCAAAGGGCTAGGGAAGATAACTTAGATAAGAATGCACACATAATAAAGGTCCTGTGTGGGACGTTAATTTATTGCTCATTTTTTATATCTAGGAAAAGTTATTTAAATTTTGGGAAGAAATTATAAAATTGAGGTTTTTCAAACCGGTAACTAATGGTTCTGAGGAAATTTAGTGCGTAGATAAACGTTCCAAAATTTGGAACGAATTTCGAAAGCCGGTGGCAGTGATTGATGGAGTAAAGGAAAATAGTTCCGGAACGGAAACGATCACTGTCCGGAGTTTGGACAAAACATAGAAAACCAAAGAATAAACAACACGAACACCATCAAAAACTAGGGGTGATCTTACTTGTTCCGGACGAGTAAGCAGATCCTGCACCACATGTAGCATCCGTCGTGTTGCTTATATGATAACAAATCCGGTAAATAGTCTTTATTCGGTAGGTCACATTCATAAAAGGGAAGGGCATTGTATTCACGACGTAAGGAACATATCCGATATCATTTGTGAAACGGTTATTCCATAACTGTCAACCAACTCGTGATGGCGTCCGTAAAATTTACGAAGGGGTGATTTCAACTTCACCATTTGGAACTCTTGGTTTAATAGCTTCCATGAGAGAAGCAACCCACTATTAAGAAAATCATGATAAGATATCAAGCACGGGAATATCTTATCAATTGGGAGATGTATACCCCGTATGCAGGTGCTGCTGGAATGTTGCTACTTAGAAATGGAAATTCACAATTGGAAAGCTGAAATCATCTCTTTTGTCGTAAAGTTTTGTTTTTTTACCCACCCTCATTGTCAATTTCTAGATGTAAGTCAAGATATGAGGCCGACTTAACTGTATCAGTAGTATCATTTATCTCTAGTTCGATGGGATAGATGCGTTCAACATAGTCACCAAATTTTGAATTATTTAGTGAAAGAACACATATCTGATGAGTTTAGCCTTTTTCAACTGATTTTTATAGTTCGTTCTTATGTTGTACTGTTATACCACTGTCCCAGGTTAGGTGGAGGGTTGGGATCCCGCTAACATGTTTAACCCCGCCACATTATTAATGTATGTGCCAAGTCAGGAGCCTGTAATTCAGTGGTTGTCATTTGTTTATGTGTTACATATTTGTTTTTCGTTCATTTTTTTACACATAAATAAGGCCGTTAGTTTTTCTCGTTTGAATTGTTTTACGTTGTCTTATCGGGGTCTTTTATAGCTGACTATATGCGGTATGGGCTTAGCTCATTGTTGAAGGCCGTACGGTGACCTATAATTGTTAATGTTTGTGTCATTTTGGTCTTTTGTGGATAGTTGTCTCATTGGCAATCATACCATATCTTCTTTTTTATACCATCTATATAGCGGAAAGTAAAGTTAAAGGAGATTGGTAACTTCTTATCTTTCTTCCTAAGAAGTTCCTGCATAAAGTCAGCCTCATAATGATAAAGTGATAAAGAAACAAGTCGACATGTAGAGGGGAACAGTTTGTTCCCATTGGAATGCCGACAGTCAGTTGAAAAAAACGTCCTCCGAACATAAACTGTACTCAACTCACCAAGAATGGCTCCCTTTCCTGCTTCTTTTGCTAGGTCCTCCAGATATTGTCTTTTATCTTTTTTAGCAGTTCTTTTAATTATGTTGTCATTTGCTCTTTATGATGCATAAGGTATTTTACTACATTTACTGGTAGTTGAACTTTTGGATTTTGCATTTACTGCTCGCTGCTCGCTGCTCGCTGTTTTATAGTTTAACTTTTATTTAATTTAATGTTTTGTCAAGTTTCCGATGTTAACCAACTATGCTCCTTTTTTGTCTTGTGACCAACTGTCTTTTCTGCCGTCTTTACAATAATATCCTTGTTGTTATACCACTTCTAATGTTTAATGCCTGATCGATCATCAGAGCTGTCTAGCGCACAAAGACGATTTTTCAATTCTTACCAAAATGCTTTTTTGACATTTGGTGACTTCAACCTTGCTGTGTCTAGTCTTTTTCTGTTCTGGTTTGAAGTTTGAATTTCATCGGACTTAATAGTGATTGACACTTCATATTCGATATTGATATAAAAATAAGGAGGTGAGGTAAGGCTACTAATGAAATAACTATACACCAGAGTACAAAGGACGAAACATAACAATTATTATCATAGGTCACATAACGACCTTTTTTTAGTCTTGTTGGTTTTTTTATTTTAGTTCATTTATATGTTTTTGAGTTTATAAAAAAGAAGATGTGGTATGATTGCCAATGATACAACTATCCACAAAAGACCAAAATGACACAAACATTAACAATTATAGGTCACCGTACGGCCTTCAACAATGAGCAAAGCCCATACCGCATATAGTCAGCTATAAAAGACACCGATAAGACAATGTAAAACAATTCAAGCGAGAAAACTAACGGCCTTATTTATGTAAAAAAAATGAATGTCTTCCATTTTCACTGAACTAATTCACAATTTTGTTTATGGGTCAGCTAAAGCACAATTGGATTTTCTTTCTGTTTTGAAGACCCATTGGTGTCTTTAGGCAATTGTCTGTCTTTTGGTCGGTATGTTGCTTCTTAGAAACATTCCACATTTCCATTCTCAATTTAATGATGGAAGCAATAAACACTCGAAGGATTTCAACTGTAATATAACGCCGACTTATGATCCTGTATTTCAGTGGTTGCATTGAATGATATCTGCCATAATGTTTTTTGTTTTGTTTTTATAGTTTTAAGCTCAATTAAGCTGTGTGTTTTTTGCCCACAGCTAGTTGTCATAAGCCCCTTAAAGCTTACACTACGGTTTGAGTTTTGAACAATGATGATATCAATGCGGTAAACTATAAATGTTTTTTAAGGACTCAACTCAAATATGTTATGTTCCGTGCAGACAGACTGGAGTTAGCAATTAATAAAATTTGATTTCAATTATAACAACAAGAAAGTAGTCTTATAAAATATTAACAAAATTTGTCATACAAATGGTAAATAACACACAACTAAGTTATACAAAAATACATATACGTTGTGCACCACTTTTAGTTCAATAACAGCTACATACTTTCAACAGAAATCTTTATATCAAAAAGTTTATGATGAATACCAGTCATAGACACCCATTGTTTTCAAATACCCGCGAAAAGTTATCACCATAAAAAAGCCAATCGGGTCACCCGGCCCGACATATATGTATTATTTGTGCAATAGCAGTTAATGCAATTAATTTAGTGTACTAAAAACAAAGCGAAAAAATTCTTGCTGTAAAAAATAAGCGTAGAAGAATTTTTCCGTGTAGTTCAATTTGATATTTTGGAGGGCCTGGACAGGGTATTGGGAGCATGGGGAGAGGGGGTGTGAGAAGGGAGAGTGGGGGCGGGAGACGGTTTTATTTTTTAGCTTGCCAAATATTTGATAGCAGGCATATAATAATGGAGTTCCGATGAACACGCGTGTATTATTTGCGTGTCTACCTAATACCGATACATGTATATAATTATATCTAAGTCTGTTACTTTACCTTAACGTTTCATGTTTTACGTGTTAAACGCAAACATGATATCCATAGTCTCAACACGTCAAAATAAATAAAGGCAACAGTAGCATACCTCTGTTCAAATCCCACAAATCCATGGACAAAAAACAAAATCGGGACCAAGCATCAGACAAAATCCCACGAGAATAACAAACATAACATCAAAACCAAATACATGAATTTGGAATAGACAAGCACCGCGACACGTCTTATCGCAATGTGAATTTACACTAAAAAAGACCAATATATGATAAATAACATCATTGTAATGATGAAGAGACCCAATTGACCTCAAAACCACGTGCAGAATAGCAGGATTATAAATTATTCTAAACCTCAAAATGATAAGCACATTGATGTTCGTTATGTCACCAAATTTGTTGTAAAACTCAATTCATCAATTGTTTCTTTGGCGAAGTCGAAAAAACGATTTTTCTGGTAAAGCATGTCTGCCCAAGTTGCATCTTGATTTTTTTCCAGCCAGTCCATATTTATTTGTATGATATATCGCAAAGTGTAAACGTGTTCCTCAAGTTCCTCCCTTATATTAATATTTTCTAAATATATGTTACTGCTTGGAGTACTGATTCTTGAAGCACTTATGTTTGTTGTTTTCTGTATACGTTTTTTCAAATCTAACAGCTGTTGTAGTATTTCTGCAGTAGAAACTGAAGACGACATTTCATCTACCCAACCTATTTTCTCTTGAACGATATAATGGCATGTATAAATAACTCTTTCTAATTCGTCAATGATGTTTAATTTCTCTTTGCGTTTCTTTTCGTTTTCTATATAGGGTCTAATTCTTTTTCTCATCTGTGATACTTCAGATGAAGATAATTTATTTAAACCATCCTTAAAAACCATACTTTGCGATAAACCTTGTTTCGACCACCAACCTTGTTGTGGACTTAGGTCAACTGCTTTGACGGTAAGTGTACCATCAACATCAATTTCGAATGTCACATTGATTTGAGGTTCTCCTTTAGGAAGACTTGGTATTTCGGACAATACAAACTTCCCCATGAACTCGTTGTCTTTAGTAAGTGCGTTTTCGCCTCTGTATACTTTTACTTCGACATTTGGTTGGTTGTCTTCTGCAGTTGTGGCTATAGTACTATTAATGTGTGGTAAAGGTGTGTTACGTTTTATGATTGCAGCCATTTTCCCACCTGGGGCCTCGACACCAAGCGTCATAGGATAGATGTCATGCAACAAAATGCCGTTGGTACCATGATTCTTATTCAATATTCCGGCTTGGACCGCTGCCCCATATACTACTGCTTCATCAGGACTAATGTCAGAACGAGGTGACTGAAATACAAAATACCCCAGTGGCGATTGTTAATTAACATGTTATATCAAATACTTATTATGCAACTTCTCGAGATAAAATACAATATTCATGTTTTGTTTTGTCACTCAAATCATACCATGAGGTAAAAACAAATATCCAAATACTGACAAAGGCGTAACTCAAAGCCGATAAAAAACGAAAGGGAGCTCACGTCAATAGATATAAACTTCAATTCCCCAAAGTGTTTTGGCAAATTATTTAAAACATTTTGGAGTTAATGTCTGACATGATGACGACGAACTAATTGACAGACGGACAGCGTTATATCATAATACGTCCCGTAAACGGGCGTAAAAAAACATAAAATTGGTATGACACATCGAAATACAATCCAGATGTAGCAGGAGATTCATTCAAACTCCATTCGTAAGGAGTTGTCCGATTCCTTTATTTTCTTTTTGTAACCTCTTTGTTGCCTCTATTAAAAAGATGTTGAAAACAAAGAGAAAGTCAGATAAACGAACTATTTTAGATCTTACCTTTTTAAAATATTTTGACAGTAAATCTGTTATGGTTCCCATTTTTGATGATCCTCCAACTAACAATATGTCAGTTATGTCATGTTTGTCTGTTTTCGCATATGTCATTGTTTTATTAACCAAAGACATGATTGCCGAAAACAAATCCTGTAACATAAATAAAGTGTCTTTAGCGCATCATTGTAAATATAACGGAATTTGACGAGACTGTCATCAAAGTGAGAGGTTTAGCGCTTTAAAAACCAGATTTTATCCACCATTATCTACATTTGATGTATTTTTTATGTTTTTTTCAATTGTTTTTGCCTTTGATTATGGACTTTCCGTCCCCGAGGGTATCACCAGCCCAGTAGTCAGCACTTCGGTGTTGACATGAATATCAATTATATGGTCATTTTTATAAATTTTCTGATTACAAAACTTTGAATTTTTCGAAAAACTAAGGATTTTCTTACCCCAGGAGTAGATTACCTTAGCCGTATTTGGCACAATTTTTTGGAATTTTGGATCCTCAATGCTCTTCAACTTTGTATTTATTTGGCTTTTTAATTATTATGATTTGAGCGTCACTGATGAGTCTTATGTAGACGAAACGCGCGTCTGGCGTATAAAATTATAATCCTGGTACTTTTGATAACTATTTCCGATTGGATTTTCCTCTGAGTTCAGTATTTTTGTGATTTAATTTTTAGTACCACATATAATCAGTTAGACATTTTAGATAATCACGATATTCAAATTTATGAAAACCTAAAGCTATTTAAAAAGAGAAAACACGAAAAAATCGAATAGGGATCACAAGTGTAGCATGAATAGGCCGTGAAAACACCGCTATACATGAATGAAATACATTCCTAAACATAGGTGCTATCAATTATTATTCGTCATTTCATTAGCTAATAGTTAATTGGTTAGTTATACCTTTAAAGACTAAAGACTATCAGTCCACTCGAAGAGGTGCCGAAACAGTGTTTATTATAACATGAGCGATACCAATATAACTTCACACGATGCGTATTGACTGCTGAACCATATTTGTTTTATATTTGTACGTTTTATGTTTTGTTCACACATCGTTGTCAATATAATAAAACTTTATTCGACTGTTATACACATGAGAGGTCTAGCTAGCTATAAAACCAGGTTTAATACACTATGTTCTATGCTAGAAAATGTCTGCATCAAGTTAAACATTCGACAGTTGTTGACCATTCTTTTGATTTTGCCATTTCCGTTTAGAATTTTCCACGATGTTCAATTTTTTTGGAATATGACTTTTTTATATAAAAAAATATAATATCTTTTCAGTGAAGCTCGAAGCCAAGAAACAACGATTTGAAATGAGTTCGTACATTTGTTCTTTTGTCCTTCAAACTCACTTCTGTGCCTGAAACTTAACCAGTTAATATAAATCTTTGAACTTTTCACAAAAAGAGTCTTACTGAAATGATGCAATAGTAAATAAGATCAATCTCTCACGGATTTTTAGTATTACAATTAGTTCTCTTACTTTGTATATAAGAACGGAAATGTCGTTATGCATGGATAAGTATAGCAACTTACTTTGCAAAGATCATTAAAATGCTCTCTTGTCAACTTCCATGAAAAATCTTCACCTGGATAAATCGAATTGATTTCAATCATGGTTTCTGTTACTGAGGATAACGCTCTTTTGGCTCTTTCGATTTCACGCCGTACTTGCATATCAATTCTTTGGTAAGGATATTTTTTCCCAGTTCGTCTTATATATTGATTTACCAATTGAGAATACACTCTCTCATTAAAGTTCTCTCCACCCAAACTGGTATTTCCCACTGTTGCAATGGCTTCGTAAATTCCGTAATACTGTTGTATTATTGATGCATCAACTGTTCCTCCACCAAGATCTAAAACAAAAATCATATTTTCTTCTTCTGTGTTGTGAATACGGGTTGCCATCGCTGCAGCAGTTCTATAATACAGAATGAATGGTTGTCTGTAGAAATGTATTATCATTTTACAAACACACAGATAGCAAAAAAGAACACTTTGAAGACAAATATGTTTCGAGAAGGTCGAAAATATCATCATGATACTGGTAAAAAGAAAATCGGAGAAAAATTGAACAGCATTTATAAAACACTAAACATAAATCCAAATATTTAGAAACACTTACCAACACAAAACAAATACGTGTGAACTCAAGTACACTTGTTATTTTATGTATATCATATCACCTCGTTTTCATATGTATATGGTTCTTGGGCATTTTAATTATGCTGTTTGTTAACACTTCGGTGTTGACATGAATATTAATAATGTGGTCATTTTTATAAATTTCCTGTTTACCAAACTTTGAATTTCTGAAAAACTAAGGATTTTCTTATCCCAGGCAAAGATTAACTTAGCCGTATTTGGCACAACTTTTTGAAATTTTGGATCCTAAATGCTCTTCAACTTTGTACTTGTTTTGGCTTTATAAATATTTTGATATGAGCGTCACTGATGAGTCTTATGTAGACGAAACGCGCGTGTCGTACTAAATTGTAATCCTGGTACCTTTGATAACTATTTACACCACTGGGTCGATGCCACTGCTGGTGGACGTGTCGTCCCCGAGGGTATCACCAGCCCAGTAGTCAACACTTCGGTGTTGACATGAATATCAATAATGTGGTCAATTTTATAAATTTCCTGTTTACCAAACTTTGAATTTCTGAAAAAGTAAGGATTTTCCTATCCCAGGCATAGATTAACTTAGCCGTATTTGGCACAACTTTTTGAAATTTTGGATCCTCAATGCTCTTCAACTTTGTACTTGTTTTGGCTTTATAAATATTTTGATATGAGCGTCACTGATGAGTCTTATGTAGACGAAACGCGCGTCTGGCGTACTAAATTGTAATCCTGGTACCTTTGATAACTATTTACACCACTGGGTCGATGCCACTGCTGGTGGACGTTTCGTCCCCGAGGGTATCACCAGCCCAGTAGTCAACACTTCGGTGTTGACATGAGTATCAATAATGTGGTCATTTTTATAAATTTCCTGTTTACCAAACTTTGAATTTCTGAAAAACTAAGGATTTTCCTATCCCAGGCATATATTAACTTAGCCGTATTTGGCACAACTTTTTGAAATTTTGGATCCTCAATGCCCTTCAACTTTGTACTTGTTTTGGCTTTATAAATATTTTGATATGAGCGTCACTGATGAGTCTTATGTAGACGAAACGCGCGTCTGGCGTACTAAATTGTAATCCTGGTACCTTTGATAACTATTTACACCACTGGGTCGATGCCACTGCTGGTGGACGTTTCGTCCCCGAGGGTATCACCAGCCCAGTAGTCAACACTTCGGTGTTGACATGAATATCAATAATGTGGTCATTTTTATAAATTTCCTGTTTATCAAACTTTGAATTTCTGAAAAACTAAGGATTTTCTTATCCCAGGCATAGATTAACTTAGCCGTATTTGGCACAACTTTTTGAAATTTTGGATACTCAATGCTCTTCAACTTTGTACTTGTTTTGGCTTTATAAATATTTTGATATGAGCGTCACTGATGAGTCTTCTGTAGACGAAACGCGCGTCTGGCGTACTAAATTGCAATCCTGGTACCTTTGATAACTATTAACGATTTCTAGAACGATAAAGTCTTATGTCGAGTTCTTCAACGGTTGTCCCAGATTTAGGGATTATCTTAATTTAATGTATCACAAAAGTTAAGTAACATTCATCAAAATATAGATCGTATGGGCATAAAAGTTTGAATAAAATAAGGAATAAATAGTCTTATCATGTAAATTCTCAGAGTTAACCCTAATTACTCTGAACAAAAATAGATCTTGATGATAAAAACGAAAAAGAAAATATGTTAATTCTATATAAAGGGGAAAGAGGAGAGGTTTTATTATCGAAAACAGATACAAAGGATTTTAGACTACGCATATCGTCTATCAATAACGAGTGACAATGGCTGTCAATAATTGTTGCTTTCGTATGTACACAAAATATATGTTTCCTTTCAAACTAACTTTAAAAAGGTAATACTAACAATAAACACTTCCCTTTTCTTGATATCACAATGTTTATCTTTTAAGGGAAGCTTAATATCCAAATTGTTGATAAAAAATGATTGTTGCATTTTTTTGTGACCATCTTTATGGTGTTTATTTATCTCAATTTGTTAGATTCGGTTATGTATGTAACAACGTATTTGATATTTACGACAGAAATCTCTGTATAACAGAACAATTATCAAAGAAGAGGGACGAACGATACCAGGAGTTTCAATTGCAGAAAACTAGTCAAAACATAAACTGAATATTATCATCGGAATAAGATTAAGATTAAGACAACAGTAGTATATTGCTGTTCGAAACTCATAAACCGATTGAGAAACAAACAAATCCGGGTTAGAATCTAACATCGAATATAAGAGGAGAACAACGACAACGAAGAGAAACTTAAAATTAAAATGAAACACACACAGAAACGAACTATAATATAACAATGGCCATTTTCCTGACTTGGTACAGGACATTTTAAGAAAAATTGGTGGTGGATTGAAACTAGTTTTGTGGCATGCCAAACCTTTTTTTTTTAAATAAGGGACACTTTTAGCAGGTCATTTAGAATGCATATTATGAAATTAATATTGATGAACTAATAAGGTCTTTGCATAGGTACCCGTTAATAAACAGAATAATTCTCAAAACATTTGTTGGTATTATACAACTTATTTTGTTTTTAATGTTAGGTCTTTGTTTTATGTTTTGGAATTAACTGAAGTAGTGCACAATTTTATATAGAAGTAGTCTGATGCCCAAATCCGGGTGAAGAATTTTCTGGCTGCGTTGAAGACGCATTGTTGGCCTTCGGTTGTTATCAGCTCTGTAGTCGGGTTGTTGTCTCTTTGACATGTCCCCTACTTCTTTGTTCAATTTAATGTAATATACTGTTTGAAAAACCTTTACATTTCAACATGTTTTAAAATCGAAATTTATAGCTTACTTTTATAGAAAAATATTAACCAACATTCAACTCACGGTTCACTAATTAGTCTTCGAACATTTAATTCAGCAATAGCACTAGCATCTTTAACTGCTTGTCTTTGTTGATCATTGAAATATGCTGGTACAGTTATTACGGCGTCTTTAATGGGACCATGTAAGTATTTTTCTGCTAACTGCTTCATTTGAACAAGAAACATCGCACTTATTTCCTCCGGAGAAAATTGTATTTTTTTGTAACCCAAATTTACTTGAACATATGGTTTGTTATTTACATAAGCAAGATCATATGGAACTGTTGCTATTAAGTTTTGAACGAAAATGTCATCCCAAGTTCTACCTAATAGTCTTTTTAAATTATAAATTTTTGTTTTAGGATTATGGCCAGTTTTCAGGTATGCAAGTTCTCCTATTATACAGTCACCTGTTTCAGTGAATAGTGCATATGTTGGAGTCATTCTATTTCCATACTCATTTGGTATTATTTCAACTGTGCCATAGCGAAAAATTCCTACACTGAAATTAAAAACATATTTCTTACTTTATGATTAACTTAACTGGTGCATAATTATCAACGTCAATTATGTCCAAATACTATTGATGAACAACACCAATGTATCTTCATCATTTTATTAATTAACATTTTGCTGAAACGGCAATACTATATCGTAGGATAATCTCTTCGTATTGGCAAAACAGTGGACAAAACGGTGCCCCATTTACAGCCTATTTCAATGCGTGTGTAGCTAAAGTTGAGGTATCTTGTTACCTTGCTTGCTAGCTGAACCGTGAAGTCATTGTTAGGTAAGGTTTGTTACCCTCCTTTCGAAATAACCTAGTTATATATACAGATAGATTGGTTATATGTCGGACTAGTCAACTCTTAGTGGAGGTAAGTTTACCCAACAATAAATTCACCGTTCAGTTAGCAAGCAAGCTAACCAAAGGTATTACTTTTGCCTACACACTCATTGAAAACAAAATTAGGAATAAATTTACAGTTAAGCATGCAACGAATTAAATTTTGATATATTTAAACCACATTGTCACTTTTAGATGGAACTGCTATCTTTCGGGGTAGTTATATTTACTTCTAGTTATAATTGATTTAATATTTATCATGTCGAATTTTCAATTGTCAACACGGCATACTTGATATTTTAAAATAAGCATACTTGTAACATACACTATCATGTTTCTCCGCAAACTTTAAATAACATATCATAATTCTCAAATGAGCATGAATAAAAAGAAAAACACCAACCTCGAAAATAGGAGATTCGGCGGATTCAACTGAAATTAAATATTTGTATGTTCAAGATAAATTAGATATTTACCTTACAAAAGAAGTTCCAAAGTCAATTCCAATTACTTCATTTGTCTCCACATAACTAGTGTTCGAAGTAGCGAAACCTATTATGCTAAACGTTATAATCAATTCAATTTGCATCATCTGTAACGATAAAAAGTCGGGTTTACACTTTAAAAAAAGGGCAACATAAAGCATGCGTGGTGCAGTGAATTTAGAGAATTGTTTTCATTACGTAATATATTAAAAACAAACCAACAACAATACTACTTAATGTATAAGCATATCATAGTTATCATTGATTGCTTTCTTTGTTTCATCCGTAACATAGTTTCACACTATTGGTACATTTTTAAAAGAGTACGGCGCATCAAACACTAAAATACTATAGACCGAATTAAGATAAAAAGTAAAACTACAAAAATACTGAACTCCGATGAAAATTAAAAACGGAAAGTCCCTCATGAAATGGCAAAATCAAATTCTCAAAACATCAATCGAAAGGATAACAACTGTCATATTCCTACCTTGGTAGAGACATTTTTAGAGTAGAAAAAGTGAATTTAACCTGGTTTTATAGCTATATAAACCTCTCACTTACAGGAGGAGCATCACATTCCATTATATTGACAACGATGTGTAAACAAAAGAAAACACAAAATAGGTATAAATGTCAAAAATAGTGGTACAGCTGTCAATAATGTCTAATAATCTATATCATCATAAACGCAAACAAATATGCAACACCAAAAAAAGCATTAAGACAAAGCACATTAGCAAAAATGCAAGACAAGAATACAAAATTTATTAGAACATTACATCAATGAGGATCAATAAGAACAGAGCCACGTCATATTTATAAAAAAAGGCATGTAGACAAAGCACATCAGTAAGAATAAAAGACAACAAAAACATTAATTGAACAATTACACAATGAGGGGTATATACGTACAGAGTCACCTCTAATGGATATCACAAACAACAGACTAACCAGTAAAAATAATATTCATAAAGACAAATAAAAGAATAATATAGCACGTTTTAACGACGATAAAAAAACCGTAAGCACTTATAAGATATACTCCATGACCATCGTGTATCAATTGTGAAGTTGATACGGAATACTTATCAATAAGGTCTTGGTGCCTTCCGATAAACATTTTCAGAAAAAGGACGACCCTTTCTTTGACATACTCCTGGTTCATTAAATTTCAGTGCAGACACTGGCGACGTTTTAACAAGTCTGAGTAGAAGCTGCAAGTTTTTGAATACCGACTAAGTTGGAGAGTGTGTATCCCATTTACAGGCGAAGTTGGTACACTACACTGCTTAGTCTTATAGTCACTGTAACCAGTTTGTCTACAGTTTCTGATTATTGCTTTTATATTCAATAAGAATATTTCTAAATGACACAATTGTCTGACTTAACATTCGATTTGAACATTGAAAAACATGTGTATTATTGTGTATATATTGGTAAAACATTATGAGTTAAATAATTGTCTAGGCATTTATTTTTTATTCATTTTTTTATTAACATTATTTCTTATCTATTTTTGAATAAACTTCATCTGCGATGAACTTGAACGTCGTGTTTGAGAAGATTGAAAAGAGCTGTGCATGCACGAAGTGAGTTCTGCAATATATTTGTATTTCAGCCCATTTACCCCAGTAGTGTTTAAGACATACCAAAAGGATATTTCATGAACATTTTTTTATTAAAAAAAACGACAAAATTATTTTTATATCTCTACATGTGTGACGTTTACATTTTACCTTTAATACGTCAGAGTTAATGTTAATCAAACCATTCTGTCCAACTAATTAAATTCTTTAAAATATTTATGAGTGTATTGAACATACATTGTACATGAATAAAATAAAAAAAATAAGAAAACAATGGACGAGGTTGTTTAATTTGATCTATGCCTTTTGAGGGTCGTTGATAGATATTTGTTTGTTTGTATTGTGATTAAGATTTAAACAAAATGTTGACTGCGTTCTGTCACACTTCCGCTGTGTTTTGTCTATTCTTCTTTAACGTCAGGCAGTTAACACTTATGTCCTGTCTCAAATGAGATTGTTGAGTTGAGCTTCTAAACGGTTTTTTTTTTTGGAACATTTTTGTTTTATGAAAACCTTATGATCCTAAATGTATATTTTAATGGCTTTATCATGTTAATGTTGTGTTTCTACATGTGTATTTTCTGTGACAAATAAAGTGTCATGGGATAGCTTATATATGCGTTTTGCCAAAAAATTGATACTATCTGTTTACATTCAAGATTATTAAATGTATACCGTAAAGCGGGTTATGTACACCAGGTGTAAAATTTCTAGATTTTCATTGAATAAGATAATATAAAAAAGATGTGGTAAGATTGCCAATGAGACAACTATAAACAAAAGACCAAAATGACACAGACATTAACAACTATAGGTAACCGTAAGGCCTTTAACAATGAGCAAAGCCCATACCGCAAAATGGCGATTTTGTTCTATCATCTACAAATAAGCAAAAATTTACCCCCATGAATATAACCTGCTATACGATATTCCATAGCGATGTATAAATTTATATGATGATTGAAAATTATTCAATCTATTTATATATGTAAATTAAAATCATATTGCAAAATACATAAATAAAACAGTTCAGGGATTGTTTTTCATAATGCATATTTAAAATTATCTTACCTCCTAGATATTTCTAGAAATATGATTGGTTCAAAGCGCCCTCGTAGAGACCGTGTATATTTGATTTTAAGTTAGCAGGGAGGTGGGGCTTATTTCATACACAATTAGTAGTGGTGTTACGTCCCTTTATAAAAACAAAACGGTACTTAAAAAAAACATAAAGGTTTCAACAGACGAAAAAATTGATGATTCAGATTGAAATAAATTAAAAAAAAAAACATTTGAACCTTACAAGTTGTTACTGTTGGTATCTGTTTGTAAGATCAATGGAAGTAGTTTCTTAATGCTAACAGTATTGAAGACGTTAAGATAGTCGGTAAGATAAATTCGTTACATAGTGTGCTAGTGACCTAATACGGTATATATGGGGTCAGTAAATTCCATATGGGGATTCGAGCTTCGCTCTCACCCCATATGGAATTTACTGACCGCATATATACCGTATTAGGTCATTAGCACACTATGTAACTAATAATATTTGTTGATCATCAATAAATATTTATCAATTCATGATTCACTCTCATGCTTATTAATTTTGATAAACTAAGCGATGTATAAAGTCATCTCGTATTTAATCGCACCTATACTTAGTTATAATAAAACAGCTCCTTTTTTATATTATATATTATATAAGTTGTAAAAGAGGGGGCGAAAGAAGCCAGAGGGACAGTCAAACTCATAGATCGGAAATAAACTGACAAAGATATGACTAACAAATAAAAAGACAAACAGACACATAATAGTACACAATAAACAAAATAGAAAACTAAAGACTAGCAACCTTCATGACATGTTATTTGGCAACACTATTCGGAATTATTGGTCATCAATGCTCTTCAACTTCGTACTTTATTTGGCCTCTTGAATCTTTGCCTCATTAATCTTTTTTTTTTAATCGAGTGTCACCGCAGAGCCGTTTTTTCTGTCGCAAATACAAAATTTCCATCCTGGTTTTTATAATGAGTGCATTGCATGATGTTCCTTTATATTGACAATATATTTTGAAAACCCATATGAAAAAAATACCACAAAAACACATGACAATAAAAGTGTTCTAGCAGCCAAAATTGCGTAAACATATATACTCAAATTTAAATAACCAAAACTACCATAACAATATATAAAAAAGAGGGACGAAAGATACCAGAGGGACAGTCAAATTCATGAATCGAAAATAAACTGACAACTACGTGGCTACAAATGAAAAAGACAAACAGACAACCAATAGTACACATGACATCGCATAGCAAACTAAAGAATAAACAACACGAACCCCACCAAAAACTAGAGGATGATCTCAGGTACTACATACACGCCCACAAAATAATTTTGGCCTATATACTTAATATTCTAGTACACTTCAGTACAATTTAGAAAAACGTGAAGACAAATACACTCTCCCTGTACAAATGAATAACCTTGTTTAGTTGAACAATGTAGATATCCATTTGGTTCGACACCGTTATAACTAACATTTGAACATTACAAATCAACTTAAAAAAAAATAATAATAAAAAATATTCAAAATTTTCAAAAATAATATCAAACAAAAACTTACTTTGAAAGTGAAATTATTACTTTGAATAAATGTACACCTAAATGGAAAATTTTGTGTTACGTTTATTCTATTTATAAATACAGATCAAAAACGTATTGCAAATACATAAATTAATGACCATGAAAGAATTTCCGTTCATGCAGTACCATATATATATTTATTATTATGTAGTTTCCTTAGTATCCATGATTATCACAAGTATGTGAAACTTTTGGAGAAACATATAATGAATTAAAAGACTTTAAGAGCATTTTAAACTTTAAGTTTGTATCATATATACATATTTAGAGATTATCAGTTAATATTTTTAATTCTTGAGTCCCCTTCATGGGTTATCAATCATGATAAAAAAAAGTTGATTAAAGTCGTGTCTTGTTAATTCACGCCTTATATAAAAAAAAAGTTGTGAATATTGCATCCAGCATTTGTTTTTTTTAAATCAATATAGAGACATGAGACATATAAATATCTACGGGTCTGCACTCCTAATATAGTGCAGTGAAGGAATATTAAAACGGCAAATATCAAATATAAAAATACTCTAATAGAAATTAAATTACTTTAATTTTTTACTTTTTATCAAAAATTGTATTCATGATGCATGTTTTATAAATTAAATGTTTTGTTAGCAAAACTTATTCAAAATGTGGAATCCATGAGGCATGAAATTCTGACCAATTATTCACATATATTTGGCAAATATATTGCTTTCGTATTGGATTCCAATATCAAATAAAAAAGACTTATTCACAAAGCGTTTAATCTAAAAATATAAATCTTTTGTTAAATACATAATATGTAGATGAAAGCAATCATGAACCTTGTGACATTTTGTCTATTCAGTGGATTTCAATACTATATAGAATATAACACTGATTGATTAATTGTGAAGTTAGTTATACAATGTGATTATTCATTAAATAGTCTTTTCAGTGACACAGTATTTATTTATTAATGGTACCATAAAAGTTCTTAACATTTCTCTCAAAATATGCACTTTTCAATCACCGTCTTATTTATTTCATAAAACTTTATTGGTTTTGAACTTAGGGGTGGACCATATGTTCTACACATATTAAAAGCTATTATCGATTGATTTCACTTGTATTGGTTCAATGTTCGAGGTTCTTTGTATAATATATTTTTTTTTGTATTTTGAGGCTGTTATGAAAGTATGTTATCCATTTAAAAGGCAAATCAATATTTTGTTGTAAGCTATTTTAAGAAACTGAGATCTTACAAAATTCACAACAAATGACGGCACTTGTAAATCTTTTGATACTTTGCCGTATTTCTGCAAAGCAGCTGCAACCATGTTTAACCCTAGAAAAATATCTTCAATAAACATGATAAATATAATAAAGTGCCGTAGCATCATAAGCCTCAGAACGATTGGATTGTTTTGATTCTAGGCCAGGATAGTTATAGTCTTTTATATTTGATTTATTTAAATTAAGATCCTTACAAAAAGCCACATCAATTATTTGTTTGAGTACAGACAGTAACTTCACATGTTATTGATGTTTTTTTCGAATTATCTGGCCGAGCTTCCGTTTTAATTTGCTTAAAGAAAGTCCATTTGAAGATGTGTGTGATAATGTAGATTGCCGTTACATTTATGAACATTCATTTCTAATTACTAGTACTCATAAGTAGATATAGGTAGATGTGGTGTGAGTGCCAATGAGACAACTCTCCAGCCAAATAACAATTTATAAAAGTAAACCATTATAGGTCAATGTACGTCCTTCAACACGAAGCCTTGTCTACAAGTAAAATGAATAAAAAATGAAATGAGTGTACGGTTAAAGACATATAAAACAGTTTCTCTAATTCTTACACGATTTATCCTTTTCCCGACATGTTGATTTTTTTTTTATTTAATCAACGTGTCATCGTTTGATCCCAGTTCTTCAGTGGTGAAAATTTGATTATGACGTCGAGTTTTCTGACTCTGAATTTCCTATTGTGAAAGCATGTAAAAAGGCGACTTGACGTCACAAACATAGAACACCTCTTTTCGCAGATCATTTGAAATAAACGAAAAAGTTGCCTACATAGTGTTTAAAAATCATTTGAGAAACGGATCCCACCAACATATCTCGTGTAATACAATATTTATCCACTCTTGAGACTCGTGTTTTAAATTTAAAAGAAATAACTGTTTCGAGTGGATAAATATCCTATCACACTCGATGCAGTGGTACAATATATATCTCAACGGATAACATAGTATTTTAACATATTGGCTATTGTATTATTCTGTTTTAAACATTTCTATTTGTGAGGTTGATATCATGAATATCAAACGTGATATAAAACTATAGGCCCTAAATAGCCTGTGTCGCTCACCTTGGGCTATGTGAATATTAAACAAAGGAAGCAGATGGATTCATGACAAAATTGTGTTTTGGTGATAGTGATGTGTTTGTTCGTCTTACTTTCAGACTTGGGGTAATTGTAATTGTAATCGTTAATCAGCTGTAATTGATTACAATTTTTCAAGTAATCAGTGTAATCATTAATCAGCCAAAAATCTGATTACATGTAATTTAATTTAATCAATTACTTTTCAAAATACCCTGTAATCATGATTACTTTTTGATTACATTCTGATTACAATGAAAAAAATCTAAAATTGTGTTTTTGGTCATTAAATGAACCTCTTGGTTCATATTTGATAAATTTTTAACATACTAAAATGGTTTGGTTACTTTAAGCTTGTCTACTTCAGTAAAAATTAACTGTTACAGTACTGAAAAGTCATCATTAGTCTAAGCAGAGACATATAATACAATTATATACCTTTTATCTTGGTAAAAGATATTGTACATACATGTATATTCATCGTTTTATAATGATCTTCATATAATATTTGATAATAACTGTTATATATTCAAGTAATACTTTTCTTTAACCCTGAATTATAATCTTTTGTTAATTTTTGTGATTTTTGTCAACTTTGAATTGACAGGTAGGAGACTAATTAAGGTTTGTTTTTATTGCAATTACCAATTGAGTATAGCTGTAGGGAAATATATATGATAAAAGATAAATCAGACATGAAAATTTATCTAATTAGCACAAACTAAATTAAAAGTTGGACAAATATGTTGTTTAAACTTTTTTTTGTATTTGGACTGGACGTGTAAAATGCAATGGTTTTTGGTACTTTAATACATATTGTTTACAATTTGATTAAACATTTCTATTAAAATTTAACATAGTTTTAACTGGTACAAATGTAACTTTATTTCATCCATATTTAAACTTCCATAAACTGCAACTTGGAATACATATAAATTATGAAAGAGGTCAGAAGACAAACAAAAAAACTCTTGATTATGATATATCTTTATTAAATTTAATTCAAAATAATTTAGAGATCATTGGTTATAAAGTGTAATGTATATATATGTAGTGAAATTTGGTGTTTATTTAAATAGAATTTGAAGTTATCATTTTATAATTGAACTAAATAAAATACGTTCTCAAAAATGCTATAGTTAACGTTTATTCATCCACATCATTCAAAATGTTTTGTTTTTAAATTCATTGTAATCAGATGTAATCATGATTACTTTGCCAATGTAATCATTAATTTAATCAGATACTTTCAGAAATGATGTAATCATTAATTTAATTTAATCGTACAAATGACAAAGTAATTGTAATTTAATCAATTACATTGAAAGTAATCGGACCCATCTCTGCTTACTTTACTGATCATTCTTGCTGCTTACAGTTATCTCTATCTATAATGAACTTGGCCCAGTAGTTTAAGTGGAAAATGTTAGTAAAAATTTACAAATTTTATAAAAATTGTTAAAAATTGACTATAAAAGAGGGACGAAAGATACCAAAGGGACGGTCAAACTCATAAATCTAAAACAAACTGACAACGCCATGGCTAAAAATAAAAAAGACAAACAGAAAAACAATAGTACACACGACACAACATAGAAAACTAAAGAATAAACAACACGAACCCCACCAAAAACTAGGGGTGATCTCAGGTGCTCCGGAAGGGTAAGCAGATCCTGCTCCACATGTGGCACCCGTCGTGTTGCTTATGTGATTACAAATCCGGTAAATAGTCTCATTCGGTAGGTCATATTCATGAAAGGGAAGGGGATTGTAGTTACGACGTAAGGAACATATCCGATATCATTTGTGAAACGGTTATTCCATAACGGTCAACCAACTCGTGATGGCGTCCGTAAAATTTACGAAGGGATGATTTCAACTTCACCATTTGGAATTCTTGGTTTAATAACTTCCTTGTGAGCAGCAAACCTCTATCAAGAAAATCATGATAGGAAATGCAAGCACGGGAATATCGTATCAATTGGGAGATATATACCCCGTATGCAGGTGCTGCTGGAATGTTGCTACTTAGAAATGGAAAGTTCACAATTGGAAAGCTGAAATCATCTCTTTTGTCGTAAAGTTTTGTTTTCAACCGACCTTCATTGTCAATTTCTAGATGTAAGGGACAATAACTCCTTAGGGGGTCAATTGACCATTTCAGTCATGTTGACTTATTTGTAAATCTTACTTTGCTGTACATTATTGCTGTTTAAAGTTTATCTCTATCTATAATAATATTCAAGATAATAAACCCAAAACAGTAAAATTTCCTTAAAATTACCAATTTAGGGGCAGCAACCCAACAACGGATTGTCCGATTCATCTGAAAATTTCAGGGCAGCTAGATTTTGACCTGATAAACAATTTTACCCCTGTCAGATTTGCTCTAAATGCTTTGGTTTTTGAGCTATAAGCCAAAAACTGCATTTTACCCCTATATTCTATTTTTAGCCATGGCGGCCATCTTGGTTGGATGGCCAGGTCACAGGACACATTTTTTAAACTAGATACCCCAAAAGTGATTGTGGCCAAGTTTGGATTAATTTGGCCCAGTAGTTTCAGAGGAGAAGATTTTTGTAAAAGATTACAAAGATTTACGAAAAATGGTTAAAAATTTACTATAAAGGGCAATAACACCTAAAGGGGTCAACTGACCATGTCGGTCATGTTGACTTATTTGTAAATCTTACTTTGCTGAACATTATTGCTCCTTCTTCTTCTTCCAGGTAAGGAACCGAATTCAAATCTTGAATGTATGAGGTCCCGCGAAAACTAACGCAATGTCGGACAACACAGAAAGTTTTCTCTTGGCTATTTACAGGATAAAACGTTCTCTATATATATACAAATAAAACTATTTACAGGATGTTACTGTCTAAATTTTAACAGAGCATGCCTTCAGGGCAGCTCTGAATCCATCAACTGTGTCAGCTGATGTTGCGGATGTTGGCAGTTGGTTCCAGTCTCTAATGGTCCTTGAAAAAAATGATTGTCCGAAAGCGTCTGTTGTGGCCCTTTCTTGGAAGAAGCGGTTTTTACCTCTGGTCCGGCTATCGTTTGGCGTTAGATATTGGTGCCTATCTATGTCTATCAGATCATGTTGGATTTTGAATAGAATGCATAGCCTATTTTGTTTCCTGCGGTCTTCAAGGCTTTCCCATTTCAAAGATGTTACCATTTTTGTTACACAGCCAGGTGTGCGGTCTGTGTAGTTGTTGTTAACAAATCTAGCTGCTCTTTTCTGTACCTGCTCGATTGCTTTTATTTTAGCCTGTTTCGTAGGATCCCATACTGTGCTAGCATACTCAACTGAAGGTCTTACTATTGTTGAATATGCTGCTGCTTTGACCGGTTTAGTGCAATCTTTTAGGTTACGTCGTATGAAGCCTAGTGTTTTGTTTCCTTTTCCCACTATGTTGTCGATGTGTCTGTCCCAGGTTAGATTATTGCTGATAGTAACTCCCAGGTATTTACTAGCTTCAACGGTGTCCAGTGTGTGTCCGTGTAATTTGTAATTAGTTGGTATTACAGGACGGTTCTTGGGTTGTATTCTAATTACAATGCATTTTTTTGCATTGAAGCTCATTTGCCACTTATCTTCCCAATCCTCTAATGATGTGAGATCTTTTTGTAGTAGGTCACTTTCTGCTTGGTTACTGATAGTTCGATAGAGGAGGCTGTCGTCTGCAAAAAGTTTGGTCTCTGATGATGTTGCTGTTTCTGGCATGTCGTTTATGTAGGCCAGGAACAGTAGGGGTCCAAGGACTGTTCCTTGAGGAACACCAGAGAGTACTGGTACTTGTTCAGAGACAGCTCTTTCTAGAATAACGCTTTGCATTCTGTTTTGTAGGAATGATCTTATCCACCTGTTTGATTTAGGATTTACTCCGTAGTACTCAAGTTTATGTAGTAGGCGATGGTGTGGCACTTTATCAAACGCTTTAGCAAAATCTAGTAGTATGATATCTACCTGGCTGTTACCTTTTAATTTTGATGCAATATCATGAATGGTGATGATGAGTTGGGATTCGCAAGATCGCCGTTTGCGGAATCCATGCTGTGCATTTGTGAGAATTTTGTATTTGTCGAAATGGTCCATTACGCTGCTGTGTACAATGTGTTCTAGGACTTTGCATGTAATGGAAGTAAGTGATACAGGCCTGTAATTTGATGCCAAGTGTCTTTCATCCTTTTTGAAGAGTGGGACTACATTTGCATCTTTCCAATCTTGAGGGACTTCTCCGGTGTTGAGGGATGCTTGGTACAGTTCTGTAAGAATTGGAGCGAGTTGGTCTGCTGCTGTCTTTAGTATACAGGATGGTATAGCATCTGGTCCAGTAGCCTTATGTGGTTTCAGGTTCTTCAATAATTTATGAACTCCTTTTACATTGATTTGTATGTCAGCCATGGTGGTATATGGACTTTTCCCTTTATTTGAGAAGTTGTTCAGGTTCTCTTTTGTAAATACGGACTGGAATTGGTCGTTAAGGATATTAGCTTTGCTTTTGTTGTCGCTTTGGAGGAATCCCATTTTGTTCTTCAATGGTGCTACTCCTGTCCATTCCTGACCTTTGCTTTTAATATAGGACCAGAATTTCTTGGAGTTGGAGCTGACTTCTTCCATGTATTTCTTATTGGCTTGTCGTATTTCCCATTGTACTTCTTGTCGTAGTCTCTTGTATCTGTCTTGGTCTCTTTTCTTTTTGGTTTTCCTAGCTTTCTTGTGCGCTTTTTGTTTTTGGTTGATTTTGCGTCTTATTGCTGTGTTCATCAATGGGTGGGTGTGTCTACCTTGAGTCATTTTTGTTGGTACTCGCTTCTCAATGGTTTTTTGAATTTCTGATTTGAAGCTTTGCCACATGGATTCTACAGTTCTGTTGCAGGTGTTTTAAAGGATGTCTTGAATGTTTCGAGGTCTTCCTTTATTTCATATATATCTGCTTTTTTCCACAGGTATATCTTTATTTTAACTGGTTTGGGTTTTAAAGGTTTACATGCTATATCAAGTAAGACGATGTCATGGTCGCTGTTTCCTATTGATGGTAATGGTTTACATCTTAGTTTGAATGATGGATGAGAGGTAAGTATTAAATCCAAGGTGTTTTCTTTACGTGTTGGGAAATCTACGATTTGTTCTAAACCATTATCAGCTACGGTGTCTAAAAAAGCTTGACTGGTTCTTGTGGGGTACTGTCTATGTGTGATGGTCTGTTCTTGCCAATTTATATCTGGTAGGTTGAAGTCACCTCCAATCAAGAAGATGTGTTTTTGATGCTTTGATTTGATGGTACTTATTTCCTCTTTAACTGTATTAAGGTAGGTGTCATCCGTTTTATCTGGAGGGCGATAAAATGCACCAATAAGCATTTTCTTTTTTCCTTCTAAGGCGATTGTACCAGTTAATAGTTCTATCTCACCGCTTTTTGTTATGTTCCCTAGTTGTAATGTTTGTTTGGCTGCTATCAAAACTCCCCCATGTGGGTCTTTGGGACGATCCCTTCGTTCAATATCATATTTAAGGTAATCGGGAAAAATTTCACTTGATTTAATGTTTGGATCTAGCCATGTTTCTGTGCCTATTATTATGTCCGGATCAGTTGACTCTATAATTGCCTCCAGAAGTTTACCCTTTTTTCTTAGACTCTGGAAGTTGATGTTCAGCAGTCTTAGTTGTTTCTTATGGGTTGGTTTCGTTTT
The DNA here is from genome assembly GCA_019925275.1 of Mytilus edulis. Lineage (NCBI taxonomy): Eukaryota > Metazoa > Mollusca > Bivalvia > Mytilida > Mytilidae > Mytilus > Mytilus edulis. The sequence goes on from CM034360.1 coordinate 19,510,913, forward strand.
GGCTGGTTTAGGCGATGATGTCATGATTGGTATATCTGTACTGAATGATGTTGTGTTGAAAGATGGTGAGTTAATGCTTGATCCTGATGTTGATGGTATGGATGAATCTGATATACTGTCTAGCAATAACGGATTAGTAGATATATTAAGGGAGGTATGTTTGCTGTCGTCTCCACTTGGTATAAAGTATACTTTTGTCGAAGAGTTGTTGGGTTTTGAGCATGATGGACATGTCCATGTGTCTTCGCTCTTGCCTAGATTGCTGAATTCTGTTGTAGACATTCCAATGCAATTTCTGTGTGTCCATTTGTCACAGTCGTCACAGGCTATTGATTCTAATTTGCATGCTTTTTGACAGATTGTGCATGGAAATCTTGGTCGTCTGGGGCCTGGGTTTGTTTCTATGCCACTAAGTAAGAGTAGCAAGAGTCTTTGTGAGCTCCTATCTCTGGCGATCGAATATTTTGACTGTGTCAGTTGAATGTGTTTTTGGCGTTCTTGATCTAATAGTAAGTTTGTGCTGTTGCTGTAATTGGGTTACTAAGGCATTCTTTTAAGTATATATTCACTCCTTCAATGGTGTTATGCGAGTAAATAGAGTCCTGGTGAGAATGTTGGTATTTATGGCTAGGATTCAATTTTTTATGATGTATCATGAAAGCCTGTCTAGTCAAGATGGTAAGTGTAAGTGTAAAGATAGCATAGTAGAACATTTTGTTGTTAAGAGGTTTTATACTACTAGTACTTACTGGATGAAGGAAGCTCCAGACTGAGTCTTCGTGTTCCAAACCAATCAGCTGTTATCCACTTCTGGAAGAGAAAGTATGTGTTTGAGTGTTGTTACTTGGTAGTGATTCAATACGAAAGGTCAGTAGTAAAACCTGATAAGATAAACTCACCTAGAATTTTACTACTCGTCTCGACTGTTCACTGGCAACTCTGTTCTCTAAAGCGGATGAAAGCGTTGGTTCTAGAATAGTGTGTTCAGTTCGTCTTGTTCCACTCTGATTAGTTTAAACATATTTTATTGTTCCAAAAAGAGACAAATGGATTAGACACAAGTTTTTCAACTTAGTAACGTCTTCTCCAATATATACATAAATATACACATGAATGAACATTACATAAAAATGACTTTAACCAATTATTATTTAAGCATGAAGATATAAAAATAAATTACATATAAAGTTTAAGAATCGAATCAATGGATATTTACCACTTAATATAACCAATCGAATGCGCCTATTTTCAGAAGAAACAAATGCAAACACACCGAACTGTGTAAATTAAATATGTTAGTGTACATGACAAGTGACTTAAGTCATGTGTGTATGAATTTGTTTAAATGTAAATTACACACTCATAGTTCATAGTTACGGATTAACAGAAAAACGGAATAAATATACACGTAATTGTAAGTATCAATTTTGTTTTTTACTTAAATCCATTGAAACGTTTCAGAATACAAAAGTCAATCATAAAGATCATTCGATTATCGTACTCAAAAGAGCATATATACATTGATCATGTTCTAGTAAGATCTGTTACAGAATAAGGTTGTCAAATGTGAGAAAAACGCTTGGTACTTTTTATATACTTTTGTACAGATAGAAAAACAATATCATTTTCTTCAGAACTCAAAGACTCATCACCAGCGAGCAATAACTCAACTGTAATATTGACAGCAAAAACATTGATTTCATTTATCATTAAAATCCTTTGTGATGAAAAATTGTTACAATATAATAAATAATGTTTAGCATCTTCATTGATGAAACCACATAAACAATTGGCATCTTGTACTAAGTTTGCATTAAACAAATCAGATTGAAGAGTGCTACAATGGTTTCGCAACCTTGCATGTAATACAGATAGTAAGCGGTCTCCAGAGCAAAAATGCCTCGGAGTTTTTTTATTCTTATAGTATAATATGTGCAATTTGCTTTTAAATGATGAAAATGTAGGACTCTGTCTAATAATAATATCTAAAGTGTTCCACAATGTTATGGATGCTGGGAAATAAGAATGTTGATAAACCGACAAACGATTCACTGGAATAGTGATATTGTGTCTGTTTCGTAAATTGTAATTACTAATATCAGACACAAATTCTGGAACCAAGTCATGTAAATAATCTGGAGCCTGATTGTTAATTATTTTATAAAACATGGCTAACTTTTTTACCTCCCGCCTTACGCTTAATTTTTCCCATCCCGTCTCCCTGTAAATAGCGTTTCGGCTAGCATAACTTGGTAATCCAGTAACTATGCGAGCAGCCTCGATTTGAATATTTTCTATCCGATCAGAATTTGTGTTCCCACAATTATCCCAAACTTCTGATGAATACTCAAGTATCGGACGAATAAAAACCATATAAATTTTTCCCAAATAATCCCTTTTTAATCGATATTTTAGTTTGCGTAAAACATTAAGCTGCTTCGTAGTTTTCTCAATCAGTTTATCAACATGCTTATTCCATTTACAATCATTACTAAATATGACACCTAGGTGTTTGTGCGCACTAACTGGTTTCAATGTAGCACCTCCAAAATCAAAAGTAATATCACTGTATATATTTTTCAAACTAAATATCATAATGTCAGTTTTATTAGGGTTAAACTTCACTAGCCATTGTTTTGACCACTTACTTAAATAATCAAGATATTTACTGATTGAATTTTTCAAAGTGGATTCATCAGGTGCAGTATGACCTATTGAAGTATCATCTGCAAAAAGCCTTCCGAATCTAGACATACCATCAGCTATATCATTTATGTATATTAAAAACAACAAGGGTCCTAATACTGACCCCTGAGGCACACCAGCGTTAAGTTTTCCAATGTTTGATAACGAATCTTTTATGACAACTCTCTGAGATCGTCTAGACAAGTAACTTTTCAACCAACATAGCAAGTCTCCTTTTATACCATATTTTTCAAGTTTATGTAATAAAGCCTTAATCCAAACAGTATCAAATGCTTTGCTTATATCAGGAAATGTATAATGCTTGTTAAAAGCTTTTCATTTAGTGCACTCAAATTTTTTTTATACAATTCTATCAACTGATGCGAAGTTGAGTATCCTGGAATAAATCCGGATTGATACTTGTATAATAATTTATTTCCATGTAAATGGTTAAAAATATTTTTGAAAACAATCTTTTCTAAGACTTTACTCACACATGACAATAAGGAGACTGGCCTGTAGTTAGACGGTAATGACTTGTCACCACTTTTGAATAAGGGAATAACATGTGCAATCTTCCATTGGTCTGGAAATATTTTATCATTTAAAGATTTGTTAAAAAGTAGACATAATGGTTTGGAAATTTCATTTCTAACGGCAAGTAACATTCTGTTGCTAACGATATCTGGCCCAACAGCTTTATTAACATCGAGCGTTGAAAGAATATCAAGTACATCTTGTTCACTAACTACAATTTGTGAAATAAATTCAAGACATCGGTCGTCAAATTCCGGCAAATCTTTACTAGCGCCATCTAAATTAGAAATTGAACAAAAATATTTATTTAAAATGTCGGACTTTTCGGTTCCCTCATACGCAAGTTTAAAGTTGTGATCAGGGTCCGTCATGGGTGGTAAATCATGAGACGGTGTATCACTTTTAATTAACATGTTAACCGTTTTCCAGTTGGTAACTTTTAGTTCATCTAAATTTTCATTAATACTGGTAAAAAAATATTTTTTAGCTTGCTTTTTCAAGTTATTTACTTTGTTTCTTTGTTGTTTAAATTTCTTTTCTGCGGATGTACTATTTGAGCGAATAAAAATATTACGAAGCCTTTCGCGTTTTCTCGTTTCACGCCGCAAATTTGAATCATACCAAACTTTATCGTCACATCTTATAGTTACTTCCCTTGTAGGTATGCACCCGGAGGCTATATTAAGAAATGAGTTCGTGAAATTAGTCGCAGCAACATGAACATCACTTGCATCAGAACAACCCAGACTTATCTTGTGATAACAGTCCTATTGTCATTCTATATGCTACGATGTCATTACCCTTTGTCAAATACAAGACAATACATGTAAATGACAATTAGAAAATAGGACTGCTTTGTAAAACATGATGCAAGATATAAACACATATAAATCGAATGATCATTCAGGAAATTCAGGAAAATAAAAAATAAGGGACAACAAAAATGTATGTACAAAAGGCAAAATTGGAACATCATAAGAATGTTCGATGCAGTTGTAATGAAATCAGAGAGATCAATTTAGTTAAGATGAATTTAGTTTCGATGTCATTTGAGGGGGCGGAAACAATAATCAAATAAATCAGAAAACAAAATGTGAAGTTTTTTAAAAAAGGAAGCTCATTTGTGAAGTGTTAATATAAGGCCGTGTTCACATTGACCTAAACTCGGTGTAACTCACACGTAAACTAAACAAAATTACGTTCCCATTGATAAAACTCAATGTTTACATGTAGTGTAAATCATGTTTTGTCTACATGAAGTCGATACTCGATGAAGGCCTTCACGGCCGACACTCTGATTTGTAATAATTCAGATTTCTGATCAATGTTGAAACATTCAATGTATGTGTCTAGTAGGATGGATTTAGTGATAACTAGACTGAGAAGGCGTCTTGGATGTATACCGTCCTTGTTGTTTATTGAGAGGTTTAGTGATTTGCGTATTTGTCCTTTCCTTCTCTTTCGTCCTCTTAAGAAGTACTTACTGACTTTGACTGATGTTTTATTAAGTTTACTGTTGAGTTGGTAGATTTTGTAGTTCAATTCCTGTATTTGCTTGGTAACTAGGAAGTCTTCAACATTGTACGTCTCTGGATTTTTGTGACCTTTGCACTTGTTCCAGTTGGATATCGAAAGTAATGGGCAGTCAATGAATTTTATTTCTGCGTTTTGGTACTTGCTTACAATATTAATTGCTCTATTGTTTTATGTCTTATAAATACACCTGCCCCGCACCTCTTGATAGAATGTATCTTACTTGATTTTGAGTGTGACATATATTTTTTTCCATATACGTATGACTAAGTCATTAACTAATGCTGCATTATATGAGAGAAACCAAATATACAATGCCACCGCTTTTTCTACCATTAGCCTGTTTCTATGTATAAATATTGGTTTTAAACAGTTTAAGATTGTGTTTTTAAAAAAAAAAATTAAATGATCTTGGTGTAAATTGTTATTGATTATATATATATCTTTTAGTTTTTAATAACTTTAAACTCAGTGTCCATTCCCTGGCTATAGAAAGAGGATGTTTTGCCAACATTGAACGAAATCAAAGTATTTATTTATCCTGTAATAGACAAGAAATTGAGGATGAATACAATTTTCTTCACAGTCCGTCCATGATAGATATATTATTGAGGGATAAACAAAATATTACACCTAATCTTAATTTTAATTTTATTAAATTGCATTTAGCTATAAGACTGAGGCATATGACCAAACTTTTAAATAGCAGTTTGCCAGTCATTATAAAAATCACCACAAAGTATATTAATGATACTAGTACTTCATATTTTTTTTATTTCTGTATATATATGTATCCTTTTTTTTGTTCATAAACATTAATAATGTGTTAACTGTCGATACAATATATTTTTTGTATATCATTTATATATATGTTGGGTTTTTTTTTTTATCATATAATGATATATTTGCTTTAATATTAGAGAAAAACCAGCAATTCATCACATGTTGGAACAGACAATAACCATGAATCTCCAAAGCATGCATGTAATTCTGGTCATCATCATGGAATCATCCCTGAGAGCCAAGTTATCTTTTTCCGCTATACCTTATGTTTGTGGAGAAGTTGAGTTCATAAGCACAGACAAGTTTGTTACAACTGAATACTTGCCATTTCTCTCTAATTAAGAGTAATATGATATGTGCGTACCTTGCAAGATTCATTGTCCGTCTTATTATTTTCACTTGACCTCGAACTCATTTCATGGATCATTGAACTAGGTTGATTTTGGTTGTCAAGTCCATATCTCAGATACTATAACCAATAGGTCTAGTAATACTCAGTAGATTTGTTTTATGTAATGATTGTAGGGTGTTTATGTCCAACTGTAAGGTGTCATCTGACCTTAACTCATTCTCATGGCTCTGTGGTTATAGTCAAGTGTTTGTGTATTGGTCTTATTTTCTGATACTGTACGCAATAGGTCTACTATATTTGGTGTATTGAATGATTTTAGGGTGTACATGTCCAACTGGCAGGTGTTCTGTGTTATCTGACCTAGACCTCATGTCCATGTTTAGTGGTGAAAGTTAAGTGTTTGTGATTTGGTCTGTTTTGCTTTCTTGAACTATTATAAGCAATAGGTTAACTATAGTTGTTGTATGGAAGTATTATAAGCTGTAATTGTCTGCCTGGCATGGTTCATCTGACCATAACCTCATTTGCATAGTGCATTCGTCAATATTTAGTTTTCTTGGTTAATAGATATAGGAAGATGTGGTATCAGTGCCAATAAGAGAGCACTTCATCCAAGTCACAATTAATGTATGTTTCTTCGAAACTATAAGCAATAGGTATTGGATGCTTCTTAGGTGTACATGTATTTCTTGGTTTTTTTTATATGTGTCACCAATGGTGCAAAAACAGGTGCAGTAACTGCTTTACTCATTAATTATTCCGTCTGTCAGTCTTTCCATCCTAAAGACCTTGTCTATTAAACTTTCATTTAAAAATTCTTGGCTTCTATAAACGGGGATAGTAACATGTAAAAAATTGTATCTGAGAGGATAGTTTGAAACTCAAATATTAATTGTTTTAAGATTTTTGTTGCCCTATCTCTTACTTTGATACAATCTGTTAAATTATTAAACTCATACACACTGCTTATTATCACAACACATAGTCACATATCATATTCGAAATTCGGTTGGGTCACTTATGGGTCACTTATACTGTTAACAATAATGCATCTTTATATCATTATATACAACCTGGTCCATCCATGTCACATGAACAAATGTACATTCACCATTTATCTCAAATTTGAGTTATATAATATGATTATAAATTCTCAAAACACTTCGTGTTGCTGTTTATTTAATCTTAATTTTATTTTTAGGTCAAAGATGTGTATCAAACCATCCTCCACATAAGCCATGCAACTAAAGAGCATGACTATAGTTATCACATAGATGATACAGTGTTTGTACATTCGTCTTCTCAGACAGAAGTTACAGCAAATAATAGCAGACTACTGGAACAGGAAAATTCTAGACTCAAGCTTACCCCGGAAGATAAAGAGAGCTTGCAATTGTCCAGAGGAATTTTGGTAAAACAAGTTACAAAAGATGACAAACATGTGAAGTTTTACACCGGTGTTCAAAATGTATTTTAATGGGTATTTTTCACCTTCTTGTGACCAAATGTTCCAAGTTAACGTACTGGTCTGGCAATGGAAGTGTTGATGCCAAAAACTATCAAACTGGAAATAAATTAAGCCATTACCACAAAGGAAATTGCAAGATTTTCAGTAATTTATACTTACTTTAGTACGTGTACGTCTTGGTCTACTAGAGCTGATATTTTTGGAATCTTAAAGACCCGTGTTTCACAGATATTTACAACATGGGTTACATTTATGTCAGGTTTGTTAGGAAAACTAATAAAATGTCCATCAAAGCAACAAGTAAGAAAACATATGTCACATTCACATTCATTCAAAATGTTATACCCAAAACAAGAGCTATTATTGACTGCACTGATTTTTTTCAACATTCAAGATCTCCTACAGCACAGGCTTCAACATACAACACTTAGAAATACAAAAATACGGGTAAATGTCTTTTTTGGGGTCTCACCTTCTGGAACTTTCAATTTTGTTCAGATGAAAAGTCTGGTTTTATGGATTATATTGAAGAGGGAGATAACATTATGGCAGATCGAGGCTTCACAATGAGAGATTTATTAACAGGTAAAAAGCAACATTAAATATGCCATCTTTTACCCGGATATGTGTTTGGGACAACAAAAATGGGGACTAAATGTGAATGTGATTAAACAAACTCGATTTATAACTAAGTTGAGAATTCATGTTGAAAGAGCCATTCAAATACGTAAGCTATTCAAACTAAAAGGAAATACTGTAACATGGTCTCTGAAACCATTAACTAATCAAGTGGTCAACTTGTCAGTATTTTAAAGCAATTTGATGCCAAAATTAGTTAGGCGGTAAAATGTATACTAATGGAAGTGACACAGTTACGGATATTACATGGAAAAATATACAATGTACCTTTAAAACAGTTTTAAAAATAATACTTATAAAAAAAAAGTTCATGAATGCAGGCCGGTTACTGTTGTAATTTGAAAAAAAATTCTTAAATTGTCCAATATAAATTTCTATTAATGAAATTTAGTCTCGCTATTTTATGTATTTTAACATCAATAAAACAATGATATAACACAATCAATTTTTAAAAACCCACATATAAGAGTAGGCACAATTTTAATTTTTACATGTACATTAATTGTTTCTGTAATTTAACTTATAACACAGTTTACTGAACATTTATGAAATAACTCATGGAAGCCATGGATTTGTTGAAAATTTACACATGGCCTGCACCGTGATATTCGTTAATTTTATCCCTCGCTAGAGCTCAGGATAAAATTCGAATAATGCGGCCTAGGCTATGTGTAAATTTTCAACAAATCTATGACTTACATGAATTATTTCTTCAAACAAAGCAGGAAATTGAATCTGAGAGACTTGAAAAATCATAAACGGCGCGAGAATTTAAGGCAAAAATCTCTTGCTATGCATGCATTTCTTGTCTAGCAAATTCACACCCACTTGAAATGTCACAATTAGTGCGGTGACTGAAGGCAGATTTTTTTAATTTAATCTCCCCACCGAACACACACCTATATATTATATCATTGGAAAGAGGAAATCGTGTACTATAATAATATGCCTGTCGTCAAGACTTGATATGGTCACATATGTTTTTAATTGAGGTCAAAGGTCATATGTAAAAATCTTTGAAAATTTAGTAGGATTTCAATTTTGACAACTTTTTATATTTCTAAACTCTACCTAAATACAAATGATACTGTTTAAGCTTTAGTAATGTTTGTAATTATACATAAACCTTAATCATTGAGATTTTTTTATCAAACAAATTCATAAAACGACGTTTTATAAACAAAACTTCAAAAATCAAGTTTTCAACCTATAAAATGTTTTGAGCACCTTAACCTTATGACAAATTTCGATTTCAGGTAAACATCAAGTGTCATGCAGGACAATACTTTAAAATTATTTTTTAAACCATCATATTGGGTGAGGTATCAAACCAAAGCAATAGAACACTACAGTCAAATATGACCTCAAATTGAATTTGCGGATACTTCAGTTTTTTTTATAGACTACTCTTTGCTTTTGGTTTTTTTCACAATTATTACTGCTTCCATAATATCATCTGTTGTTGTGTATCTTACTCTGGTTAAAATCTATTACATTATAGGTTTTGTACCTTTATATATCCCCCCTTTTTCCCTTGCAACGTACCACAAACTTCAAAAGTATTCCATATAAAAAAGAAGATGTGATATGATTGAAAAAATGAGACATAAATTAACTTACAATTATAGGTCCCGTACGGGCTTTAACAATGAGTAAAATTCATACTGCATAGTCTTCAATTCCCGAAATAAATAATGTAAAACAAATGAAAAATCTAACATTAATCGGGCCGATTAATGTACACAATAAATAAGAAACAAATAAAAACAAACGACAAACACTGCATTACCATCTCGTGACTTGAAACTGACACATACAGAATGTGGCCGGGTTAAACTTTTTTAAGGGCGCACCAACACTCCCCTAACCTGGGTGTACCAGTGCAACAAGCTTTATACCAAATCAACCGTTATCTTCATCATCTTCATTTTCATCAACCGTCACAAGACATGTTTTGATATTTCTACTCATTTCACTCATGGCCACATGTCTGCACATGAAAGGTTCTGCTCAAAGCAAACACGTTATTTTGAGTTTTTCTTTACAAGTATAGACAAGGTATTGTAGGAAGTCCGAAGACATTTGTTCCTAAAAAAATACCAGCTTCAAACCATCCCTATCAATTCATCCAAGTTTAACAGAGATCTAAAAGGGGGTTTAGGAAGGTGTGATGACATCCATATGCGTGTCTGCAAAGATGCTGAGGAAACATTATACGAGATGTACAAACTATCTTGAATTCGCTCAATTTCATGGTTGGCAATACATTAGATAGCGTCGCACTTTACTTTAAGAAGCATACAGTCCATTAGCATTCAATTTTTCAACAAGGTGTTTTGAACTAAACTCATGGTACATTTGTAAAGCCAATCCTAAATAAAAAAGAGTAAAACAAAGTTGGCCACACACACGATTGACTTAACAATTTCTTAGCATTTACGCATTTTCTCTTGTGCCATTTCCTGAGAATAGTCTTGGCTGTATGCAGTTTAAGCGAGTAAATATAAAATGAATTGCAATAAATACGAAGGCATTGACTGAATTGAAGAAGGAAGAGACAATTCATCCGAAGTTGGGTATTCTTCTTTAGAGTTTCGATGTCTTTTCTAAGTATACTTGCAGCGGAATGAAATATCTGTCCGTTATTTGTGTCTATTACCGTTGACATTGCGATTTTGAGGTCAGTTTTCAATTGCCTAGCAGCTGATATTGCATCTCAAATAGTTATTTTGCTACTATATATTATGTTATATTTGCCTTGAACTTGTTGTTTGACAACTGAATTTCTATAGAAATCAATAAGTTTAGACCGCAGGTTACAAGTAGAATATTTTAAATTAGAGTCAGTCGGAAGAAAAGATCTATATTTATCAAGTAACGGTGTCACGAGGAATGACCATTAAATAGTTGTCACTAGCCAAAATAAAATTAGTAAAAGCAGTATCGTGATCTGAGATATCTGCTTCCACGAGTTTGGATTTTGTTTGGGTCTTTTTTTCGTTTTTAGCAAATGATTTGTAATGCAACCAAAATGACAGAGTGCTTGAAGTTTAAAAGATGGACGGAAAAAACTATTTCAATTTTAACTTTATCTGACACGGATAAAACATTCTTCATACGCTCATCTGATTCAATCTTGCGTAGTTTTTTGGATATTTCTAAAATGTTTTGTTGTACCAAAATGTACAGGCGCTCCAGTCGAAGGACTGCATTCTAGAACGCATACAAATACTCGAAACTGAGGGACAACAGTCCGATAATTGTATGTCGTCATTAAATATCAGATAAGAAGCTTCCTCGCTCTAAAAGGGGGCACAAATATGTTAACTTGTGTAACTTTTGTAGCATGAACGATGGTAAACTGCCTGCATGGAGTTCTATGACTTCACAGCTATCGCATTTCATAGGCACTTGTTTCTTTCAATACGGGGTTTACTGTCCATACCCGTACGGAAAATCACAAGGGTGATTTTTCGTACGGGTATGGATAGTTCACCCATATTGACAGAAACAAGTGCCTTTTCATGAAACATCTTGATGTTCACCTCATCAAATCTTTTATTCGATGCAGATACAAAAATCGACTTCCCTATATGGTTAAATTGACTCAAAATTCCAGTCGAGTTTGGTTTTTTTTTGCATATTAAGCACTGCATAAAATTGAACGACTTTTTTCTTTTCTTTGGAATTATTGGAGCAAGTTGCAACGGACTTCAAATATCACGGAATATTTACTGAAACTATCCGTCAATTATTTCGAATTTACAATAAGACTTTTCTGTATATTTGATGTTTTATAACAAAAAACATAGAATATAAACATATACAAACAAAGTATGTGGCATATATGTGCACTTTAATTGAAAATATGTGTATATAATAGCGAAAAAGGTTGTAATTCCATATATCAGTTGAGAGCAAATTATTGACTAATACACAAAATGTGACGGAAGGCGAGTGATTAAGTTCCGTGTTGAAATTGAAGTTTTTAGTACATTCTTTTTCCATTGATTTCTTAAGGTTTTTTTCATATTTTGGTTCCTAAATTTTTATCACTTATTAGTTTTATGAAATACTTTATGCTTAAAATATAATGGGATAATTTGTATTACTACTATGAAGAAGAAACTAAAGTTTGTGTCTGAATTTGCAATTAAAATTACCTCAACTTTAAACAGTCCAAACTTCGCAAATTTTATAGATTAGAAGAAAATAAAATACTAAATAGAATATTTTGACATATAAAAATGGCTTCAGGAAAAACTATTTCAATTAAATGTGAGAAAACATAAACAATTTTTTCATTTTCAAATAAGGGGGTTGAAACTTTCCAATATACTACTAGTCATTAAAACAACTTTTTAGAAAAATGTGACCGTACGAAATTCTGACGACAGGGCAAAAACTAAAGAAGACATATTTGTCTGTAATTTAAGACCATTTTTAGCCGTGTGTTATTTGGGGAGATTAAACTCGCGATCTAGACGACTTTTTTCACTTCTGTCACCGCACTAAATCGAGGAAAAGACACATTCAGTTAAAATTACAGATCTGATTACAGTACTGGTATAACAAAAGTTATATACCTATATGTAGTTATTTTCTTTCGGAACGATAGGTCATTCTTTCGGAGAATCAACCCGGACGATACCATGTTTCAATGAAATATGCTTCAATGTATAAAATAATGACCTGTGTGAGGTCATTATTTTCCTTGAAAGTGCAAACTATAATTTACTTCAACTTTAATTCGTATGATAGTTTAATTGTTGTTGCCAATTTGGGGAAATATTTTTTTTAAAGTTAACAAAAAATCGCATTTAACTTTAAAAACAAATAGATATTGAATAGAATTAAATCCAAATTATCTGTCTTTAAAACATCCAATGCCATTCAATAGAACTTTATTCCGAATAGTTCATTCGTTAAACTTTAACTGAAATTTTGGCTAAAAGTAGAGTTTCAATCGCTTGAAGTAATACCTTTTCTGAAACTTTGTACATTAATCAATGAAAACCATATGTCTTTCATCTCATTTTTTTGTAAAATTGCGTCAAAAACTTCATTACATTAATTTCTGGACCGATGGCCGGTCCAGCTATGAAAAACGGGTTGTCAAACAGAAAACAGCCCATAAAGCATGAAAAAAATAATCTCTTATAAACCATCTTTGAAGGCTAAATTAGCACTGAAAATGAACTTTATTACACAATAACTTTCCTATTTGAGAAATCCACCGGGGCAAAAATGCGAAACTAAACTCCTAACTGTGTATTGCTACCTTAACTACATAATATATTCAGTATATATGTAGGAGTCAAATACACGGCGGGTTCCTAATCTATGGCAAATGTGACGTTATAAACGTCAATCAAATCAAATATACGGCAGATTTTTGTTTCTCCAAATCTATGGCAGATTTTTAAATTGCATTATTTTCGGGGAAAAGACTATAAACGTCACAATTGAAAAACGTTGAATTACATCGTCGCCGCCGCTTACGATAGCTGAACCTATAGACTTGTAGATTGGAACATCCTCTCAGATAAAGATATTTTCCATGACAACTTTTTGTGAGAAGATGTAATCTATTATCCGTAAAGGGGACAACATGTACTCTAACGGCCGAAGCCGGCGATGAAGGAGAGCACCGCAGTTTTTAGTACCAGATATTTTAGAAAAGAATTAATATGAATTATTTTAATGTGTCCGGTATACGCACAGCTGGCAAAGTTTATCAAGTGAAAGATAAAATTACCGGATACCATTTTGATTTAAATCGTCATCAAATAAAACAGATGTATTAACGATGAAATAAATATAATTTGAAAATTCAAACTGTTTTATTTTTAGTTATTATTTATAAAAAAAAAACTGTCTTTTTGTTTGTTGAGGGACTTACTAGTTGGTCGAATGAATTGGTCAAACAGGTATAATGCAGAGATAAGAACATGTATTTTTTTACGGGGCACACCATTTCAATCTTAAAGTCTGTATAAAGGTATATGCATTCATCATTTACGAATTTTTATTGGTTGCCATCACGATTTGGTTTACCATCATGGAAAGAGTATTTCACAAATGTGTATAGACATGATCCTTTTGCCGTACTTGTTGAAGACAAGTCATTGGTCGTAGACGTACTGCTTTGTTTTCCATTTGCACAATATTTGCCTTAGATTTGAAAACAACAAAAATCCGCCATAGATTAGGAAATTACAAAACTTGCCATTGATTAGGATTGTTAAAATTTGCCATAAATTTGGGATGGCATGACATCACATTTGCCAGATTAGGAATCTGCCATAGATTTGGAACCCACCATATAATTGAGTCTTGCATATATATTGCTTGTGCGATTTTCTCTTATAAGACTTATTGTTGTACACTTGTCATGTTGGGGCCATTTATATCTGGATGTTTGGTATGATCCACGCGTTCAAGGCCGTACTGAGACCTATAATTTTATACTTGTTCAACATTGTGGCTTGGATGAATGATTGTCTTATTGGCACTCATACCACATGTTCTTATTTCTAGTTATTTTCGGGATTTCCACGACACCGATCAAACATTAGTGCCACACCACGCAAAGCCTTCAATATGTCACATAGCAGTATTAATGCTAACGGTACTATCAGTAATACTAATCCCGATAGTCCAATAGTACGCGCAGACGGACGATTGTCTGATGCACTGGTCAGTTTTCGTATGCTTGCACTTGTTTTCTTTTTATCAACTTTTAGTTCCTTGGACATACTTGCAATGGCTTCTAGCAGTAATGGATCATCTGTAGACAGATAAGATTGAGAATTGTTTCCTGAACATCGTGTTGTATAAACAGTAGATGTGAAATTATAAGTTTCAGTTATGTTGTAAACTTCAGTCTCGTTGTATATGTCAGTAACATTTATGGTGGAAGTAACTATAAAGAGTGTACTGAAATTATCAGTCAATGTTGTTGTTAACTGTGCTACTGCAACACTTGTTATTATCATAGTTTCAGTTACATTAACCGTTTCAGTTACATTGATAAATTCAGTTACATTAATAAATTCAGTTACATTGACAATTTCAGTCATATTGAACACATCGGTTATATTCAGCATTATCATTTTGGTACTATTGTAGATGTTTGTTACATTCAATGTTTCATAAATATAACATGGTGTTGCAGAAATGTCCGACCATAATGAGGTCGACTCCGAAATCTCTGGCAGATATGAAATGGTCACATCTATAAGAAAAAAAGAAATACTGTTTGAACAAAACAGGTCACGTTTAAATCTTTTGCCTTATTTTTAAGAACAAATATCTGTTTTGAGTTTAAGTCACAGTTTACACAGAATGCCGGAAAACGTACAGATATTATATTTAATACAAATTCTTTTTTTGTATGTTTTTTTTTCCGCCTGTTTTTAACATTATCTACTTATCATCTTATGTGTTGCGATTTTTTTGTCTTTGTTTATTAATTGGCAAGGAGGACACTTTTGATAGTTAACTATTTTTTGGTAGCAGTGTGCCGTCAATTATGTATAGATTTTTACATGTTGAAGATTTTGAACCAAAAAAAAATAAGAAAATGAAACAGTTTTGTAGACTGCTGTTTGCCTATTCAACGTTTTTTTTTTCTATTTTGCTCAAGGCATCATATGTTTATTTCGACTAACATGTGGTGAAACTATTTTCGAAGTACTACTAATATGTATTATAATCTTTTTTTTTCTTAAATCTCGGTTTTTTTTCTACTTTTGAATTTAAATATCATTTGTTAACTTTTGCGTGTCTCATATATTTGCAACACCCTCATTTTTGAACTAACAAAAGAGGGGCAAAAGATACCAACACGAAATATATCATCCGAAACTTTATATAGTCACAACGTTCAGGTCGTTATTTAAAGCGAGCAGAAATAAACCCCCAATTTGCTTTGCCAATACACATTTACCTGTTATAAGCACACCTGAACAGTTGAGCAAAGGCTGAAGATCTTTGTTTTTTTCTGTTACAAGAGGGGGGTTACTGTCTAGTACATCAACTAAAACATAAATATAATTTCTTGTTCTTTTATTTTCTTTATTTTGATTGATAGCTATTAAAACATCTACGAAGTAAATAATCATGTCAACTAAATAATGGTGATTATCAATTTTCAACTGTTGATTTTCTTTACTGCCTCTCGTCAATATTCAAACTTATACTTTTACATTACATACAGAAACAAATTGTGATAGTAATTGAGATAGAAATGAATACTGGATGGCTGATATTCAATGCAAGAGGGACAAAAGATACCAGAGAGACAGTCAAACTCGAAAATAACTGACAACCCCATTGCTTAAAATGAAAAAGACAAACAGGCAAACAATAGTTCATATGACACAACATATAAAACTAAACATTTTGCTAAAGAATAAATATCACGAACCCCACCAAAAACTTTAGGTGATCTCAGGTGCTCCGGAAGAATAAGCAGATCCTGCTTCTCATGTGGCACCCGTCATGTTGCTCATGTTATGACAAATCCGGTAAATAGTCTAATCGGTAGGTCACATTCATGAAAAGGAAGGGGATTGAAGCTACGACGTAAGGAACATATCCGTTACAATCTGTGAAACGGTTATTCCATAACGGTCAACCAACGATGGCGTCCGTAAAATTTACGAAGGAATGATTTCAACTTCACCATTTTGGAACTCTTGGTTTAATAGCTTCCTTGTGAGCAGAAACCCTCTATCAAGAAAATCATGATAGGAAATACAAGCACGGGAATTTCGTATCAAGTTGGAGATATATACCCCGTGTGCTGGTGCTTCTGGAATGTTGCTACTTAGAAATGGAAAGTTCTCAATTACGAAAGCTGAAATCATCTTTTGTCATAAAGTTTTGTTTTCAACCGACTCTCATTGTCAATTTCTAGATGTAGGTCAAAATATGAGGCCGACTTAATTGGATCTGTTGTATTCTTTATCTCTAGTTTGATTGGATAGGTTCAACATAGTCGCTAAATTCTAAATTATTTTGAATTTGACTATTGCAAACACTGGCCGTCGGGGGACAAAAAATCAAATGAAAAAAAACAACACGTTAAACAATTTCAAGCCTCTTAAGTGATAAACTGGATTTAGCTTCATCTGGAACGTAATGTTTGTAATCATATCTATTACTGATGGTATCATTTTGCATTCTTTGTGTTCGATGCAAAGAGAGTACATAAAGTCTCTCCCGTTTGTCTGACTGTATGAACGCACAATCACGCTGCGTTAGATTTTAAATATACGTTATATAGTTTTGCTAGTTGTACATGTTGTAAACAGTAGAACGGTAATTCGTGATATATTTCAATGAAATATCACATAAATGTTTGCAATTATAAATTACCTTGTACACAACTTTTTTTGAACATGGTGACTTCTGATAGTGGAACTGTACCAGGGCGTGTTTCAAGTAAAATGCAAAGCCCTTCATCTGTAGATATCCCAGACCAACATGTATGACTAGCAGCACACTCACTCTCACACAGACTAGTAGACATGTTGGTAAACGTTGCTTCCTTGTTGGAACTTAAAATAGTTGAACGACCACATTCCCCTATGAAAACAAGGCAATTGCTATTGTTATGATTATGTGAATATAAAAATACCTATATTTTATTGGTTGTCTTCTTTAACGACAGGCGTACATATAAATATGACTATGCAAAAGTGTCATATTTTTTGTAGAATTTGATCTTTGTGATCCGCACTGTAATATCCTTCGGTATATTCTATAACCTACAGACACCTTTCTGATTACCCAGATCCTACATTGGTCATAGTTTTACTATAAAAAAAACCTGGCGTGTCCAAAGCACCAATATTCGATGAAACAGTGTAACTAGACGGACTACTTTGTCATTGCGATAAACCTTCTAGCACATCTGACCTCTCGTCGTCTCATAGAGTGGTATACTGGTCTTGTATCAACATTTTCCCTTTCTCTAATGTAAAAGTTTCTACGTCCAATTCCAATACCAGACGATTAATTTTTTTTTTCAAATGTGCAACAAATAAAGCATAAAAATTCTAGGAAACATTTTTAACCCTTTACACATGGATATGTTACAACGGAAATATTGCATAACAAAGTATTTCATTTTTTTGTTACAAGTCTCCACGCGGAAGCTTTTAACCAATCATATTCCTAGCAATGTATAGGAGGTAAAATAAAAAAAAAGCATACACTTGTCTATGCAAATAAAGACAACATTAGGAAATGCTTACCCTTCCGGAGCACCTGATTTTAGTGGAGTTCGTGTTGTTCTTAATTATTATTTATAACTGTTGATGAAAATGTCCTTTGGTTTTGTGAGTCTTTGATTACTCCTTGGTTTTGATTGAAATTGTCTTAGTATACCACTGTTCAATAGTTTTAATCGATTCAGAGAAAACAAATGTGGGTCACAAACAAATACCGACCGCCAACATACATAGAATCGGACAATTTGATGTACCTCTGGTATCTTTCGTCCCTCTACGATAACAACTGACATTTTATGATCTCAAAATGTGCATAGCACACCTTAAAGCGTAGCATGAGTTTTGCAAGGTGTGATTTGAGGGGAAATTTTACTATTTTCCGATGAGTTTGTCGGGTAAAGAAAATATGAAGCAGTATATTTTCCCCAAGAATTGTACCGATTTAATAGTGTTTGATGTTACTTCTTAACGTTGCTCTTACTGGACCGAGTACCGTAGGTAACCTGTCGAAAAATAACATAAACCGGAGTCCAAAGTCGTTAAATATGAAAATAGTCTTTTGAATTGATATTTACCATAGAATGTACTAACGAATATTCAGTTATTCCCCTCTTCAGAATTTTCAGTCTTTTGATGATGATGGGTAAAGTTAGAAATCATGGGTAAGTTAAAATATAAATTTTAAACTTTCAAAAATAAAAATGTGTACAGTAGACTTTCTACCAATAAATAAAAAATTGCAGGTTTTTAGTTTGAGTTACAATTCTTTTATCGAATTGAGCTAAAATCTTAAATATCGGATTGACTTTAACTGAAATTATTTTTTCTTTATTACATAAAAGATTTAAAGGATCGTATTCAACTAGTATTAAAACATGAGAGACCTAAAATAGCATTCTGGTACAGGGAAAGTTTCAGAAAACGAATGGTACAGCTCGTATTCATTGATTTCAAATCTCTATGACACTAACAAATAATACCATTTCACACCGACAAAAAATGTGTGGTATTTTTGTTAAAATAGTTATCCTTTTGTTCATTATAAATTACAAAACAACACACATTTTACAGTGTAACATAATAAATGAATAATTATTGAATACAACGGTAAAAATCAGTATGCATCAGCTTGATATTATTCAAACAGTAGATATACATGCGTTATCTGCATAAATGTAACGATTGATTTTTGATAATATGTTTTCCAAGAGATCGAGATTGATATTCCAGAGCTTGCATTTCCCATACTGATTTCCTTGATAAAAGATTGTGGCTTAATGGAACCTATTAAACCACGCACGACTTCCAAGTGGTCAAGACGAAGTTATCCCTGCAGACGTCATCACAAGTAAGTTGACTGTTAAGAAATTATTGTCGTAACCACAATACAGTCTTTTTCCCAGGGATATGACCGACCGAATTATAAGATTTGGTTAACCGTTTTGGAATAACCGTTCCATAGATGATATCGGATATGTTCCTTATGTTGAAACTACAATTCCTTTCCCTTTTTCACGAATGTGACCTACCGAATTAAAATATTTACCGGATTTGTAATAACATGAGCAACACAACGGGTGCTGCATGTAGAGAAGGATATGCTTACCCTTCAGGAGCACCTGAGATCACCCTAATTTTTTTTGGTGTTCGTGTTGCTTAGTCTTTTGTTTTCTATGTTGTGTCTTGTGTACTTTTTTTTTCTGTTTGTCTTTTTCTTTTTAAGCCATGGCGTTGTCAATTTATTTTCGATTTATGAGTTTTACTGTCCCTCCCGTATCTTTCTCCCCTCTTTTATAGTTTTCTCCTTGATTTAACTTCCATTGTCAACACGACGGGTGCCATATGTGGATAAGGATCTTAACATTCTGGAGAATATTATATTTTATGCGTTTCCCGCAGTTTGAGTTTGTAACCCGAATTTGTTTTGTTTTTTTCTTCACTCGGTTTGTGAATTTCGAACAACGGTATACTACTGTTGCCTTCTTTTATTGACGATGATCGTTTGTCATTTTGATACGGTGTGTCTTTTTATTGTTGCTTGTCTCAACACGGTATTGTCAGGTTGTTTTCAATATATGATGTTTATTATCCCCTGAGTAACTTTTGTCTTACATGCAAGCATTTCTTATCAAAAGCATTTGCAATCTTTTCTCATATAAAAAATGCAAATGACCCATGACTTTAATTTCGTAACTCAAATTATTGAACTTTATAAGTTAACTAAAGTGAGCGTTCTATTAGTTATTAGTACAATAGTGCATGTGCTGGTTATATTTTGTTTTTGTATACAAGCATCGACAGGACACATAACAGTCATTCCCAAAAAATGGGTACAATTCGAATGTAGACACTGTTAAAAAATAAATTTCAACTGAGCAGAGAGAGTGTTGTTTTCTTCTGTGTCTATATCTAGTCTGTCATTTTTTAAATTTTTACTTACACCATTTTAGTTGTTTTCTAGTTTTAGCATTTTTTGTAAGACAAGGTAAGTATGAACGTATCGGAGGTTAGTGTTGTATAAAGTCATCTTAAAAATTGCATTTGAGAAAAACACAAGATTTAAATCCAGGCTCATGTGAAATGGGTTACATTTACCACCATAGCAAACTGATTTATACGTATTATTCTGTATATATTGAAAGCAAATACCAATTTTAAGGTCTGAATTAATATAGTGTTTAAAAAATAATTCAAATAAGTAGTTTTCACAACTTATTTAGTAATAAATTTAAACTAATGAAATGTTATGCTGTATAATATTTTAGTTTCATAATACAGCTTTCCAGGAAAAACCCTATTATTTATGTTTTGAATCACTTGTATGTATTTTTTATGCTTGTATTAATCCACACCCCCATCTTTGTTACGGAGGTTGATATCAAACCAGTATCTGAATGCTGATACATAGTAACACTTGACTCTTTAATGCTAGCTTTTCTAAACAATTTATTGACATTACAAACTAAAAAACTGTTTTCTATCAAGTTATATGTTTCTTTTAGTCAAATGGACTTGTTCTTGTCAAAATCTCCGTAACGCTTCATGATCTTTCACTCAAAAATATGTTTTACCTAAACCGAATACTGTTCAACTTAATTTTATTAGCTCTATACAGATAATGTCATTATAACCCCGTGAAATTCCGGCATCAGTCCGTGAACTTCGGCACGGGTTACATTAAAGTCTGTAGGTCTATAATCGACACTATGGCTGCTTTAAACGCAAGACCGTATAAAAATATATACAAATTTATTAACACAAGTTTACAGTTCGAAAGCTAGGGGAAGACTGCCCCAGCAACAGTTTACAAAACATAAATTAAGTCCAAGATAAGAGTATTAAACATTATAAAAGGTTCTCATAAAATATAAATATAATTGTCCAATCTTATGTAATAATAAGCTGATCATTGTCCTCCGGCTTAACTTTATAAAATAGCGATAATTGCTTTTGTAGTTCGAGTGTAAGATACATGTATTATCTCTCACACTTTTGACAGCCATCGGATTAAGTTGTAAAATAGTAAATCTATAATCTCTGGATATTTGAAATAAGAAACATTATATTTAAGAATAAAGAAACATTTAAAACAAGAAATATTCAACTTAAAACTAAAACGAGAAATAATCAATTTAAAACGAAAGTTCATATAACTATTCGAAACGAGAGTTCATATAAATATTCAAAACGAGAGTTCATATACATATTCAATTCAAAACGAGAGTTCCTATAAAGCACTTTGAAAATTGTAGTAAAAGTTCCCAATGTCACTTTTCTTCCGGTTATATCGTCTTCCTTCACACCATAATGTATGTATTATACTCAACTATGAAGTTTTGGAGTCAAAATAGTTTCATTTCGAAAATTTCTATCCTCCGTAACGACATTTTAACCTCCATAACGGACAATTCCAGTTCTTACCAACAGCAAACATATAAATGAATGTAAATATTGGAATTAAATGACAAACAAGACAACAGAATTAAACATTTTTTTTAGTAAATCGTTATCTAAAAAGAGTAAAGTCCTGTTAGAGAAAAACAACTTTTTTCCTTAAATTTCTATCCTCCGTAACGTTAATCAATGATGTCGTCTATGTCAGATTGACATCACCTTTTGATTTTTATTAGTGATAATTGATGAACTGATTTGGTATCTATAACAATGTACAAGAATTTCAATTGGTATGATCGTGTTTACATGCATCTTTATATTTGCGTAAACCCTCAGGGGTTTACGCAGTATATATTGGACGATATATGTAGTCTTTCGGAACACCGGATGTTATTCGGAATACATCTGTCCTTTCTATTGCCACCTTTCATATACATGCGCAATAGCTTATCAATTGACCTGTTGAATAAGCATTAGCATCATGAGTTGCTATAGAGATGCAAAATTTATCATGACACAAGCTATGTTAATGAGCATTTGAATACTTCCTTGCACGCAATTGCAAGCTGCTGATATTTACCTTACATATATCCGTAATAATTATTTTAATTAGAGTCAAACGTTGAAACCTGGTTACCAGCTGTGTTAATTCATGAGATAAGATTTCATGTAAACAAGCAATGACATAACAAATTAAATGTGCCGCTTTAATAACGATTGCACCTTGAAATTAATCATGCATGCAATTTTAGCAGACTTAACAGGATCGACGTTAAGATATCAAATGTTTTTTTTTATAGACACCGAGTGATGATAGATGTAGACAGAGATAACCAATCATAATTTCTATCATATATGGTCAGGGAACAGATTATCTAACTATATGTTCCTATTGTAATTTTAAAGGCTCTTCAAAATGTTCGTAAAAATAAAAATAAATAATTATTATTTCTTGAAGACGATCAGATGATGAATTTTCGGTTTTAATATATATTAAGTACGACAATGTAAAATAGTGCAAGGGGATTTTGAGCCATCTCACTGATCAGTGTAGGCTACACAGTACCCCCAAAATGAACAGTATAAAACTATCCAGCAAGAGAGAAAAAGATGGGTCAATATAGAAAAATTAACAAGGCAACTTCAGTTCAATTTCAATATATACATGTATTATTATAGATTATTCTAATGAATAAGTCAAATGTCAGAGGGAATATCTTTTTAAATATGGCAGGAAAGACAATTAGACAACTCTCCATGAAGTGTTAGACACAGTGTAGTCAAAGTTAGCAGTTACATGTATACTATACATGTAACTGCTAACTTCAAACCAGAAACAAAAAGCAGATATGAACTGCACCAAAAAAAGACAACCACCAAACAACATGCTTCTTACTTGGAACATTCAGAAAATATCTTCAAAGCGAGTTAAAATTTTTAATAAGTTTTTGTTTTTAACAAAAGCGTTTTGCCATCTAAAACTTTTAAGAGCAGAAAACACACAACTTAAAATTGCCAATGCTTACTACCCTAAGCATCACAAAAATCTTGCAGAGCAGGTGTAAAGATATTAATAATGATCAATATCAAGCCATTGTTCAAATAACCATGAACATATCAAATTTTATAAAAAAAAAAACCACCACAGCTATTTACAGGTTCACGTACTGCATTTCTTGAACACAAGTAATCATCAATTAATTACATTTCTTCACATTTGTAATTGAACTTTTAAGTTAGCCTAAAAAAATAACTCTTATAAAAAACCAGCACCTTAAAATGGAACATCCAGTGGTTGACTCAGCATATTGTCTTTCGGGAGAGAGAAGAAACAAATATTCCTTGGTCGTGGGCAATGATTCCTTAATGCGGGGATCACACATTGCCGATTATTGCTCCCGTTTGAGATCAGACAGCAATAAGACACGAAAAGTGAAAAAGTCGGATTACTATCCTCAATTATCTGGAATGTCCTATCATTGTCTGAACGCAGTCGTTTAAATTCGTAACAGATAGGCTACGGGTCGGGAATGGTCTTGATAGTTCGGCGAAGCACCCCGACATTTAGGTGCGTCCCTTAACATTCGGGGAAACTCAGCCGACTTTGTCTAGCCGGATGACAAGCGTGACTATGTCGTGGCAGATTCTGCTGTATCGGATAAAAATTCTTACATTGTTCTGTGTTTTCTGGACGGTGTCCTGTGGAACGGGAATGATCTGGAGAAATTTTTCATTGATGTTTTTCTGCCGATTGAGTCCAGATTGCATCCAGATCTAGTCGATTTCAAACCGTCTTTGCCGAAATCGTTCCGGAACAGTCCTGTTATTAATACGAAATTCGCCAATGATACCCACCTCAGAGTCCCGACAATTACAGAATACAATACGACTGAGACCAGACAAAGACGTTTGCAATGAGATAGAGAGGATCGTGATAGAATTCCGTTCCGACAGTACCTGATCATCCCGAGTATGTCGACAGTTTTCGAACGGATAACTTCTGTCAGCGTCGGTTCACTGTCTGGTCACTGTCTGATCTCTGTCGGATTACATTCGGTAGAATCGGGATGCAGTTGTGACCAATTCGGTCGAATTTTACTTTGCGAAAGATACAAATCGGATTAGAAGCGGATTGAGAACGGGATTATCGTGAAAAAATTCTCTTGGAAACGGTTGAATATCGACGCTTCCTGATCAATATCTGATTGTTGTCGTGATTAATTAATTAAAGTTTGAATTTCCTTCCACGATTCACAGGATCTTGATCAGACTTTTGACAAATTTTAATTGGGAATGGTCCTGTCAAGGACGGCAGTAAAAATCGTGAATGTGTGATCACAGCTTTAGCGAAAATATATCAACCCACATTGAATTGTAATTTCATTAAGTAAACAATCAATGTCAGTTTTTAATTCTTATACCACAATAATTATATAAAACAATACATTTTAAGTAAACAATTATCTACCAGGCAGAAGCTAGCGAACAATAGCTAGCGAACAATAAGCCAGCGAACAATAAGGCGATATATCGAGAAACCAAAAAACAGAATAAGACAACAACGGCCGTTAAATAAAAAAATATTTAAAAAGGCAGAAAATCAGTTAAAATATAGCAATTTAAACTCAATTTTGAAATGGTTTTTATCCAATCTATTGATTTAACAAGTCGCATAACTTTTTAGGCTAATATTCAGTACCACAATAACTATGCATCTATCAACGGATTATTTGTAGGTGTAGGGCCACCTATGCACCCTCTTAAATTTAGAACGTATGTAAAAGTAGTCCTACCCTGTAAAATATAGCACCTTTTATGTCATTGTTTAATCTAGAGCTCAAAATTTGAAAAAAATGTCAAAAAATTAGGAGGGTCGGCCTATTCCAGGGATTCTAGAGAAAAATAATGAGGGGTGTCACGGGAAATGACTATATAGGTCTTGTAGAGGAGAAACAGGCGCTTCTTTTGCGCTAGGTATCGAAGGGCGCTATGTTCAAAAATCTGAAACTAGAGCTCAAAATTTGAAAAAAATGTCAAAAAATTAGGGGGGTCGGCCTATTCTAGGACTTCTAGAGAAAAATAATGAGGGGTTTCACGGGGTATGAATATATAGGTCTTGTAGAAGAGAAACAGGCGCTTCTTTTGCACTAGGTATGGAAGGGCGCTATGTTCAAAAATCTGAAACTAGAGCTCAAAATTCGAAAAAAAATGTCCAAAAAATGGGGGTAGGGTCGGCCTATTCCAGGACTTCTAGAGAAAAATAATGAGGGGTGTCACGGGGTATGACTATATAGGTCTGTAGAGGAGAAACAGGCGCTTCTTTTGCGCTAGGTTTCGAAGGGCGCTATGTTCAAAAATCTGAAACTAGTGCTCAAAATTTGAAAAAAATGTCAAAAAATTAGGGGGGTTGGTCTATTCCAGGGCTTCTAGAGAAAAATAATGAGGGGTGTCACGGGGAATGACTATATAGGTCTTGTAGAGGAGAAACAGGCACTTTTTTTGCGCTAGGTATCGAAGGGCGCTATGTTCAAAAATCTGAAACTAGAGCTCAAAATTTGAAAAAAATGTCAAAAAATTAGGGGGGTCGGCCTATTCCAGGGCTTCTAGAGAAAAATAATGAGGAGTGTCACGGGAATGACTATATAGGTCTTGTAGAGGAGAAACATGCGTTTCTTTTGCGCTAGGTATCAAAGGGCGCTATGTTCAAAAATCTGAAACTAGAGCTCAAAATTTGAAAAAAATGTCAAAAAACTAGGGGGGTCGGCCTATTCCAGAGCTTCTAGAGAAAAATAATGAGGAGTGTCACGGGGAATGACTATATAGGTCTTGTAGAGGAGAAAAATGCGTTTCTTTTGCGCTAGGTATCGAAGGGCACTTTGTTCAAAAATCTGAAACTAGAGCTCAAAATTTAAAAAAAAGGCAAAAAATTAGGGGGTCATCCAGTAGCGGCATAACACAAAAAAACTCATCATAAATACCAGACGCGCGTTTCATCTACAAAGACTCATTAGTGAGGCCAAAATAAAGGACGAAGTTGAAGAACATTGAGAACATAACATTCCTAGTAGTTTTGCAAAATACAGGTAAGGCAGTCTATTCCTGGTGTAGAAAAACCTTAGTTTTTTCAAAAATTCAAAACGGTGTTAATTTATAAGATTATATCAATGATAAGCCAAGTCAACACAAGTGCTGACTACTGGGCTGGTGATACCCTCGGGGAAATAAATCTCTACCAGCAATGGCGTCGACTCAGTGGTTGCATTTTAAGTTTTAACTCATCATAGATACCAGTATTTAAATCTTATATTTACGCCAGACGCGCATTTCGTCTACAATATATCAGGGAATGTCATGTGCAGAGAAAACAGGCGCATCGTTTGCGTAAGACTTTAAAGGGTGCTATAGAAAAAGGAAGATGTGGTGTGAGTGCCAATGAGACAACTCTCCATCCAAATAACAATTTTAAAAGTAAACCATTATAGGTTAAAGTACGGCCTTCAGCACGGAGCCTTGGCTCACACCGAACAACAAGCTATAAAGACCCCCAACATTACTAGTGTAAAACCATTCAAACGGGAAAACCAACGGTCTAATCTATATAAGCAAAACGAGAAACGAGAAACACGTATAAATTACATTAACAAACGACAACTACTGTACATCAGATTCCTGACTTAGGACAGGTGCAAACATTTGCAGCGGGATTAAACGTTTTAATGGATCCAAACCTTCTCCCTTTTTCTGAAACAATAGCATAACATCACAACATAGAAAAACACACGATAAAATATCAATTGGTAGACTTATAAACTCAATCAAAAAACGTATGATTACACAATGAACGAATATATTTGATCTGCAATATCTGAATACAAATGCATAGTTAATTAAATATTAGAGACAAAAATTCATGAACAAAAAGCTAACAAACAAATTTAAACAAAGCCATGGCAAGACATCACTGAGAAATATTTAACCCTTCGAAAATATTGATCAATATTCACTTTAGAAAAAAACCGGTTTTAAAAAAAATAATTATAATCTTGAAGTTTATACAAATGTAGTAAGAATAATGCTATGTTCAATTTTGTCGAAAGGAACTAAAAACTTTTAATGAAAAACTAAAAAAAAACATATCATAGTCAGCAAAGACTAATTTGCAATTTCTTGTCATATAAAGTCATAATTTCCCCATCCGAATAACATGATAAAAGAGTTTGTAAAATGTGTTATGTAAATACTGATAAAAAAATGCTGATTACTGGCTAATTTCTTTTTCAAGGGTATGTCGAAAAGAAAACGACGAAGATAAAAAAAACTTTAGTGCGAATGGCAGCTGGTATATAACCAAATTGGAATTGAAATTAAAAAACACTCTTTATTTTTTTATGATATAATTTGTTAAAATAGAACTTGTTAAACACTATTTAAGGTAGCACAATACAAAGATTTTTTTACTTCCAATCACTAACCTTTGAAATGCTGTAACTTTCTTATGAATGCATAGAAAATAATAAAAGAGGTATATATAGATAGATAAAAGATTTATCTTTTAAATGAATGCAATATTTTTATTATGCAATCATTATGTAATCAATTATTATGTAATTAGTGGCAAAATCTGGGTACGTTCACTTGAATGAATTTAGCTCTATCATCTCTTTAACTATACTAAAAATTTTAACGAAATCTTAATCAACACATTTTGGGCTTCAAAAGGGTGTCTCAGATTGTCTCTATGGTATTCCATTCTCTCACAAATCTCTAATTAGTGTAAACATCCTAACCACATAAAAGAAGATAATGATTAATTAGGTGTAAAATTTGTTCTATACATTCTATCTAAAATCTGAGACACCCTTTTGTAGATAATGGCCATAGGAACAACATATAATAAAACCAACCCTCTAGGGATACCTATGCAGAAGCTAATTTCATTTGAAAGTGGAAATTTGGTGAAAAATATTTTAGACACAGTTAACATTATAATTGGTTACATAATTAAAGCATAATACTAACATTGCATTTATTTGAAAGAGTAATCTGTTAGCTATCCAAAACTACCACTTTTATAAATTTTCAAGCTTTATTAAGAAAGTTACAGCATTTTAAAACTTGGGAGTTGGAGTTATAAAATCTTTGTATTGTGCTACCTTAAATATCACCTGAGTTTGATCAATAATTATCGACTCGATAAGTTCTTATCTGCACATGCAGCTCCTGTACCCGTACACAGCAAAACATGTGTTTCATCCTCATTGTTTTCAACACTTTAAATAACCAAGTTTATAAAGTTATGTGATTGACACCTTGAAATAGGTCCTCCACAACTCATAACAGCAGCAAGATGGCAGATTATCAGCATGAGAGAGGCAGGAATGTCGCTGTGACAATTGCACGTATTGTCGTTCATCACTTTTCCACTATAAGTCGTTTAGAGAATAAAAATTAGGCAATACACGATATAAAAGACTATCCGAGATCAAAAAGACCCCCTATGCCACCTGCTAGGGAAAATCAAGCATGATGAAGCTTAGTCAGAAAGAAACCCATTGCATACAATACAATCCTGAAAAGAGAGAGGTGGGCATACAGGAGCCTTTTAACAATAATTGTTCGAGATTGAATCATCTCTACTGGTTATTGTGCGATAAGACCATTTCAGGGACGTTTGCTTACGAACAGACACACAGTTATCCGTATCAAATGTAGTGCAGAGCTCGCCAAAATTGGAAATTAGCATCGTGGAGGAAGATCCAATGTTCAAATGGAATTCGGTTCATCTTCCTTGGCCAGATCGTAGCCCGGATTTGAACCATATCGAGCATATTTGAGACACTATTGGGCGGAAAGTGCACAAAAGGACACACCAGTTCAAACACATCATGAAATAAACAATGCCCTTCATCAGAAATGGTTGCTGCTACCTAAACAACATATTAGCCGATTCATGGCAGGAATCAAAAGACGTTGAGATGCGGTAATTCGTTTGATTGGAGGCTGCGCACAAAGTACTAATTCTTTGGCGTATAACGACCAACCATGATGCGAACAGTCATCTGAAGATTAATTTTGAAATACCTGACATTGTAAAGTTCGACTACAGTAAAAGTTGAAAAATGCATTTTTTGTACAAAAAACACTACATTTTGTTATTAAAATTGTGGTTGCCAATGTTATCATAAACTATGTTTCAATAATATCCTACACATATTTTATTATATTTCATCCAAAAAAAGAGGCTGATTTTTCAAGTTTTAAAAGATCAAGGTGCTGCAATACTTTTTTCCATGTGTATATATAATACAGCCGTGCGTAAGATGGGTCCATTAGGGTTGTTAACTAAGCGTCTTTTTGAAATAAGTCACTCGCCTATTGCAAATAAGCAGTCGATGCTCAACATAAGAATACAACGACTCGCAACTATGTGAGTTAAAGAACATAGGTTGTTAACTATGCACTGTATACCCGACTTCATCTAGTCAGCCGTTTAACAAACCTCATCTTCACAAAAGTACAAATCGGTCTAGGTGTCTCTATAGAAAAGTTTGTTAAACGGATAAAATATTTCGACGTAAATTCGAGAAACGATGCTTGATCGTTGTTCGTTTGAGTAAAACTTGGATTACAGTTCTGTTTCAACAGAATAAAGAATTCACGTTTATTCTTCGCATCATTTATGTTTTACTTGCCAATATGACTAAGTGCCGCCCAAGACCAAGAAGTTGTGATGATCCAGGTTGCTTTTCATTCCATATTCAAGTCAAGCATTTTCATAAAACTATGGACGGAAAAGATTACCGAATTCAACAACAAAGAGATCAAAGTACTATGTATAATACACTGCGTTGATGTCTACTCTATCGATCCCGTAAGATTTGAGGAAACTCGAGTTTTTCTCGATCACTGAGATCATACCATGATGGGAAAGATGAACTAATACTTTAAAGCCAAATATATTCGCACTTGCGTGATTGGTACTTTAGATGATCTCATAACCAACAAAAACACCACCAAACAGAGACCGACTTAGGACATGTGGCCGCAACTTATAAGAAATATGAAAGATAATAAGGTGAAGTGTAACTTGTATGCAGACATACTAATTATACAGCAGGGTCAGTTCCGCGTGATTACCAATTCCAGAATTTTAACAATGAGGAAAAACAGGGTTCCCGAACTTCTGAATACCGCGTATCGCATCTATAATCGTATAATTCGGGTGATGTAAATGATCTCTTGGAGGAATGGAAAGGTATTCTCAGTCATTTATTTCTTGGTTCAAACAATAAGACATGGAGTCACAACCTCTATTTTCAAACACAAAGGTTCGTGGTTCCATCTCCGTTTCTGGGAGACAATTTCAGGGACCAAATTTTCGGCTCTCCATTCACACCATTTGCGAGTATTATCTTCTGGAACAACGATAGTCTGTCGGAAGGATACGCGACTGATCACGTGTTAAAAGAGAGCCATACCACTTGCACGTAAAAGACAACTTGTTAGCTTAAAAAAAAAATAGCAGCACTCGCACAATAAAAGTAGAAAGGGGTATGATTACTAGTAATTTAACTCATAATAACTTGTTTCCGAAATAACTATGATTAAACTAACATCTCTAGAAGGTCTATATTCTTGATGATTCTCCAAGACTGTAAAGGTTATGAGAATGTAAAGGTTACTACTTGTAACCAATGATTCAGCGGTTTTCTCTGATAAATCAGAGTAACTACTATGAATATATGCTGCATTCTATTAAACAAGAGATGTCGACGTGCATCAATTTAATTTGCGTGCCGGTGCTATTGAGAGGAGTGACTTGCGGGTACACATTGTCTGTAGGTGAAATTATGATATGTATTGGTGTATTAGAGGCAGTAACATGGCTATCTTAAAAAAACGATAGTATTGACGGGTAAGTTATAACTAGATGATTGTGAGGATTGAATAAAAAAAATATAATTTGACGGATTTCTTAATCTTAACGAACATTTACGGATTTGTATGCTAAATCTGTTCCACCTCCTTTTTATAAGAGAATCTTCTGCAATTTTATCATGATGACCTATATAAATGTCATTTTTTGTGAGTATGAATCTAAAATTTCTCAATTTTTATATCGAAACTATCCAGTTATGTATCCAAAATTCTTCTAAAGTCTTGTAAGTGCTCGTTCATTTCCGGAACAAATGGCTTTTAGCTTTGTATTACTTTTCCTTTCTTAAAATAGAAATAAAGGACTTCTTAACTATGTGAGAGATGTATTAATCATAGAAAGATGTCAAAGTGACGTGACATTACATTGAGTGCGGCACATAGTAAACGCCATGTGTGTGGTATTTACGAGAGGTATGAGTATGATGCAACGTATTACCCTCCATTTTTAAGGTTTCAATATCTACTCTAGTTTGTCTCAACACATCTCACTCCGTGAATCTATTCAATTTCTCTTTCTTGTTCTTCTTGTTTTGCTTACCAAACATTCATCACCTGGATCTCAGCTGCCGTTTTATTTTCGTGAAGTTAACAAATCAATGGTTCTGCATGTTTGAATTTGTGGTCATACTTGTCCAGCTTGTTCATTATTTTATTTTCACGTTCTTTTATTGCTGCATCATATTTTATTTGCATCCATTTTATATCCGTTTCATACGTGCTTTTGAATGAACCAACATTTCATTACAGAATCCGAAATGGCCCTCAGAGGTTTCAGGATGGTGATATTGTGGTAATTCATGTTCCAGTATCTGAAGAAACTATTCTTGATCGTCCTTTTTATCAATGACCCTTTCTGTTGTTACTTTCCCTGAAAAGTATTATTCAAGTTGGATGACCGTTTCCGATGGATTTGGGCTCTTTTTGGTGAGTCGTCCAAGTTCGTCCCAAAGATGTCCCATTGGCGATAATCTGAAGACAATACTGGCCACGGCAACACTCGAATGCGATTATTCTCCAAAATTCATTAAAATGTGTTTACAACGGGCGTTTTCTGATTAAAATGTAGTTTAACGATGCCTTCGGAGAAACGGGAGAACTAGTGGAGCCAGAATTTCGTTCCTATACCCTTTTGCATTTAGGTTTCCTTCACTAATTGTCAGATTGGGGCGTTCCTGGTAGGTTATCCATCCCATACCATTAATTCGCCACCCTAAAACCAATTTGTTTCCTGTACGCACGCATCAAAAAGCATGCCTTGTACCTGCGACAGACCATGTCTCTGCCATCGATAAATGTCAAGTTGAATTTCGATTCAGCGGTAAAAAGGATTAGTCTCCATGTTAGTCTATGTCATCGAATCCGTACCCTCTCCATTCAACTCGCGACATCCTTCGATTCTGCGTAAGGATAGATCACTTCAACTAACGACGAGCTCTTAGGCTGCCCAGATGAAGTCGGTTACAAACTGTTTGCGCATATAGCCTATTTTTGTTTCTTCCATGAGTTTTCTCCAAATCGATTACGGAGATAAATAATGCGGATTTGCCAATCTTCACATAACTTCGTTTCACGTGAGTTGCAACCTCGGGGACGTTAAAATGTTGTACCAGTATCTCTAAGACGAGTCTTTAGCGCCTTTCAAAGTCATTCTAGAGACATTGAATAGTGCTCGATACATTTAATGATCAAAAGGACAACTCAGTTCCATCTCTATAAAGGTAAATGGTTGAAAAAAT
Source organism: Mytilus edulis (assembly GCA_019925275.1). Lineage (NCBI taxonomy): Eukaryota > Metazoa > Mollusca > Bivalvia > Mytilida > Mytilidae > Mytilus > Mytilus edulis. The sequence goes on from CM034360.1 coordinate 19,544,219, forward strand.
GCGTATTTGTTTGAAATCGGAAAATGGCGTAAAGTTATCTTCGAATTTAAAAGAAAATACTAAATGATCATGAATAGATTATTCAGGTCATTAGTTTTAATCGTGAAAATATTACAAACTAATATATTAAATATATTTTACTTAAAAAGCAAAGTAATGTTTCTTTTTTTATATATATATACACATGGAAAAAAGTATTGCAAAATATTGAATTTTTAAAACTTGAATAATCAGCCTTTATTTTGGATGGAATATGATAAAATATTTGTAAAATAATATTGAAACATAGTTTATGAAAACATTGGCATTTCAACGAACAAAAAATGTTTGAAAAAAATAATATTTATCTTACCACAATTCTAAAAACAAAATGAGGTGTTTTTTTGTACAAAAAACTGCATTTTACAACTTTTACTGTAGTCGAACTTTACAATGTCAGACATTTCAAAATTAATCTTAAGATGATTGTTCACATCATGGTTAATCGTTATACGCCAAAGAAATAGCACTTTGTGCGCAGTCTCCATTTAAACGGTCAACCGCCACTTAACGTCTTATGATTTCTGCCATAAATCGACTAACTTGTTGCTTAGGTAGCAGCAACCATTTCTGATGAAGGGCATTGTTTATTTCATCACGTGTTTGGACTGGGGTGTCCTTTTGTGCAAATTACGCCCAATAATGTCCCATACATCCTTGATATGGTTCAAATCCGGGCTATGATTGGACCAAGGAAGATAAACAGAATTCCATTTGAACAATGGATCTTCCTCCACGATGCTTATTTCCAATTTTGGAGAGCTCTGCACTACATTGGACATGTTGGATACGGATAACTGTGTGTCTGTTCGTAAGCAAACGTCCCTGAAATGGTCTTATCGCACAATAACCAGAAGGGATGATTCAATCTCGAACAATTATTGTTAAAAGGCTCCTGTATGCCCACCCCTCTCTTTTCAGGATTGTATTGTATGCAATGGGTTTCTTTATGACTAAGCTTCATCATGCTTGATTTTCCCTAGCAGGTGGCATAGGGGGTCTTTTTGGTCTCTGATAGTCTTTTATATCGTGTATTGCCTGATTTTTATTCTCTAAACGACTAATAGTGGAAAAGTGATGACCGACAATACGTACAGTTGTCACAGCGACATTCCTGCCTCTCTCATGCTGATAATCTACCATCTTGCTGCGGTTAAGAGTTGTGGAGGACCTATTTCAAGGTGTCAATCACATAACTTTATAAACTAGGTTATTTAAAGTGTTGAAAACAATGAGGATAAAAACACATGTTTTGCTGTGTACGGGTACAGTAGCTGCATGTGCAGATAAGAACTTATCGAGTCGATAATTATTGATCAAACTCAGGTGATATTTAAATAGTGTTTAACTAGTTCTATTTTAACAAATTATATCATAAAAAAATAAAGAGTGTTTTTTTAATTTCAATTCCAATTTGGTTATATACCAGTTGGCAATCGCACTAAAGTTTTTTTTATCTTCGTCGTTTTCTTTTCGACATACCCTTGAAAAAGAAAATCAGCCAGTAATCAGCATTTTTTTTATCAGTATTTCCATAACACATTTTACAAAATACTTTTTTCCATGTGTATACATGTACATCTATTTTTATCAGACGACACCCGCACGTGCACGAGGGTACTTATACCGTCTTTAAGGTTGTGGCGCTTGTATTGTCATTGATAAAGTTAACTGGTCTGTATGTAGTTTTACTATCATACTTTTTTAACAATGCAGTATTCTTTGCTGATTTTGGTTATCTAGTACAAAACCTCTGATATGAAAAAAACTTTTGAAAGAATAAAAAGTAGGCTGTCTGTTAAGTATGTAAGTGTATATAGAACTTTAGGTTATATACCAGCTGGTATTCGCACTAAAGTTCTTTCATCTTCGTCGTTTTCTTTTCGACATACCCTTGAAAAAGAAAATCAGCCAGTAATCAGCATTCTTTTTATCAGTATTTACATAACACATTTTACAAACTCTTTTATCATGTTATTCGGATGGGGAAATTATGACTTTATATGACAAGATTTTGAAAATTAGTTTTTACTGACTCTGATATGTTGGTTTTTTTTTTGGTTTTCGCGTTCTTGTCTGACAGTTGAGTTTTTATTTTTTTTTAGTTCCTTTCGACAAAATTGAACATAGTACCTTTTGAAGTCTTACGCAAACGATGCGCCTGTTTTCCCTTCACAGGACATTCACTGATATATTGTAGACGAAACGCGCGTCTGGCGTAAATATAAAATTAAAATACTGGTATCTATGATGAGTTAAAACTTAAAATGCAAGCTCTGAGTCGATGCCACTGCTGGTAAAGATTTATTTCCCCGAGGATATCACCATCCCAGTAGTTGGCACTTGTGTGTTGACTTGGCTTATCATTAATATAATCTTATAAATTAACACCGCTTTGAATTTTTGAAAAAAAACTAAGGTTTTTCTACACCAGGAATAAACTGTCTTACCTGTATTTGGCAAAACTGCTAGGAATGTTATGTTCTCAATGATCTTCAACTTCGTCCTTTATTTTGGCCTTTCAACCATTATTTTGATTCGAGCGTCACTAATAAGTCTTTTGTAGACGAAACGCGCGTCTGGTATTTATGATGAGTTTTTTTTTGTTATGCCGCTGCTGGGTGACCCCCTAATTTTTTGACATTTTGTTCAAATTTTGAGGTCTAATTTCAGATTTATGAACATAGCGCCCTTCGATACCTAGCGGAAAAGAAACGCATGTTTCTCCTCTACAAGACCTTTATAGTCATACCCCGTGACACCCCTCATTATTTTTCTCTAGAACTCCTGGAATAGGCCGACCCTACCCCATTTTTGGGACATTTTTTTTCAAATTTTGAGCTCTAGTTTCAGATTTTTGAACATAGCGCCCTTCGATACCTAGTGCAAAAGAAGCGCCTGTTTCTCCTCTACAAGACCTATATAGTCATACCCCGTGACACCCCTCATTATTTTTCTCTAGAAGTCCTAGAATAGGCCGACCCCCCTAATTTTTTGACATTTTTTTCAAATTTTGAGCTCTAGTTTCAGATTTTTTTTTTTTTTTTTTTTTTTTTTTTTTTTTTTTTTTTTTTTTTTTTTTTTTTTTTTTTTTTTTTTTTTTTTTTTTTTTTTTTCGAATTTTGACTCTAGTTTCAGATTTTTGAACATAGCGCTCTTCGATACCTACGCAAAAGAAGCGCCTGTTTCTCTTCTACAAGACATATATAGTCATACCCCTGACACCCCTCATTATTTTCTCTAGAACTCCTGGAATAGGCCGACCAACCCCCATTTTTTGACATTTTTTTCGAATTTTGAGCTCTAGTTTCAGATTTTTGAACATAGCGCTTTCGATACCTAGTGCAAAAGAAGCGCCTGTTTCTCTTCTACAAGACCATATAGTCATACCCAGTGATACCTCTCATTATTTTTCTCTAGAAGTCCTAAAATAGGCCGACCCCCCTAATTTTTTGACATTTTTTTCAATTTTGAGCTCTAGTTTCAGATTTTTGAACATAGCGCCCTCTGATACCTAGTGCAAAAGAAGCGCTGTTTCTCCTCTACAAGACCTATATAGTCATCCCCGTGACACCCTCATTATTTTCTCTAGAAGTCTTAGAATAGGCCGACCCCCCTAATTTTTTGACATTTTTTTCAAATTTTGAGCTCTAGTTTCAGATTTTTTAACATAGCGCCTTCGATACTAGCGCAAAAGAAGCGCCTTTTCTCCTCTACAAACCTATATAGTCATTCCCCGTGACACCCCTCATTATTTTTCTCTGAAAGTCCTAGAATAGGCCGACCCCCCTATTTTTTGACATTTTTTTCAAATTTGAGCTCTAGTTTCAGATTTTTGAACATAGCGCTCTTCGATACCTAGCGCAAAAGAAGCGCCTGTTTCTCTTCTACAAGACATATATAGTCATACCCCGTGACACCCCTCATTATTTTTCTCTGAACTCCTGGAATAGGCCGACCCTACCCCCATTTTTTGGACATTTTTTTCGAATTTTGAGCTCTAGTTTCAGATTTTTGAACATAGCGCCCTTCGATACCTAGTGCAAAAGAAGCGCCTGTTTCTCTTCTACAAGACCTATATAGTCATACCCGTGATACCTCTCATTATTTTTCTCTAGAAGTCCTAAAATAGGCCGACCCCCCCTAATTTTTTGACATTTTTTTCAAATTTTGAGCTCTAGTTTCAGATTTTTGAAATAGCGCCCTTCGATACCTAGGCAAAAGAACGCCTGTTTCTCTCTCTACAAGACCTATATAGTCATACCCCGTGAACCCTCATTATTTTTCTCTAGAAGTCCTAAAATAGGCCGACCCCCCTAATTTTTTGACATTTTTTTTCAAATTTTGAGCTCTAGTTTCAGATTTTTGAACATAGCGCCCTTCGATACCTAGCGCAAAAGAAGCGCCTGTTTCTCTCTACAAGACCTATATAGTCATACCCCGTGACACCCCTCATTATTTTTCTCTAGAAGTCCTAAATAGGCCGACCCCCCTATTTTTTGACATTTTTTTCAAATTTTGAGCTCTAGTTTCAGATTTTTGAACATAGCGCCCTTCGATACCTAGGCAAAAGAAGCGCCTGTTTCTCCTCTACAAGACCTATATAGTCATTCCCGTGACACCCCTCATTATTTTTCTCTAGAAGTCCTAAATAGGCCGACCCCCCTAATTTTTTGACATTTTTTTCAAATTTTGAGCTCTAGTTTCAGATTTTTGAACATAGCGCCCTTCGATACTAGCGCAAAAGAAGCGCCTGTTTCTTTTCTACAAGACCTATATAGTCATTCTCCGTGACACCCCTCATTATTTTCTCTAGAAGTCCTGGAATAGGCCGACCCCCCTAATTTTTTGACATTTTTTCAAATTTTGAGCTCTAGTTTCAGATTTTTGAACATAGCGCCCTTCGATACCTAGGCAAAAGAAGCGCCTGTTTCTCTTCTACAAGACTATATAGTCATACCCCGTGACACCCTCATTATTTTTCTCTAGAACTCCTGGAATAGGCCGACCCTACCCCATTTTTTGGACATTTTTTTCGAATTTTGAGCTCTAGTTTCAGATTTTTGAACATAGCGCCTTCGATACCTAGTGCAAAAGAAGCGCCTGTTTCTCTCTACAAGACCTATATAGTCATACCCCGTGACACCCCTCATTATTTTTCTCTAGAATCCTGAATAGGCCGACCCCCCCATTTTTTGACATTTTTTTCAAATTTTGAGCTCTAGTTTCAGATTTTTGAACATAGCGCCTTCGATACCTAGTGCAAAAGAAGCGCCTGTTTCTCTTCTACAAGACCTATATAGTCATACCCGTGACACCCTCATTATTTTTCTCTAGAAGTCCTAAAATAGGCCGACCCCCCTAATTTTTTTGACATTTTTTTCAAATTTTGAGCTCTAGTTTCAGATTTTTGAACATAGCGCCCTTCGATACCTAGGCAAAAGAAGCGCCTGTTTCTCCTCTACAAGACCTATATAGTCATATTCCCGTGACACCCCTCATTATTTTTCTCTAGAAGTCCTAGAATAGGCCGACCCCCCTAATTTTTTGACATTTTTTTCAAATTTTGAGCTCTAGTTCAGTTTTTTAACATAGCGCCCTTCGATACCTAGCGCAAAAGAAGCGCCTATTTCTCCTCTACAAGACCTATATAGTTCATTCCCCGTGACACCTCCTCATTATTTTTCTCTGAAAGTCCTAAATAGGCCGACCCCCTAATTTTTTGACATTTTTTTCAAATTTTGAGCTCTAGTTTCAGATTTTGAACATAGCGCTCTTCGATACCTAGCGCAAAAGAAGCGCCTGTTTCTCTTCTACAAGACATATATAGTCATACCCCGTGACACCCCTCATTATTTTTCTCTGAACTCCTGGAATAGGCCGACCCTACCCCCATTTTTTGACATTTTTTTTCGAATTTTGAGCTCTAGTTTCAGATTTTGAACATAGCGCCCTTCGATACCTAGTGCAAAAGAAAGCGCCTGTTTCTCTTCTACAAGACCTATATAGTCATACCCGTGAACCCTCATTATTTTTCTCTAGAAGTCCTAAAATAGGCCGACCCCCCTAATTTTTTGACATTTTTTCAAATTTTGAGCTCTAGTTTCAGATTTTTGAAATAGCGCCCTTCGATACCTAGCGCAAAAGAAGCGCCTGTTTCTCTTCTACAAGACCTATATAGTCATACCCCGTGAACCTCTCATTATTTTTCTCTAGAATCCTGAAATAGGCCGACCCTACCCCAATTTTTTGACATTTTTTTTCAAATTTTGAGCTCAGTTTCAGATTTTTGAACATAGCGCCCTTCGATACTAGTGCAAAAGAAGCGCTGTTTCTCTTCTACAAGACCTATATAGTCATACCCCGTGACACCCCTCATTATTTTTCTCTAGAAGTCCTAAAATAGGCCGACCCCCCTAATTTTTTGACATTTTTTTTCAAATTTGAGCTCTAGTTTCAGATTTTTGAACATAGCGCCCTTCGATACCTAGTGCAAAAGAAGCGCCTGTTTCTCTTCTACAAGACATATATAGTCATACCCCGTGACACCCCTCATTATTTTTCTCTAGAACTCCTGGAATAGGCCGACCCTACCCCCATTTTTTGGACATTTTTTTCGAATTTTGAGCTCTAGTTTCAGATTTTTGAACATAGCGCCCTTCGATACCTAGTGCAAAAGAAGCGCCTGTTTCTCTTCTACAAGACCTATATAGTCATACCCGTGATACCCTCATTATTTTTCTCTAGAAGTCCTAAAATAGGCCGACCCCCCCTAATTTTTTGACATTTTTTTCAAATTTTGAGCTCTAGTTTCAGATTTTTGAAATAGCGCCCTTTGATACCTAGTGCAAAAGAAGCGCCTGTTTCTCCTCTACAAGACCTATATAGTCATACCCCGTGACACCCCTCATTATTTCTCTCTAGAAGTCCTGAATAGGCCGACCCCCCTAATTTTTTGACATTTTTTTCAAATTTTGAGCTCTAGTTTCAGATTTTTGAACATAGCGCCCTTCGATACCTAGTGCAAAAGAAGCGCCTGTTTCTCCTCTACAAGACCTATATAGTCATTCCCCGTGACACCCCTCATTATTTTTCTCTGAAAGTCCTAGAATAGGCCGACCCCCCTATTTTTTTGACATTTTTTTCAAATTTTGAGCTCTAGTTTCAGATTTTTGAACATAGCGCCCTTCGATACCTAGTGCAAAAGAAGCGCCTGTTTCTCCTCTACAAGACCTATATAGTCATACCCCCGTGACACCCCTCATTATTTTTCTCTAGAAGTCCTAAAATAGGCCGACCCCCCTAATTTTTTGACATTTTTTTCAAATTTTGAGCTCTAGTTTCAGATTTTTGAACATAGCGCCCCTTCGATACCTAGCGCAAAAGAAGCGCCTGTTTCTCTTCTACAAGACCTATATAGTCATACCCCGTGACACCCCTCATTATTTTTCTCTAGAACTCCTGGAATAGGCCGACCCTACCCCCATTTTTTTGACATTTTTTTCGAATTTTGAGCTCTAGTTTCAGATTTTTGAACATAGCGCCCTTCGATACCTAGTGCAAAAGAAGCGCCTGTTTCTCCTCTACAAGACCTATATATTCATACCCCGTGACACCCCTCATTATTTTTCTCTAGAAGTCCTAGAATAGGCCGACCCCCCTAATTTTTTGACATTTTTTTCAAATTTTGAGCTCTAGTTTCAGATTTTTGAACATAGCGCCCTTCGATACCTAGCGCAAAAGAAGCGCCTGTTTCTCCTCTACAAGACCTATATAGTCATTCCCGTGACACCCCTCATTATTTTTCTCTAGAATCCCTGGAATAGGCCGACCCCCCTAATTTTTTGACATTTTTTTTCAAATTTTGAGCTCTAGTTTCAGATTTTTGAACATAGCGCCCTTCGATACCTAGCGCAAAAGAAGCGCCTGTTTCTCCTCTACAACACCTATATAGTCATTCCCCGTGACACCCCTCATTATTTTCTCTAGAAGTCCTAGAATAGGCCGACCCCCCTAATTTTTTGACATTTTTTTCAAATTTTGAGCTCTAGTTTCAGATTTTTGAACATAGCGCCCTTCGATACCTAGCGCAAAAGAAGCGCCTGTTTCTTTCTACAAGACCTATATAGTCATTCTCCGTGACACCCCTCATTATTTTTCTCTAGAAGTCCTGGAATAGGCCGACCCCCCTAATTTTTTGACATTTTTTTCAAATTTTGAGCTCTAGTTTCAGATTTTTGAACATAGCGCCCTTCGATACCTAGCGCAAAAGAAGCGCCTGTTTCTCTTTACAAGACCTATATAGTCATACCCCGTGACACCCCTCATTATTTTTCTCTAGAACTCCTGGAATAGGCCGACCCTACCCCCATTTTTTTGACATTTTTTTCGAATTTTGAGCTCTAGTTTCAGATTTTTGAACATAGCGCCCTTCGATACCTAGTGCAAAAGAAGCGCCTGTTTCTCCTCTACAAGACCTATATATTCATACCCCGTGACACCCCTCATTATTTTTCTCTAGAAGTCCTAGAATAGGCCGACCCCCCTAATTTTTTGACATTTTTTTCAAATTTTGAGCTCTAGTTTCAGATTTTTGAACATAGCGCCCTTCGATACCTAGCGCAAAAGAAGCGCCTGTTTCTCCTCTACAAGACCTATATAGTCATTTCCCGTGACACCCCTCATTATTTTTCTCTAGAATCCCTGGAATAGGCCGACCCTCCTAATTTTTTGACATTTTTTTCAAATTTTGAGCTCTAGATTAAACAATGACATAAAAGGTGCAATATTTTACAGGTAGGACTACTTTTACATACGTTCTAAATTTAAGAGGGTGCATAGGTGGCCCTACACCTACAAATAATCCGTTGATAGATGCATAGTTATTGTGGTACTGAATATTAGCCTAAAAAGTTATGCGACTTGTTAAATCAATAGATTGGATAAAAACCATTTCAAAATTGAGTTTAAATTGCTATATTTTAACTGATTTTCTGCCTTTTTAAATATTTTTTTATTTAACGGCCGTTGTTGTCTTATTCTGTTTTTTGGTTTCTCGATATATCGCCTTATTGTTCGCTGGCTTATTGTTCGCTAGCTATTGTTCGCTAGCTTCTGCCTGGTCAATTATCTAATATTTAATACCAAACAAGCATTTGGGTTTACGATTGCATTTCTTTTTTTAAAGAAAGCAACTTGTTTTTTTATTTGCATAACCTCCGTTACATTGATGAGTCCTAAATAATCTTGAAAATGTTTGCCATAAACCGCTGTTAAAGTTATGATTGTCGTCGTAATTACACAAGTTGTATTGTGGACTATTTTAAATCTAAGAAAATGGCTGATATAACGTTTATTAAACGTTTATTAAACGTTATAATGTTGCTCACATAATAGGAAAAAACAAGTTAACCCACCTTTCTCAAAACAACATTTTTTTTCTAAAAATCTGTATTTTGTTTGTCTGTTTTCTTTATAATAAATGATGTCTGCTACAACAATGGCTTTCGGCAGTGTCGGCAGCCGCTGATACTGATAAAAAAAGTCTGAAAACTTAACTGTAAATAACTGAGTCACGGAGGTTATTTAAACGGAGGGTAGTTTTATTTACATTATACATGGAAATATGTAACAATATTGTTGAGTTGCTTTCTCAAAACTGATTATTGAGAAGCTTTATGGGTGCTTTCAATGAAACAATCATCATTTTGATTTGTTCTTGGTTAGTGCGTTCCAAAATACGCGTTACGTAGGTTGGATTCTTAAATGCGACAATCGAAAAAAGAGAAAGAGAAGATTTTTTTTTATTTTTCGTTTCATTGCAATAAAAGTTAAAGGCAGGATTTTAAAATTTGATGTATCAACTTTGCTTAAAGTCACTTTGGGCATGATTTCCAATCATATAAATATGTTTTGACTGTACCTAAAGATACGCTACGGTAGGTTATACGTTTATCGGCGACATTGGTTTAATGGGTAAATCAAAGTGTATATAATAAATTATAACTTTTGATTCTAAAATATTTTTGTGGATAAAAATCAATATAGTGTCAAATAAAAAAAGCAAATCTAATCATGATTTAGATGAAATAAAGTATTTTAATTCACACCGATATTTGGAGTTTTTCTTGGCGACATTCGGAATTCGTGTGATTTCCGTATATTGAATAGAAAATCACACAAATATATTTACGATATACATCACAAAAGAATATAATTTTATTTTAGTATACATATTAATCACTTAGAACACGAAAAAGATTATCTGTGACATATGTTAAGCTTGCATTTTGTGGTTATTTGCCGGCGACACTGAAATTTTGTAATTGTACCCATTTTTTGGGAATGACTGATAAGACAAACATTATCCATGTAATTTCTAATCACAAATCATTTCTTGGGTATCGTTTACTTGTAATTTATAGAAGATAATGTGAAACATTTTTTCAAGTAGTATATGGCAATTATGATATAATATTTCATACCTTGTATTTCCTTTTCACATGCAAAAATATGTTCATTTTCACATTTTTTACTCTCCCACTTAAGGGAATCTCTCTTAATCAGGTAACATAGTTCATTGTTATTGTAACTTTCGCCTTTAAACATTTCAAAATCAATAGAACCATCAGTTACATCTAGCTCCGTACAGTCATTCCATATAAAGAAACTTGGTTTTGGTTCTGATAACCCTGACCAGTAATCTTGATCTCTACAAAATAAAGTATAAAATACTCCATAATGTGTGCCAATTCCTATCAACTCAAATCAAAATCAAATTAAAACGCGCATAGATCGAAATGAAAGGCGAACGTGATGACCATACCCAAAAAAAAAATCCCACTCATAGTATTCCTGACTTAAGGTTGTTCGTGGGTACAAAAATTTCAGCAAAAAATTGAACCTCTATTTTTTCATTACAAATTTTATTTATTACACTATTAGTTATTACTTTATGATATGGTACAAAAATCAACCCAAAAAACAATTCGGTTTGGCCCCAGATGACTTTCAAAATGTTTATATCATTGAAAAAGACCCAAATTATCTCCCTTTGGTGCAAAAATGCTAATTTTTTTTTTGGCATTAAATTTGAAATATCTTTTTTAATTCATCGGTGACCTATATTTTTTATTATTGTTTTCAAATAAGCTGTACATAAACTAAATAATTGTAAAATTTAAGCGATTTCTGTAATTAGGTTATTTTTTTTATTTCGATATAACCTCTATTCTCCTATTAGCTCAATAGAAAAAAAAAAGACGTTAACAAAAATGTATGCTTCTTCCGGCGGCAGATTGTGAACTTAAATTGACGGTGACCCCATTTTTTTTATTTCATTTTTCTTTTAAGTATATGATAAAGTTCATTTATAAATAAAATATAGCGAAATCCTATATTAGAAGAAAAAAAGATTTATACCCAGGAGCCCCCTTAAGGATGTACTAAGGTGATCTGAGGTAAAATTTAATAAATCAAGAAATTAAAATTGACTCTTTAAGCTGAAAGAGTATTAGTTAAGGATTAAAATAAGATAAAAAAAAAATAATGATAGGTCATGGAGCTCCTTTTCGAGATATTTGATTTATAAAATATGGCGGGAAAAGGCTGACTCCGACTTATACCTTATATTTGCATGGGATTATTTGGGTCTGAAATCAAAAGAAAGAAAACTGAGAATCTGTTTAAAGTTTGTCAAATGACATTTTATGAGCTATTAAGTCTTGGGTTAAAAAATAAATAGGTGTTATGGAGCAAAATATTTTACCTTGCATGGTATGAAAAACACCAAGGATTCCGAACATTTCAGACTTATTCCCAAACCTCACCTAAGTACATCCTTAAGACAGACATTTATCTATGTAGAAAATGAAGAAATTAAACCTCTCAATTGACAGTGACTGTGACAGTATCATGAAATTCCAATATATTGAAAACAATGATTGAACAAAATAATTAGACATAAAAGGTATTATTATACTTCACGTAAAAATGCTATATTTTGATTTGCTGAAAAGAGGGTGTTGATTTACTCTATCACATGGCTGCGAGGGTGCCAAAATTTTTTAATGTCTCCCTCTCGTCCAGATCAATTAAAAATCGAAAATTTAAAGGACAATGGATTGAAATTATATCAAGTTATTGAAGACAATGTTTAAGTTCTACGTTTTGGCTCAGGTTCTATTATTTGACCGTCAAAATAAAGATAATAAAATATCTTGCTTCACTTCTAATCCACGTAACGTTGTTATGTTTGTGACGTCATAGAAAATACTTTGAATTAAAATCATCTATAAAAGACAATAACTATAGGAAATCTAGTATGATAAATTAAATAACACATAGCTATGAGGGTGTTAAAGCAGATTGGTACTTCTCGAAAAATCATCGTAAACCTTGGCTTCGCGTTACGGAATTGGTTTCGGCAACATGGTCTACCAAAGCGTAAAATACAGAGTTATACCAAACGGACCAATACATTCAAGTAATTATAGATATGCAAATAATGTAAGAATAATAGACATTTACTAAAACTAATGTGTATGTTACCTAAAATTACACTTAGACTTACATGTACGATTACAATTAGAAAAAAGACCGAAGCGTCATCTAAAAAACAAATTAGAAAAATAAGAGATTCTCTGTAAAACCAAATGATTTTTCGGATAATGTAAATAAACAAGTGCTATGCTATGTTTGTCGACAAAGGCGTATGATGTCGACCGGTTCTCGGTCTAAAGAAAAAGGCCAATTACATTGACTGTAATTTGAAGAAAAGTTTTGTGTAAACTTAAAAAAAGGAATATCGGTTGCTTGCAATTGAAGAGAAAATATCTCTCATTTTCAAAAAGTAAAATAAAGCGTACACGTTTGTTCCTTATTGTAAAAACATGTTAAGCTGTGCAAAATGTCCGTTACCGATTATAGTTCATTTCGTTTTGCTGCGAGGAACTATTAATTGCACCCCCCCCCCCCCCCCCCCCCCCCCCTTGAACCAATGTGATTGTCAAGTCATTAAAAGTCGTGCGGCATATTATGAACTATAAGAAAGGTTTTAAAACATGACATTTTTAATCTTATATCTCGAGAGGGATTATAGAAAGCGTGGATAGTCGTTTTTAATTAAGATTATATACCTATATAGAGCTATTTTCTTTCAGAACCATAGGTAATTCTTTTTCAGAATCAACCCGGACGATACCATGGTTCTATGAAATATGCTCCCAGGCATAAAATGATGACCTATTTTAGGTCATTATTTTTCTTGATAAAAATGCAATCTATAATTTACTTTTAATTTTAGAAACAAATATAAGGTGAAGTTTTTTTAATTTATTGCTACAATACAGAAATATTATCATATATGTTAGATGAATTTTAATGTACACTTTCAAGAAAAAGCCAGATTTAACATATTCGTGTGTAAGATTTTAAAAATCTTATTGAGTCACACTGACTATGCTGGTTTTATTATTTTATTCAAATTTATGTATACCCTTTAGTCTATCAAATGGTCAACTAATAAGATATTCTCATATTCTATTGAATAACATTCACGTAACTCACAATAGGTCTCTACGGTCGGTCTATCATTTGATCAATCCTGATTGATACTGAACCCCTAACGGGAGGGATTGTGGTTTTTTTCATATGATAAAGACATAATCTTTCAATCAGTTTAATTGAAGTCTGGAGCTGGTATGTCAGTAACTGTTACTACTCCTTTCCTTAATGTATGAGCCATTGTCATTTTGCCTAGTTTATTCTGTTACCTATTCTGACATGGACTCGTACTTCTTTTGAACTGAGTTTTAGGGTGCGTATTGCTGTATGTTTGTTTCTTCTAAATTGAGAAAAAAGTGCATGTTAGGGTAGGTTTGAGATCTCACAAAACAGGTTTAACAACGTCACACTTTAGCGTCAAGAGCCTCTAGCCTTTGTAAGTCTTTTGTGTTATTTTTTATTTCATTTTGGTTCATTTATGTTTCGGAGTTGGACGTCTAATTTCTAGTCTAATACACATTTGATATGCCGGCGTCACACATTGGCGTATAGACCGGCGTGCACCAGACGTACAGAGAAAATTGACTAAGTCCGTATATATTAGTTGCACGCCAGAGGAACGCTACGAAATCGTTAAAAGTCCGTTGCATAAGTTTGAAGTACGGCGAGTTGTATACGCTTCAAGATCGTTCGACTCTTAACTAAAACGTATGCAGGTATGTTTGTTACAAACACTCCATAATTAAACGTCATAGACAAGTCGAAAGTACGAATGTTCGTTGCGGATACGATCGGGCGCGTCTCAAATACGTTAAAGATACTTTTTTTCCTCCGTAGCGTGCATTCCATCTACGTTAGACAAACGACAGACATACGCCAACATACGTTACTTAAACGCCCGATAAACGCTAAGTTATTGCTACTCGTACGTCCAATACACGCGTAAAGCTCGTTGTGCACACGATACAGATATGGTTGACAAGTTGAATGCATTCATAATTACTAGCTTATTCGATATATACATTATTTTTTACCAAGCCTAGCGTACGTCGGAGCTATACGCTAATGTGTGACGCCGGTATTAATTCATAGGTCAGCTGAAGTCCGCCTCAAGGACTGATTTGTGACCTTGTGTTGTTGTATACGCTCTTTTGTCGGGTTGTTGTCTCTTTGACACATTCACCGTGTCTATTATCAATTTCATACTAGTATGTATCTTTGGGAAATACTTCATGAAGTACATAGCTTATGTATGAACGTGTAGTTAAGTATTCGGGATGTACGAAGGTGTTACAAAATGTATATCCTTCATATTTTGATGAAACAAAACTCAACTAAACAATTACCTCAAATTTTGTAAATATAAATATTAAAAAAAAGTCAATTGAAAAGAATTTACATACGGTGCAAATCTAGTAGATACTTACAGCAGAGTTGCCCATGTATCTTGCTTAAATTCTTGTATAAGTTCAAATTCGTCGTGTGAGTTAATTGACAGCAGATGCGCGTCATCCTCAGCACATATTAGAGCAGCGTCATTCCATGTTGCTTTTTCTAAATGCAGAGTGTACTTCATCATTTTACTGTAATGACCTTGAGAGAAAGAAACGTGTTTACCATCACTGCACAGTCTGGTACATAGTAATATCCAATAGGATATTTGGCCGAGTATGCATTTGAAAAATTATCAAAACGAATGCAAGAATATGAAATGATATGTGTACATAATTTTTACCCTGCGTGCTTTTTTTCATATGCGTTGAAAGGTAAAATGTACAATGCAATGAACATTATCAACACTGATGAAGACGTTACAATTTCAAACAAAATGAATGACGAGGAACTCGATAAAGATAAAATAAAAAAAAATGTGTGTATTTCAAAACTTTTAATATCTCAAGTACAAAATATGTAAGAATATTACTGTCTTGAGACATTATTGACTAAATCCATAACATAATAACTTGTTTAGTGCATACAGCAGAAGAAGAAGAAGAAGAAGAAGAAGAAGAAGAAGAAGAAGAAGAAGAAGAAGAAGAAGAAGAAGAAGAAGAAGAAGAAGAAGAAGAAGAAGAAGAAGAAGAAGAAGAAGAAGAAGAAGAAGAAGAAGAAGAAGAAGAAGAAGAAGAAGAAGAAGAAGAAGAAGAAGAAGAAGAAGAAGAAGAAGAAGAAGAAGAAGAAGAAGAAGAAGAAGAAGAAGAAGAAGAAGAAGCTTTATTTCCATAAAATGGGCTCACAAGGAGCATGATATAATATTATTGTAATAAGGGACGGTGCTATATGGCATGGTGGGTGCATATTAAACTGTGTATCAGGACACCAATGATATGGTAAAATATTGTAAGAAGTTGCACATAATTACTGGTATGTCATCCTCGTGCCTGGTGCAGAGGATTCAGTACTTTTTCATACATGTAGTTTAGGCATCTTAAAAGATTTTCAAAGATCTGTGTTATAATTTAACGAAACAGCAATCCAGACCCAAAAATAAACAAAAACATATCTAAGTATTAATAGACAAGATTAGTCTATGCAAAAGTTCTAACCCTAAATAGTTCCGAGTCTAAAAAGAGTCTATACACATTTGACTAACAGGTCGAACAACTGATGTTCTTGAACCCAACTGACTGCCATTGACTATTGACAAATGAATTGATCACAAGATATAACAAAATGGATCTCTATATTAATTTAGTACCAATTTAAAAACAATAAACTTAGGGTAAAGATGGTAAACTACAATAACGTAAAAGGGAGTGTAGATCTTTGTAAACATCTACCAATAATACATGTCATCATCTATTTTACTGGTATAATAAATTATGATTTTTATACAATATATTATAATGATTTCAACGATTATGCATTTCATTTAAATGATTTCAACTATACAGTATAGTTTAAAGATTTTGAAAATACAGTATAGGTTAATGCGATTAAAGAGTTAAATTTAATTTGGAAATTGCCTTTTTTGATTTACATGTGATAAAGAGATGTAACACATTATTCGAAAAATAGAGGAACTCGCATGTGAAATACGCCTTTTTTTATCCGTTCATCAGTTTTGATTCGAGCGCCACTAACGAGCATCATGCATAATTAATTATATGTCTGGTATGTTAAATGAGCTTTACTTGACCTTTTGAACAACAGAAGTGTATGGGGAATGCATATTCTTGTGTAACCGGATTATTTAATATGGTTCAGTTTTTCAAACAACAACCATTGACATAGAATATTTCAAGTTAAATTTATTCGTTTTAAAAAAACATATTTGTATTTTTTGGAATCTCATCCCTCGAAGTTTAATCAATAGCCTCAGTTATAAGTTCAACATTATTTTATTATGCAAATCTGAAAAACAAAACTTTACTGTTTAGCGTAGGTACTTAGACAAAAAACATAACTATTGTCTCTTATTTGTGTTAGTAACTATGTATACTGTATTGACTAGTTTTGCCATCTCCGTGTCAGTATCTATCTTCCCGTACCTTTCTTTTCGTACAATGTGAACAATTTAACGAGAAATTAAACAATTTCGAGGCAAGGTTCACTCAATTCGTCATTTTGACATGCATTTTTACTTATTTCTCCGTTAATATATAACAGTTGTAGAAATTATTGCATATCACAATAGAAAATAGCTGTATATGTATATACATTCTTTGATATCATGAAAAAAATAAGAAAATAAGGAGAAATCTATCTTTCTTCTGTCTATTGATGTTCTGTCATTGTGCCCGATGTTAGATACCATCGAGTCCGAACAAATTTTGCCGGTGTGGTTAAGACACAGTGAATAAAACGATAGGGGAAAATTAATACTCTTGTAGTTATTGACTAAAAAATTCAAAATTATTATATGTGGGCGTGGTCAATTGGTTCGTTCGAGAATCTTACATAACTCACTTTGAAACGAAAATTTTCCTGATAAATGTTAAATCAGTTAGAAGCTTTTGTGTCCCGAAGTTGAGATGAATTGAATATTTCTTTTTTTGTTTTGCATATGGATATACATACTGTATTATGTAGCGAAGATTTAAGTTATAAAATTATGGATACACACATGTCTATCCTTTTACACTAGTTTTCCTAATTCTCAAAGAAGAACCAGCTATACGTAAATATCTTGTTTCAAGGAATGGAGAAAGCATACTTTGCCACTGAGAACCACTCTGATAAAAAAGAAATTTCCTTAAACTAACATCATTAACATGTGTGAATTGACTATCAATAAAGTGAGATAATTGACTGTCATACAAGTGAGAGGTTTAGCTAACTAAAAGACCAGTTTAAATCCATCTTTGTCTGCGTAAGAAAATGTATGTACCAAGTCAGGAACATGACAGTTGCAATTGTTGTCCATTTGTTTGATGTGTTTGAGGTTCTGATTTTGACATGAGATTAGGGACTATCCGTTTTGAATTTTCCTCGGAGTTCAGTATTTTTGCGATTTTACTTTAACAATATAAGACTGAAAATCAACTGTGTTCTTCTATTCTAGGTACTTTATTCATATGATACTAAGTTTATACAGGAGTTTCAATAGAAGAACTAAAGAGGCTGAAACCACTAAAGCTATATCAAAATATGACGCTTGTAAAAATTGAATAACATTCAATTCGATCCGATAATGAAATCTCACCTTTTTCAAAATAGCTTTCAAATAAAAACAAGAGTTAATGAATAAGAAAATAAATTTTATGAATTTGGTGAATTTGATGCACTTTTCCGAATGTACCTACATCGATAACGCCCATACCCAAATATTTAAAAGACAAGGGTGCATAAATACCTATGAAAATAAGAACGGGTGATTAGTAACGTAATGACAAAAAGGGACAGAAGATCAATGCAAAAAATATACTATATACATATATTTATTAATAGTATCGGAAGCACATGTCTGTGTTTGTTTATGTTCAACACGTGTTGATGAGCACATGGTTGCATACCTGGTTTAATGTTATTGTATGATTTGATTGGCTATTGTATGTCGCAATGCAGGTATCCTACCCGTTTGTACGAGGGTAGGATCGTGATTCTCGTGCAGAATCTTATTATAAATATAAGATATTATTACAACCAGTTATTCGACGTTCTGCCTTTACCGAGTAGCATACCTTCCGTTTCGTTATACACATATCCCCCACCCACCCCACCCATTTGATAGATTTGAGTAAGACAGTTTAATGATGTGACAAGATAAATTGTAATAATAATGTATTTATTGTGTTTTGTAGATTGTTGTTGATTTTGATTTTTAGTGGGATCACGGTGGATATGGTTGTCCTGCGAGAGAACGTTCTGTGCTGGTGATTCGGTCCTGACGGGTGCTGGGGATCAATGAAAAAATGTAAACAAAGACGAAAATGATGATTTTTGACGTTTTCACTCATAAAAATGGAAGAAAACAGTTGAGATTTTTCAATTTTGTTTCTTATGGGTTCATATGTAAACCATTAAAAAGTTGACCCTCTAAACTGTTTCAGTAAGCGTAACACAAAAGTGCTCATTTTCAGAAAATGTAGAACTGAAAAAATAAAACAAAAATGCTTATAGAGTCCGCTTTACATACCGCAATCCACACGGCAAAACTATTTTGTGAAAAAACGTTGCAATTTATTAAAATTTAGCATTTTCTCAATTTATTCATGTCCTGATACTGTGCTGGTGGGTCCTGATACGGTGCTGGTGATTTTGGATAAGAAGTTGGTCATATTTGTAACAAATGTTACAAAATCAATAAAATTGGGCAGATGATTGTTGTCAATAGGATCTATGACTCCTATTTTAGCTCTTGTGCATCCATTTGGCTGTTTAATATGTGTTTTCAAATGATCGTAACTTGTATTACATAATTACATAAAAGGGAAACATCTTTTGTCCAATATCAGATAACAATATATAGTATCTAAAATAAGAATAGTTTTATTAAGATATTAAATGCCCCTTACATTGATGCTTCAACAATGATCAAATCCCATGCCGCATAGACATGTTTGTTAGCGCTCCGCATACCCCTCCCCACTTCCACCCAACCAACCCTCCTCATTTCCTCCTTCATTGTTACAGTGGTGTACACATATACCAACACAACAATTTATCACATAAAATAATAACACAAAGACACACATTATAGAACAACGAATGCTCGCAGGTACTGAAAGCTAGTTCAAAGCCGCATTTTCAACTAATAGATAAACCATGTTCTCATATACAAAAATTCCAATCGTGTCGATTAAAAAAGTCTAAAAACTTAAGTTTACATTTTAATGTTTGATGAAACAGAACTTTAAAAGAGTGCAGTAAATCTTGTGCTCACAACAGTTATTGTCATAATTATGTATACATAAGACTTATAAAGGAATTAAGAAGGTACCAAGAAATATTTTACAGTTCAATTTAATGATCATGAATGGAAGAAAATGGTACGGAAGTTTACATAGGACAAAAAGAAATTGATAGTATTTTTTGGCGAAAGACTTAAACGCATTATATAGTACAGCTCTTCTATAAAAGCATGTAAAAAAAACTTTGATTGACTTGCTTGCTATGTTTGCTTGGATGTTTTGAGGTAGGCGCAGTTTCAATACATACTGGGATTTGATTGGACAAATACAAACTGACAGGAATTATAGTTAATGTTTATTGTCCAAACAAATTCTAGTATATAGTAAACAGACTACTTACCTGTCGTTTACAAACATCTAAACAATCATAGCAAGCAATTTGATCAATGGTTGCTTTGCATATATTTATAGAAGAGCTGTAAATTCTAAAAAAAAATTCTTGTTGTCGTAGATGGTTAAATCCTCAACAAAATCTCAATAACTTTGTTGGAACGAATAAAGGTTTTAAATTAAATTTTCGTGGACTTTTTAGCTTCCACCCTGACGAGGCATGTTAGCTGTTCGTATGCTGTTGCACCTGACGCACGGAAACTTTCACATTTCCATCTTCTTTTCTGAAATATTTTTCCCAGGTCATACTTGACAGGATTGTTATCCTAGTAAAAGGTGTAACCAATGAATTGAACACAAGTTAAAAATTCCACAATACTATATAATTCATTTTATGTGTCAATTTGTTCGAAAAAAGTCGAAAAGAAGAGAGTTTTTTTTAATGTCATGATTATCTGTCGCTTTCTAGATCTATGCTTAGCATTTATTTCAGATGACATGGACTCCTCACCATGGTGACCCTGCTGCCTTTCATAACTTTATCCGTATACATATATTAATAGATAAACAAAAGGCTGCAACTGGTATTTTTGTATTTAAAATGATTCGTTGTAACGAGAATATCTGTGGTGAATGGAAACTGTGAGGTTCAAAATCTTAAATTGCTTATAAATGTTGCTGGACCCAGTTTCGTTATCTGATCTGAATTTTCTGAAATGTGCAAGGTAGATAGACATTGGCCTTTTAATTTTTTTTACTCGGTAAGTTTTGCCCTAATTGCTTGAACTTTTACAATATTAAAGCCGATTTCAATGAGTGTGTAGACAAAGGGAATATCTTTGGTTATCTTGCTTGCTGAACAGAAAAGTCATTGTTAGGTTATGTAAACTACCCTACTTTAAGAGTAGACTAGTCCGACAAATGACACATCTTTCTGTGTGTAGGACCAGGCTACTTCGAAAGGAGGGTAGTATACCTTACCTAACAATGACTTCACGGTTTAGCTAACAAGCAAGCTAACCAAAGATATTACCTTTGCCTACATACTCAATGGAATCGGCTGTAACTAAAAACTCGAATACATTTTAACAGACAGTGGTCATGTTTGTTGATGAATATTGTTTTTCCTAGATTCACTCTTGAAAAATCATTTGGTAACATTTGGTCAAGTAATTTCAGAAAAGATCTTTTTGTAATTGCGGACGCCAAGACAATACATGAACCTCACACGACCCCTCGACACAGGTGAGCTTATATATGATCTTATAGCGATTCGGGTTGATAACCAGTTGAAATTAAGCCAGTTTTTTTTGTGTGTGTAGATTTGTATTGTTTTAAACTGTTATGACCTTTTAAAGGTAAATGTAGGTGTTTAATCTAAGAATTTCTTTTTTAAACTTATATACTTGTTTTATACTCAATTGGTAGTATGAAGCTAGGAGATATTTTAATTTTTGAAATTAAAGGTACAATTAACAAAGCAAATGGTAGTTTCAAATACTTTTAAATAGATCTTTACGGATAATGTACCCTTGTGTTGATCCCATGCTAAACATAACAAAAATCTCTGTACAAAGGTTATCTCGTCTTCATTCTCTGACATATTCTAGTCTGCCCTTTTATAAAATAGTGAATTTTTTTTAGTGTTCTGTCGAACTTTCGAAAAAATATACCTGATAACCGTTCAGACAAAAAAAATATGTTGATAAAATCTTACAGATACAGCAAGTGATTCTTAATAGCTATAAGATACATTTTTCTTTTAAAATACAACTTTTAAATCTTACGAGAAACTATTCCAAGCTTAAGACTTTCACTGTAATCTCGCTCTAACTTAACCCCCATCCCCCCCCCCCCCCCCCCCAAAAAAAAACCACCAAACAAACAAACCCGCAATACTATTGTCATTCTTAAAGTCAGCACTAAATTGTTCACAAACACATGTGTTTTAAGCTGCTAAAGACATATGATTCAAACGCTCAGAAGGTCCTTTGTTCTATATTTTTGCTCTCCATTTTTATGCAAAACCTTTTACATTTTTATTTTATGGGTTATTGTTGAAGGTCGTACGATGACGTATGGTTGTTAACACATACTTCCTTTGGTTTCTTATGGAAATTTGTCCATTGACAACAAACATACCACATCATCTACTTTATATAAGTATTGTATAATTTACAACGTATTTTGGTGATCTTGCAAAATGATCGTAATCCCGAAAATCGTAAACATACTTTCTTATCTTAAAAGGGTGCAAGAAGGGTTCCATTAACAGGCCAATATATAAGATTACAGTTAATTTAAAAAAAAATAAAAAATATAGGGGTATTTTTTCTATCATAATAACAGTAAACAGATTCACAACAATGTCAATTTCAAGAAAGCAGACAACAGTTAATTAGCCAATAACAGTACAGCAACAATGATCTTGAATATATGCCACTTTTAACTAAAATATAAAGGCACAGAACCAGGACATAGGAGCACAGAACCAGGACCGTTTTTCTTATCACCAGCACAGCGTCAGGACAATTCCGTTTAACGAACTTGCACGACTTTTGCGATATAATATTGTTGTAATATACTTTGCATGGTACTCATGATGCATCAGAGAAAAATTAAGCAACAAAACAGTCGTTTTATTGCCGTTCTAATACAATGTAAACAAACCCACCAGCACAGAATCAGGACCCACAAGCACCTGACAGGACCAAATCACCAGCACAGAACGTTCTCTCGCAGGACAACCATACCTACCGTGGGGATGGAGTCCCGATACGGACTTTTGTTGTATTGAGGAAACTTGTGTGATTTTCTTGGATGAGTTATTAGATGCAGATGGACGTTTGAATGACTATTGAAATATGAATATATGAAATGGTTTTGATGTTTGAAGAAAAAACAAAGTATTAAGGTTCATCATAACCTTTTTGCTAAAATGGCCGTATTTACACCCCAAATTTTACTCTGAGTACAGACTAACCTATACACCTGCAACAGTTTTAAGGGATGGCAGGAACTAGATATATAAATTTTAAATGCATTTTGTGTTTCAGAAAATTATAAACTTTTCTAGATTTTGCTATCCATTTTTTTTCGTTCCTGCAGAAGGTGCAAAAATTAACTAAGTAGTGAAAACGATTGAGAAGCTCCCCTCATATAATCAATGTTGTGAGTAGTATTGATTTAAATGGACAATAGATGGACAATAGACACCTGTAAACAATAGGTGATTTAACAGGTTTAAACTGTGTAACTGAGTGGACCGTATCAAATGAAACTCGGGTGTTTGTTTATTTTGCTATCTTCTGCAGACTGGAAAAAAATGAACATCAAAATCCAGGTAAGTTTTTAATTTTCTGAAACGTAGACTTCATAAAACTTTTATATATCTAGTTCCTGCCATGCCTTAAAACTTTCCTGGATGTACCAGTTTGTCTGTACTCATAGTAATTTTGGAGGTGTAAACACGGCCATATTTTTCAATTCCTTATGATGAACCTTAAAGTGTGCTACTCACAAGGAGAGCTCATTCCTATAGTATACATGTGTCGAGTTTTATTGACTAAATAATTTATGTTCGGTTAAGCTTGGCGAATTAGAACATAATTTTAGTTACAAAGAATGATCTAATTCTTTACATTAAATCCGTCGGCAGTGATTTACACGTTTGTCTCGTAATCGATGTTCATAACTAAATACATTTAAGGTTCATCATAAGGAATTGAAAAATATGGCCGTGTTTACACCTCCAAAATTACTATGAGTACAGACAAACTGGTACATCCAGGAAAGTTTTAAGGCATGGCAGGAACTAGATATATAAAAGTTTTATGAAGTCTACGTTTCAGAAAATTAAAAACTTACCTGGATTTTGATGTTCATTTTTTTCCAGTCTGCAGAAGATAGCAAAATAAACAAACACCCGAGTTTCATTTGATACGGTCCACTCAGTTACACAGTTTAAACCTGTTAAATCACCTATTGTTTACAGGTGTCTATTGTCCATCTATTGTCCATTTAAATCAATACTACTCACAACATTGATTATATGAGGGGAGCTTCTCAATCGTTTTCACTACTTAGTTAATTTTTGCACCTTCTGCAGGAACGAAAAAAAATGGATAGCAAAATCTAGAAAAGTTTATAATTTTCTGAAACACAAAATGCATTTAAAATTTATATATCTAGTTCCTGCCATCCCTTAAAACTGTTGCAGGTGTATAGGTTAGTCTGTACTCAGAGTAAAATTTGGGGTGTAAATACGGCCATTTTAGCAAAAAGGTTATGATGAACCTTAAAAGAAATCTAAACTTTACATAGGAACGAATATAATTTATCACAGAAAGACGCCGAAAGAAACGAAGAAAACCTGTGCACAAGCCAGAGTCTGAGCTTGATTTGCTATATGATATAAAAAACTAAACTGACGAAAAAAGGTCATTTATTCAAAATCATAAAATGCAAAAAATACATTTTGCAAATAAAACATTTGACATAAAAGTTCATATTTAATATGAAATAATAATACATGATTAATACGAAATTACATCAACTAATATCATGTCAATTGAATAAATGACAAAGAATAGCAAAGGTGGGGAGAAAAATCTGCCCCATAAATAAACATATATACATATCTACTTCAAAAGATAACATTAAGGGCGGTATGTGGGTGGGAATTTTGAACAAATTGTTTGATAAGAATCACAAGTTAACACATCAAATGCTGATGATAAAAGGAAGTGACCACAATACACTTACACGTGAACTCGTACTGACCCGCAGGATCATTGACCAATAAGAAAGATGCATTCATTGGTCATAAGTGAAATTTCTCTGCACGTGAAAACATGTTATCTAATTTCAACAATTTATCGTTTAATTAAGTAGGACACTCTGACCCTTTGACCAGACTAGAGACATCATACATTTACAGTATTAATAGCTCACTCTTTTATTTAAGTCGGTTAGTAATAACCAATTAAAACAGAATTATCTAAGACATTCTTCTCTGCTGTCTTAAATTATTTTATTCCGCTTAATTTTCAATTACATGTAGCAAATAAAATTGGTTATCTCAACAAAGACCGTTGTATTTTCTATGCAATGATCTTTTTAAAAATAACTTATTCAAATATAAAAGCTATGTTTGCTATGTCTGCATAGAAGAAGAACTACAAAATATTACATACTGATCATACCCCCCCCCCCCCCCCCCCCCCGTAATATTCAGATTTTGAATTTTTTATCAGTGATACTGTCGATTAAATTTAGTTCATAGCGCTTTTTAAGTTTTATGGATTTGATTATTTAAAAATGTAAAATGAATCTATGTGTTAAAAAAAAAATGTGAAAAAAAACCATTAAAAACAAGAAACCAATTATCCATTGAATATAAATATATACATAAGTCCACTTTCAAGAAGTGTTGGAGCTGACACAGTAAACGAATCTATAGTATTGTTGGAAACTGGATATTATAAAATCTAAAAGAGTCAAATGTGTGTACCAATTAAACTTTGCACATAAGAATATACGGTGTACGTGTAGCAATCTTTTGTACATGTATGCCCCCGCTGAGGGGCATTGAGTGTTACCCTTGTTTGCCTGAACATAAAATGAACGTCCGTATGTCCATAAATTATCTTATGTTTCCAACTTTAGTTTGCTTCAAACTAATGTTATGTAAATTGTACACAACACTTATTACCACAAAACTGAGATCAAATTTGACTGGAGCAATTTTACCTCATTTGAAATATCTCCCTTTATAATGTTATACGCGAGAGGTAGCATAATCTGCGTCTTACTGACACATTGTCCTGTTGACACATTGTCCTGCTGACACGTTGTCCTGCTGACACTTTGTCCTACAGAAACATTGTCCTGCTGATACATTGTCCTACTGACATATTGTCCGTCTGTCACATTTTCCGTCTGTCACATTTTCCGTCTGACATATTTTCTGTCTGACACATTGTCCGTCTGACACATTGTCCGTCTGACACATTGTCCGTCTGACACATTGTCCTATAGATACATTGTCCGGCTAACACATTGTCCTACTGACACATTGTCCGTTTGTCACATTTTCCGTCTGTCATATTTTCCGTCTGACACATTTTCTGTCCGTCTGACACATTGTCTGTCTATCACATTGTCCGTCTAACACATTGTCCGTCTAACACATTATCCGTCTTACACATTGTCCGTCTGTCACATTGTCCGTCTGTCACATTTTCCGTCTGTCATATTTTCCGTCTGACACATTTTCTGTCTGACACATTGTCCGTCTGACACATTGTCCCTCTGACACATTGTCCTACAGAAACATTGTCCTGCTGACACATTATCCGTCTTACACATTGTCCGTCTGTCACATTGTCCGTCTGTCCCATTTTCCGTCTGACACAATTTCCGTCTGACACATTTTCTGTCTGACACATTGTCCGTCTGACACATTTTCCGTCCGACACATTGTCCGTCTAACACAGTGTCCGTCTTCCGTTTATTTCTTATTAATTTAGTACCTTCATCCGTGTTCGACACCAAACATTTTCAAGGCAGCAATATGACACATTTGGTGAATTATCAAAAATAATTAATTCTGACTTACCAATTTGTGGAGCTGTGACCCATTCTGGGTTGTGATAGGTATATCTAAATTCCACATGTAATAACAGAGTCAGAGTATACAATGCTAACTCCATCTGCAACTCAAACTATTTTTAATGGTTGCCTCTGAATAAAAGCAAGACAGTGCCAAAATCGTTTGAATGATTAATCGGTATTCATTTAGTATTTACATGGTTTTTTTCCCTAAAAAAAACCAAATTCATCTTAAGTATTATTTCCGAATAGAATTGGTCAATCAAGCAACTGTATAATTTTAATTCTTTACTTAAATTTTCGAGACCTAAGTTCTCCATGGCCAATATGTAGGACAAAGTATACGTCTGACATAGGTTAACGATTTGTCTATTGTCGGAAATGGTTAACCTTTCTTGAAGTATATGCTTATGTCTTTGTAAAATAAATATTATTTT
The DNA here is from genome assembly GCA_019925275.1 of Mytilus edulis. Classification (NCBI taxonomy): domain Eukaryota; kingdom Metazoa; phylum Mollusca; class Bivalvia; order Mytilida; family Mytilidae; genus Mytilus; species Mytilus edulis. Next base: position 19,571,493 of record CM034360.1, read on the forward strand.
AAAAGATAAAAATATACCAATACATCCAACCTAGTGATACATTCAAACTCATAATGTAAACGTGATGAAATGAATATATGTCAATATTTTCTTATTAGCAGAATAAATATCTAATTTATTAGTCTATGTAAACATTTACTATTTGCTTAAGTTTATTGCAATACGAGCAGTTCCAGAGATTATTTTTTTTAAATAAACTGTCTTTGACTTGTTTTTGTATAATAGTGTAATAATATTCACATCTTTCTTGTGGAATATAAAAAGAAGATGTGGTATGATTGCCAATGAGACAACTGTCCACAAGAGACCAAAATGACACAGACATTAACAACTATAGGTCACCGTACGGCCTTCAACAATGAGCAAATCCCATACCGCATTGTCAGCTATAAAAGGCCCCAATAAGACAATTTAAAACGATTCAAACGAGAAAACCCCGTATGTTGCCCTTTAATTCTAATTTTGTGATTTTTTAAGTTGTGTTTCGGTCGCATTTAACGACGTGTAGTCACCTTCTCTGTTCATTTTTATAAACCGGAAATGTTGGTCGTATTAACATTTTTATGCATGTATTTAGTATTCGTAAAAAAAATGATATTGCATATCTATTACACAAGCTCAATTTGTTTTGTAACTGTATCATCATTAGCATCATACATTTCCAAATAGTTATCAAAGGTGCCAGGATTATAATTTAATATGTCAGACGCGCGTTTCGTCTACATAAGACTCATCAGTGACGCTCAGATCAAAATAATCATCAAGCCAAACAAGTACAAAGTTGAAGAGCATTAAGGACCCAAAATTCCAAAAAGTTGTGCCAAACACAGCTAAATAGTTATCAAAGGTACAAGGATTATAATTTAGTACGACAGACGCGCGTTTCGTCTACATAAAACTCATCAGTGACGCTCATATCAAAATATTTATAAAGTCAAACAATACAAAGTTGAAGAGCATTGAGGATTCAAAATTCCAAAAAGTTGTGCCAAATACGGCTAAGGTAATCTATGCCTGGGATAAGAAAATCCTTAGTTTTTCGAAAAATTCAAAGTTTTGTAACAGAAAATTTATAAAAATGACCACATTGTTGATATTCATGTCAACACCGAAGTGTTGACTACTGGGCTGGTGATAGCCTCGGGGACGAATGTCCACCAGCAGTGGCATCGACCCAGTGGTGTAAATAGTTATCAAAGGTACCAGGATTATAATTTAGTACGCCAGACGCGCGTTTAGTCTACATAAGACTCATCAGTGACGCTCATATCAAAATATTTATAAAGCCAAACAAGTACAAAGTTGAAGAGCATTGAGGATCCAAAATTCCAAAAAGTTGTGCCAAATACGGCTAAGGTAATCTATGCCTGGGATAAGAAAATCCTTAGTTTTTCGAAAAATTCAAAGTTTTGTAACAGAAAATTTATAAAAATGACCCCATTGTTGATATTCATGTCAACACCGAAGTGTTGACTACTGGGCTGGTGATACCCTCGGGGACGAAACGTCCATCAGCAGTGGCATCGACCCAGTGGTGTAAATAGTTATCAAAGGTTCCAGGATTATAATTTAGTACGCCAGACGCGCGTTTCGTCTAAATAAGACTCATCAGTGACGCTCATATCAAAATATTTATAAAGCCAAACAAGTACAAAGTTGAAGAGCATTGAGGATCCAAAGTGTCAAAAAGTTGTGCCAAATACGGCTAAGGTAAAACAATTCCTGAATTTTATTAAATTTCAATTAAACACGTAAAGGCTTGAGAAAAAACAAAAGTTCCATAACAATTCTTTAGCATTCATAACTAATAAACCAACTGCATGAACATGTCCTTTCAAGTTGTAAAATTTGTACTTGCAAGAGTACCAAAGTGGGTGGCTTGTCAGTTAAGATTCAATACCTAAGGCCATTTTGTCATTACTTAGCATCTGTGCAAAGTCTTATATTATCCAGAAAAGAAAGAAAGGGCATTGTTTTTTAAATATTACTCTATCTAAGTTTCACGCAGTCCCTATGTTAGAATTATTTACAATTAAAATATAATTATTAGATGTACCCGGATTGGTCCGTTGTGAAGGGCATAGATCTGTATTAAAGGTACATTGCATTTCATTGTAAAAAAATTCAACTTCTCTCCCCTTCTTCAGAATATAAACTAAAAGCATTCTTAGTATATTTTTTTTTCTCTCCCAAAACCTGGCATTATTTATAAATTATTTAAAAGTGCATGATTCTTTGAAAGAGTGGCTCGTGAAAATTGTTTACTTCTTTTTTTCATATTTTTGTTCTTTTCTATTGATTAAATAACATCTCCATGCCTTATATATCATGTACTGTAGTACGACGCTAGATTAAAACTGACGTGGAAAGGTAACACATGGCCACCGAAAGCTTCATTTTATGAAGTCAAGGTGGTCGTGTGGTCTAGCGGGACGGCTACAGTGCAGGCGATTTGGTGTCACGAAATCTCAGTAGCATGGGTTCCAATCCCGGCGAGGGAAGAACACAAAATTTGCAAAAGCAAATTTACAGGTCTAACATTTTTGGGTTGATGTTTAGACGAGTTGTATATACATAATGTACACAGCCATGTATCACCATCACTGCTGGTGATCCGATGGATAAATCTGTTGTAGAGTTGTCACTGGCTCAGACGTACTTATAAATATAATTATTTTCTGTGACTGTATCTTACATTAATTTGTCGGATCCCTTACTATAGATAATTTAGCTTATCTGTAAAAATAACATCTTCATGCCTTATATATTATGTACTGTAGTACGAGGCTAGATTAAAATTGACGTGGAAAGGTAACACATGGCCACCGAAAGCTTCATTTTATGAAGCCAAGGTGGTCGTGTGGTCTAGCGGGACGGCTACAGTGCAGGCGATTTGGTGTCACGATATCTCAGTAGCATGGGTTTGAATCCCGGCAAGGGAAGAACACAAAATTTGCGAAAGCTAATTTACAGGTCTAACATTGTTGGGTTGATGTTTAGACGAGTTGTATATACATAATGTACACAGACATGTATCACCATCACTGCTGGTGATCCGATGGATAAATCTGTTGTAGAGTTGTCACTGGCTCAGACGTACTTATAAATATAATGATTTTCTGTGACTGTATCTTACATTAATTTGTAGGATCCTTTACTAAATATAATTTAGCTGATCTGTAACAATAACATCTTCATGCCTTATATATCATGTACTGTAGTACGCCGCTAGATTAAAACTGACGCGGAAAGGTAACACATGCCCACCGAAAGCTCTTTTTTTGAGAGCCCAGGTGGTCGTGTGGTCTAGCGGGACGGCTGCAGTGCAGGCGATTTGGTGTCACGATATCACAGTAGCATGGGTTCGAATCCCGGCGAGGGAAGAACCAAAAATTTGCGAAAGCAAATTTACAGATCTAACATTGTTGGGTTGATGTTTAGACGAGTTATATATATATAGATATATATATATATATATATAGTGTCTAAAAATAGCAACAATCAACATTCAATCGATCTAGGTGTGGATCAGTTTGTAAATAAACTGATGCAGTTACTAAATTAAATTATATAAGTGTCTAAGAATGTAACTTTAACACACTAATGAATGTTATAAAATTAGTTTGTTATATTTTATATATTATTCACGCAATATTTCGCTAAACAAATTAGCTTCATCGGGCGTGTGCATCTATCTTGGTGAAATCGGATGCATGACAAAAAATATCTTTGTAGCTTGACGGCTACACAAAATTTGTGTAAAAGTTTAACATATTGATTGATGGGGAATATACAACATATTTTTGCCGTTTATTGTACATAACAATTTTTAAATCTAAACAAATAGTTGTTTTAGTTAAATAGAATGAAATTCATGATTTATTCCTTTGGTTTTGGGTAGAACTGTTTTTCATCCCTCTCATTAAGTCCATCAGGTTCAAGAGTACGTAGCTGATACATCCAGAACCTTTCTCTCTGTTTTCTCCTTTCGGAGTCCCAATTTTGATTTACCTCAATTATTTGAAAGGTGATATTATCAAAAGTATGTCCTGTTCTTAAGAGGTGTCTCGTAATTGGACAGTTTCTTCCTTTTGTATAGAATGACCGGTGATTGTTAAGTCTGATGTTGAATGTAGTTTCTGTTTCACCAACATACTGCAGCTTGCAAGTTCCACAAGTAAGAATATAAATACTATTTTCCGTTTTGCAATTAGATGTAACATAGATGTTGTATCGCTGCTTTGTTACTGTGCTGCTGAAAGAGTGGTCAGTGTTGGCGGCTTTACAGCACTTACAATTGCTTCTACCGCATTGTTTGTAACACCCAAATTTAGAAGTTTATATATATATATATATATATATATATCAGTTGTTCGACCTGTTAGTCAAATGCGTTTTGTTTAAAAAAAAAAACTTTTTACTTTTTTGGTCTTTTGGAAATTGTTGTTTGTGCTGTAGTTAGACCCTTCTACAAAGAAATTTGTTTTACATGCACACGTATAAAAATTGCGGTTTTTATCCAACGCAATCATAGGTTTGAACGTAGTTTTCAATTTAGACTTGTATAATATACAGCAATACATTTTAGAAAATGTTGTTTTTTTTCTTTTTGAAAATACCTGAAACCGTTTATCAGCTGTGACAACTATATAATGTGAAGAAACTCATGCATCATCACCTGTTGAAAGATATGGATTTTTTTTTCATTATCAAAGTTCCTCATTATCTGAATAACAGTTCATTCATAATTATGACAGTTTATTACTCTTAGTCTTTCTTATGTTGGAAATGTTAGACAATAAACTTTAATGAAAAAGAATTAATTTACACAAATACATAATTTTATATGCATTGCAATACTTACGAAATTATATGACACAAAATTAAGATAAAACATTATTCTTTTATGTGAAAATTTCTTTTTTCAGGCTAATGTATCTGCAGGCCTATCACCCGGGGTCTACACAAAAAAACTGTTCAAATTACGGGACTTACAGACAAAGAAGAGAAAGGCAATGGCAATGACAAAGAAAGCAAAACTGCATAGAATCCAGTTAAAGTCAAAGCGGTATAATATTTTATTTCATAATCCATTAAAAATGCAGGAGGCAGAATCTCACTTTATACTTAGCAGACATGATGCTGAAAAAAAATAGTCCTTAAAAATAGTCCACACTTCTCCAAAAAATTGGTTTCCATTCTCCAACTTTTAGTTTGCTAGCATTCTTATATAAGGTGTAATTAAGTTAAAAAAAAAGATTTGATGAATATGTCATTCCCTTTCTCTAACTAAATTAAATTTCCTCGACATAATGTGGAAATTTATTTCATTAACTTTCCAAATAAATAAAATATCAATAATCATTACATTTGCTCGTGCATATTTACAAGCGGTGGCATCTGTGGACCATAAGACACATTATCCATTTGTAATATAATAAGGGTTCTGCTTATACAAATTAATATTTGAATGATCAATCTATTAATATCCTACTATCATGACTAAAGATTATATACTTTTATAAATTCATTTATCTCTTTCTATATAGTCAACACAGTGCTTCAAGTTGTGAAGTAAGAGAAGGGGTATGTTATGAAGAGGGCACCGCACTAGGAATTGAACAGGATATAAACAAAAATACCTGCACCAGTTCAAACAGTGACAAATCAGTCCATGCCTCCAAACTTTTCTAGAATATATTTTGACATAGAAGCTACTGGTCTTAGTAAGTATTATATGTTTATACTGCAACTATTTGTGTTTATTTCCCAAATATAGTTACACAGCTATATTTTGTGCAATGTCAACTTCTTCATGGGACACTTAATTTTTCTACAATCATAGGTTCATGAAGCGATGAAAGTAAGTTTGAAATTTGTGTTCCAATTTTAATTAGCTATCAGTTTATTAAATTAATTAGCAGTATAAAAACAATATTAGGTCAATGTCATAAAAATATAAACTTTTTTGTACTCAGCACAAAACTGGGTAAAACCTTGCCCTTCCCCAGTTTCTCAGCCTCATATGTACAAAAAAGTGTGTATTTTTCTGACATTGACCTAATATTGTCTAGTTATGTTGCAGTAAAACATTAAATGTTATTTAGGTCTGGACATGGATTAAAATGTAGCATTTCCATTTAATAACCGTTGCACAAATGATGTCGGATATGTTCCTTACGTCGTAACTACAAACCCCTCCCGTTTCATGAATGTGACCTACCGAATTAGACTATTTACTGGATTAGTAATCACATAAGCAACACGATGGGTGACACATGTGGAGCAGGATCTGCCTACCCTTCCGGAGCACCTGAGATCACCCCTAGTTTTTAGTGGGGTTCGTGTTGTTTATTCTTTAGTTTTCTATGTTATGTCCTGTGTACTATTGTTTGTCTGTTTATCTTTTTCATTTTAAGCCATGGCGTTGTCATTTTATTTTCGATTTATGAGTTTGATTGTCCCTCTGGTATCTTTCGTCCCTCTTTTCCAGCTAAGGGCTATATTCCCTGTTTTGAATTGAAAAGGAATATAAACCCTAAGCATGAAATGTCTGAAATAGATCTGTTATAAATTGTGAATCCAAACTCATTAAAATTGTAAGATAAACAGATCATTACATGTAAAATATGTATCACATGCCGTATCACTGTTGGCCCTATAAGCATCGATATTGGTTCCTCCTTGTGATATAGCATGGGATGCAGTTTTTGCCATATATATCTATAATACTAAAATAACGAGGTCCAATTTGTCAGCCGTCATCACGTAAAAACGACGAATCAAAGAATTCAACTTTATATATAACTAATATAGTACAAAGGTGAGATTAAAAATTACACCACTCCAGGCCCTTTTGTTTTCCACGTAATTAATATTGCCAATAATTAAGAAGTTCTGGGTCGAGTCCGATACCGATACCAATAGTATATTCACCTGTTACCTATTACCTTATCTGTACGTTCTGCATCTGACAGGCGCACCACCAAACGGTGTATTCAGGAATAATATGCTATATACACGGGTCATAATCACAGGGTTGACACTACTAAATTGCCAAATTGTTACCTATTGTAGTATTTTAAGCAGTAAGACTTTCTAAGATAACAATACGAATACTAAAAATCTGTGACTAAAAATAAGGCGTATAGGTACAGTTTTCAATTTGTTAGCGGGCATGACGTAAAACAGCGAATAAAAGAATTCAACTTTATTTATAACTCATATAGGACAATGCTGTTGATTAAAAAATACTCCATTCCAGGAGCTTTTGTTTTCTAAATAATTAATATTACCAATAATTGATAAGTTCCAGTTCGACGAGTTCAAACAAAAAGATTTGATAGCAGAGAAAACTGTGTATCTTATAATCGGCATGACTTTATCAGATAACAATACTAATACTAAAATAAGGCTTGCGCATAGTTATATACTTTAATTCAGTCACGGACCCGCGATATCACGGGTGTGTTCTAGTATTATTCTATATGTATCGAAAGAAAACAACCCTAATCATTATGAAAAGATTATTATAGAATGCCCTAGGTTTTTTTATCAAGGTGAGCTAGTGAGTCAACTTCAAAGATCATGTTGTCTGTATAGTGTTGACTATTAGGAGTCTGTTTGTTGATAGCACTCAAAAACAATAGTCAGTCTTGTCGCATTTCAATAACTTGTGAAAGATGAAATAAATTATTTAGGTCTACTATAACAGTCAACAATTAATGTCACACAACTGTTTAAAGTAATTTATACAAGTTTTGATGTAATCACATATCATTCATTTATGGCTTTAATACCATTTAAAGTATTATTATTATGCAACACAAATTTTTCTATGTTTATGATAAAATCATTTATCTTTGCAGGTAGAAAATCACACAGATTACAATTATCATTCATTTGTATTACCATCATGCCAGGTGACACCGAAGGCCGCTGAAATCACAGGAATTACGTTTGAGAATGGTCAGCTCCTGTTTAAAGGAAATGTTATGCCAGCTGTTGGTATCAAAAAGTATTTGAACGATTTTATTTCTTTTCTTGATAAATCACATAATAATGTTATCATAGGCCACAATATATGTAATTATGATTGCATGGTATTATACACTGCTGAAGAAAAATGTAGCTTACTTGATAAATTTATGACCAGTGTTTCAGGTTTTGTAGATACATTATTATTATTTAAATAATCTCATCCAGACCTCAGTTTCTATTCTCAACCTAATTCATTTCAAACATTATTGGGTCAAACTTATGATGCTCACAGAGTTGATGAAGATGTAGATGCACTATATACACTTGTAAATAAAACCGTTGTTGATAGTTGCCATTTTGAAAAAAACATACTTGTCCAAAAAAATTATATTAGAAAAATACTTATCTATGAAAGAGCTTCAGAAAAATCTGCATTCATTGAAATTGTTAGTTGATAATAAAATACTGTCTATAAGTATGGCCAGAATTATTGCCTAGAGTGGTCTTTCCTTACAGCATTTGAAGCTAGCCTTTACAAGGAATGGTGCAAAAGGGATAAGAGATATTTTCACAGAGAGCTGTGGGTCAGGTCTACGTGTTACAAAATCTCAGAAGATAATAAACAAAGTTTCAGAGTTTTTGCAAACACTCTGAAATCTCCCAAATTTACAGATTATTTAATATTTATGTACGTTATTATAAAAGTATGCATATTATCAAATTTCAGAATGTTATGAATTATTTACAAAATTACAAGTTCGAAACTTTATGCAACCTAGCTAAGGTGTTTGTACCAATGTCAAATAAGTTATGTGTGCATACATGTATTTTTTAAATCATGGTGAAGATTTTATTTATACTGTTACATATGGTGGGACTTTATTACATGTATAAGATATATATGATTGTATTGGCTTGTTCATAATAACATCAAACTTGACAAAGAGTTATCTTTCTTGATATATGTTATGATGATTTGCATTTCTGACAAGAAATGGTCATTGAAGAACAATGTTTTACTCTTGCTTTAACATGAATGGTGTGTTTAATTACTAGATTCAATCATACTGATATGTTCTGCTAAGCAATCTACTAATAACTTATGTATTTGTAAATTTGGCATCAAATTAAAAATTCTCTATGACCACCATAATAGAATTACTATATTGAAATGAAGCAATATACTCAAAAGAAATTTTGTTCATGTTAATTTTTTAGTATTTTGGATAAGTTTTAAATTACAACTCACAAAGGTGATCTTTGATTATTTTTATAAATATTGTAGAGGAAAAAAATACAATTTTGATGATTTTCCCGTACTTTTGAATCTTATATTTCTAGCACCATTCAAAATTTTCCATACCAATTTTTTGAAGTTAATACACAATTTCTGTAATAATTTTCAATTTCTTGTTTGTATAAAAGGGATGTTTCAAAGAATTTAGTTCAATGGTATACAATTTCCCGTACTTTTTGTAAATTTTTGGCTCGAAATCAAAATAAGGTACACAGATTAATATGTTTTCTTTATAAATTTCAAGAATATAATGTAATACACAATTTCTGAAATAATTGTTTATTTATTATTGGTTTAAAAAGTACTTTATAAAGAATGTAGTTGAAAATTGGACATTTTCCCGTACTTTTTGTTATTTTTTGGCTCTAATTCAAAATTTTGCACATGGACCTATACTGTTATTTTTTATTTTCAAGAATAAAACCTAAAAAAAAAATTTCAGAAATTATTGAAAATTTCTTGTTATTTTTAAACCATGTTTCAAACAGTTTTGTTGGATGCCATATGTGTTCCCGTATTTTCTTGTTTGTTATAAATTCAAACAGGTCAATAACTGTGAAAAATGACTTTTTCCCAAAAAAAATTGTGTGAAATGAAACAATGACATGTTTTTCAGCATTATTTTAATAAAAAGTGTTCATACTTCTTGAAATGATTGTTTTTTGTTTCTTCAAATGGACATACGCAGATTTCTGGAAAAGGCAGATATTTATTAAAAAGCCATTTTCATGAACAATATAAAGCTGCAGTACGGAAAAAAAAAGACCACGGACCTATATATTATTTTTTTATTTTTTGACTTGCCTATGAATGAACTTAAAAAAAAAATACTTAGGAAAACTTTCTTGTTGTTTTTAATTTGAGGAGCAAACATCCTTAAACGTCGTAAGTCGTTAAAAAGGTGTATACAATATGCAAACTACCATATAGTATCGATCCTTTAAAATGCATTTATTCTCAAAGGTTACCACTTCAATAATGCGACTAGATCTTTGTACACGGTCACGTAAAAATGTTGAAAAGATATGCTTTTAAATTTATTTATATAGCACTCAATACCTAACATGACATGTATACAGATACAATTATGGCAATCAGGATAACAGAATTCAGAATACCAAAATGTGCGACGTCCTCTTCAGATAACAGAATTAGTCTGAAGAAAACATACGTTCCTGGAACTGTAAACACGGAAGTTGTGATTCGTACGCCATTTTATATTCTTTAGTTTTCTGAACATGATATTTCATTTAACCGAACCATTAATGAAAATAAATTGAAACAGTTCTAAGGAAATTTCAAACGGAAAAATGAAGAAACAACAAACAATATCCTGCACTACTACAAAATATATGAATTTTTAACTTATTCGAGTTATCTCCCTTTATAATGCATGAGGGGACAATATCTGTGTCGTTCTGACACATCATCCTATTGACACATTGTCCTACTGACACATTGTCCGTTTATTTCTTATTAATTTAGTACCTTCATCCGTGCTCGACACCAAACATTTTAAAGGCAGTAATATGACACATTTGGTGAATTATCAAAAATAATTAATTCTGACTTACCAATTTGTGGAGCTGTGACCCATTCTGGGTTGTGATAGGTATATCTAAGTTCCACATGTAGTAACAGAATCAGAGTATACAATGCGAACCCCATCTGCAACTCAAATTATTTTAATGGTTGTCTCTGAATAAAAGCAAGACAGTGCCAAAATCTTTTGAATGATTATTCGATATGCATTTAGTATTTACATGTTATTTTTTCTGAAAAATAAACAAATTCATCTCAAGTATTATTTCCGAACAGAATTATTTAATCAAACGTCTGTATAATTTAATTTTTTAATTAGATTTTCGAGACCTAAGTTCTCCAATTAGTAAGACAAATTAAACGTCTGATATAGGTTAACGATTTGAGTCTTGTCGAAAATGGTTAAACTTTCTTGAAGTATATACTAATGTGTTTGTAAAACAAATAGTATTTTAAAAATAAAAAAAATACCAATACATTCAATCAAGCGATACATGCAAGCATGCAAGATGTAAACGTGATGTAATGATTATATATATGTCAATACTTTCTTATTAGCAGAATAAATATCTAATTTCTCTATGTAAATATTTACTGGTTGCTTTAGTTAATTGCCATATAAGCAGTTCCAAAGATTATTATTTAAGATAAACTGTCTTTGACTTGTTTATGTATAACAGTGTAATGAATAGTCATATGTGTTTTTTGGAAGATTGTATGTTGGCCTTTAGTTCTCATTTGGCGATTTTTCTAAGTTGGGTTGCTGTTGCATTTGACGCGTAGCCCACTTCTCTGTTCATTTTGATAAACTTGAACATTTTTATGCATGTATTTCGTATCCGTAAAAAATGTGAAATTGCATAATATCTATTTCACAAGCTCAATTTGTTTTGTAACTGTATCATCATTAGCATCATACATTTCACAAAAACAATTCCTGAATGTTATTAAATTTGAATTAAACACGTACATGTACAGACTGGGGAAAAAACTGAAGTCCCTTCTTAAAGTCATAAGAAACCTCTAACTAAAATAAAAAATAATGTTTATCAAATTCTTGAACCAGTGCATGTATATATCATAAACTTAGTCCTCTGTGCACGATTTTATAATTTTTACCAATATTTATCGTTCAATCGTCAATTTTTTTCTCTCTGTTATGAATTAAAAAATATGGCTGCTCATTAAATGCATATGTTTCTTCATAACTGCATGAACATGTCCTTTCAAGTTGTAAAATTTGTACTTGCAAGAGTACCAAAGTGGGTGGCTTGTCAGTTAAACGTCGAAAGTCCTTAAGAAGGTGTATACAACATGTAAACTACCGTATATCATCGATCCTTTAAATGCAGTTATGCTCAAAGGTTACATTTACCATTTCAACAATGTGATCAATTTGACACGTCCACATAAAAATGTTGAAAAGATATGCTTTTAAAATTATATAGCACTCAATACCTTAAATTACCTGTACACAGATACAATTATGGCAATCAGGATATTAAACCGTGACGTCATCTTTAGATAACAGAATTAGTCTGAACAAAACATACGTTCCTGGAACTGCAAACACGGAAGTTTTGATTGTACGCTATTTTATACTCTTCTCTAGTTTTAACATCTTTTAACATGATATGTCATTTAATCGAACCATTAATGAAAATAAATTGAAACAGTACTTAGGAAAACAATTTCACATGAAAAAATGCAGAAACAACAAACAATATCCGGCACTTCTAAAACATATAAATATATGTATAAACAATTTTAAATCTAGATTGTTCTGTTAAAGGGGCACTAGCTGTCAAATTCATAGTCACCAATTTGACTCAAATTCTCATATTTGAAATTATTTATAACAATGTAAAACATTATGAAATAAAATCAAACAGACCTATAATCATCCAATTGCACGTGTTGGTTTAATCTATTCGTATCTTTATTTTTGTTTACATCGCTTATATGGTCATCTGAGGTCAAATCGATAGTTAATTAGATGACGTCTGGACTAAAATACACACGAAACGAACCTAATAGTAATAGTATATATTATCTACCCCACACTCTGTAAACTGTTTATTTTAGACTTTTGATAGTTTGGATAAATGTTTTACATTGTTATAAATAATTTCAAAAGTCTAAAATAAACAGTTTACAGAGCATGGGGTAGATAATATATACTATTACTATTAGGTTCGTTTCGTGTGTATTTTAGTCCAGACGTTATACAGAAAAACACATTAGTTTACATTACATTGCATATATGTACATTTGGTGAGGAAGCATAAAATATGAGTTTTTTACAACGGTATGATCAGTATAGCCGACAGCTTAACATCAGAGAGAATCCAGTTTGTCATTTATTATTCTAATAAATTGGCACAATTTTCGAAGTTGAGATTTCTGTTTTTGGTTCATAATAGCATTAAATTTTAAAACATTACAGTTCGTTAGGTATTTCTTGTCAATAAGTAGTGTTCTATCTGTCCATTACATAGTGGTATTCGTCACCTATAGCAACTCTGCACAACGGACACTTTCTCTGTTCTCGGGGAATGTTTTGCCATCTACCATTTTCAATCGGCAGTTTATGGTTCATTGTCCTAAACCGCGACATCGTTATTACATCTTTATCATCAAGTACATTAAAGGTAGTGTTCGAAATTGTGCGATGTCTTGTATAGGCGATAATTCAGGGCTTTAGGCGAATCGTTCTACTCAACTCTTTCTGTAATAAAAATCTGATTAACAAATAATAAAATATATGATGCGAGCAAAATGTAACAATATTTTATTATCAAAATCACTTGAGACACAAGCATTAGCCTTTCAAAAAGGGCTAGTCGACTCTTAGCTGATGAAAATGGAAAGTGCTCTCGCTTTTTAGATTAATTCATTTACTAGAATAGCCACGTGCATCAAACAACAAATTTTTACCACACACGTGAGGTCACACGTTATGAAGTAGTGTATATCGTTTAACGGTGTTGTTTACGAAACTCCAGAAGATTCGACTATTTATAGAGAAAAGTTACCTGTGTACCAATATCATGAATATGCATGATTAATGAGCAGGCAAAATCTAATTGCTAAAATAGAGAGGACAAATCCGATACTCTACGGGATTGAAGGACATTTACTAGGTTTGGATTATCCTAACCAATCAATATAAACTTTGATTATTCACGTCTCGTGATATCTTCCAATCGGGTAGCAAGAAAAATTCACGCACTGACTGTCCATCGTTCAATTTTAAATATCGACTCCTAGGAGTCGATAACCAAAAGCAGAAAACAAATTTTAAACACCATTCCGGCATTCGAAACCCAGTGTGTTAGAATTTTTCTAAACCCAGCCTTTCGTTTCTGTTCAGCCAATTTAGAGTACCAAAACATAATTTTGAAATAATTCTCCTTACAAGTACCAACCCGCTGGTTATTAGAAAACTAAAATTGTTCTTGGGTGTATATACATGTAATATGTTCTGCATTTTCCGGTCAGCGTCATCATGTTTAGATAAATCAAAATTCCTTTCAGAAACGATACATTTATTACAAAAACCATGACTTGCCATATTCTCATGTTATATAACTTATCTAAATAAATGTCGATACATATTTTGTCAGCACATCTATAGATATGTCTGTAATATAACATAAAGCGCCTACATTTTTCTGTAGTTTTAAAATTTAAACAAATCACGAATTTCACTTCAAAACAAAATGTAGATTAAAAAGAAGAATGTATTATGATTAAAGATAAATTCGCTTTACGGTATCATTTTATATTTAGTGTGGTCTTTATTAATATTTTGCCGTTGTCTGAACAACAGAAGTATTTTGTGTAATGTCGTTATGATAAAACGAGATAAAGCATTGTGATCATTGATTTTATTCTTTATTATAATGCATTGTTCAGTCAATCACGTAGAAAGTAGATTTTAAAACATAAGGTAGGAGTAACACAAACTTATTTTAATTTATTATTTTATTTTAATGTTAAATTGTTCATAATCTGATATAACTATTTGACTTCTGAAAATGTTTTAATTATTATTAGCTTGAAAAAACCATTAATAACGTAATATTAATTGTAAATTAATTCGATAGTTAAAGTTTTTGATGTAAATAGTTGAAATACCTATGTTATACTGATTAATGTTATAATGTAGTCGTAAGTACATTAAAAAACCACACCTTCCGCTGAATACTAACGTTTACTATATTAATTCACTGTTGACAAGTTAATGATATTTGAACTATGTTATTGTTATAATCAATGGTAGTCAGGTCATTAAAACCACCTCGTCGTGAATACCTCGTTACTAGGTCTAACACTTTGACCAATGAAGATATTTATTGTGTTAAAACGTTTGAAATCACTGTAGAGTATCGATACATTAAAGTAAGATATCAAACTTTAAAATCAAGAGTATTTTTCAGTCGAATTCATAGAAAACATATTGCAATTTTAGAGAGATTTCAGATTTTTTTTAAATTTTTTTTTTTTATCAAATTGATTATTTCATTGCTTAAATCATTCCAAAAGCATGAATTTTATCAGTACTTATTCAAAGCTGAATTAATCTTGCTTAAAATCTACAAAACTCTATCTAAAAATCTAATTAAAATATAGATTTCTTGTCTCGTTGTCCTCATATATACGGGCACACGAGTTGATATAGATATGCATTCTGATTAGAATGATCAATTTGATAATTTAAAGTTTTAAAATATTTTATAAAATAAAACATACAAAAAAATTCACGTGCATCAGCATCAGTAACATAAACATAGTACCTAGCTTCTAAGATCCCGGGGATAGCAATTCAAGAAAATACACAAACACCCAGATTTATGATAAAACAGTGGACAGCAGATGACAATAACGATAATCACCATAACCGTGTGTACTCTGTTTGGTAATTATTTTTTTTATAGATGTGATGAACTTAATTTTTTCCTTAAACTTTGTGACTTTTACATTAGTTTATTTTATATGCTGAGGAATTTCTGATACACTATAATATTCAATAAAATTTAGTTTAAACATATTTTATTTGTTAAAATACAAATTGGATAAGACACAAGTCAAACAGACTTATGAATTCTTCTCCATTTAACATTTATAGCAATATAATACAAAAATATATGTATGAGCATGCATGTATAGAATGGTATATCTATTTAGTATATATATATATATATATAAATATGGATCAAAAGACGGAAAATTGAAGAAAAAAGAAAATAATAATACAGAAATGTTTTTTTTTTTTAATAGATAAATAAATAAATGAATATTTAGAAAACAGAAGCACAAAAGAAAAAAAATACAAAAAAATACAAAATTAAAAAACGAAAAATAAAAAGGACAAAAAAGGGGGAATAATTTTACTTAGATGATGATGTGTGTGTGATCATGGTTTGCTATCTAGACAATTTGAAATCTTTCCGAACTTTTAATAAACTCGAAGACATTTTTGAAAATGGTTTGGTTTTGCTCTAGAGAAAGAAGACAACTACCCGAGGTTAGTAGTTCTATGTTAATTTTACAATCATTTGGAAGCCAGCGCAGACTTTCAAACATTTTATTTCGTATGTCTGAATATAATATACATTTAAAAAAGAAATGATAGGAATCTTCACGATTAACACCACAGCGGCAAGAAGGGTCAGAAATAATATTGACCCTATATAGATCATAGTTCAACGATGATGCAAAACATCGAAGTTGGGTGAGAATTATATTCAATTTTCGATTTCCAAATTCATATTGCTTCGGTACAAATATATTACTCTGAGGATAACGGTTTTTTAGTTCAGTTTTAAATTTATTAATTGATTCTACATCACGAGTTGAATCATCAAGATTATTCCAAAGACGTATGGTTGATGGAATAAAAGAATCATTAGTTACTGCTAGTCTGCAAAATGGAATAATGATGTCATTTCCATTGCGTAGAGGATAAACCGTCATACTTTGTATTTTTTGGGGAATTAAATTCAATAAATACCTTCAATATTCAGTTTATTTTTGACAGTAATGTATAAAGTAGTTTTAAATCACAAATAAGGGGTGTTTTATATTATGCACAGTACTTATCTTTCTTTTCAAAATCAAGGAAAGAGTTTTGGGACAACAATTCAAAAAGTGTTTTCTTCATATTTTTTATAGCTCGAGGACTTATGTAAAATGTAGCCCTTTAGTCAGTGATGAGGTGCTGTCATTATTTGTATAAAGTAAAACGTTTCCCTAATTCTCCGTTATAAATTAATAAATAAATTATTCAGAACGTAAGGTTTCGTCTCCCGCAGGCACATCAGACCTAACAATGGATTTGTCTATTATCTTAAGATGCCTTATCAGTGTATGTAAAGTGCGGATCCTAAAATATCATTTTCACTGTATATGCCAGAAATTTTTGATGTAGAAGGATAAATAAACAGACGACTTTTTTTTATTTTTGAGTTAAAAAGTATATGTTAAGAAACACAGAATACTAATAAATACTAATAAAACAAAGTAAGAGATGCGAACGGGTTTTTTTTCGCGCCTAAATCCAAATAGCTGTGAAATATATACCAAAATAGGTAAAAATTTAGGACATTTTACGAACAGATCGTGCAGGTATTTATAATGGGCTTAATATGAGTCAGAAAAGAGTAGAATAGTGGGTCGCGTTGGGCTATAAGCGTGACGCGGAATTGTCGATTTTTTTGTAAGCGTGACACGTGATAGTCAAATGATTGTGTCGTGAAAAAAAGTATAGCAGGACACGGAAAATTTTAAAAAAATGAGAAAATGAGTATAAGCGGGATACGGGAATCTGATAAAGCAGTAAGCGGGATCAGGGATCAGACCCCCCCCCCCCCCCAATGAGACCCCAGAATAAGATTTTTTTTTTATCTTCATTCTATTGTTACAGTCATGCCTTCAATAACAAATGTATTCCATGCATGCATTTTTATAGACAAAAGACCTTATGGATATTTGGGGTTCTTTGACATGCTCAATCTAACCTTGTATCCAGTTTGTGGATTTTTATCAAGTTACCGAAATAGCCCACATAGAGGTCCAAAGGGTCTAAGATCATCAAACATGAATTCTAGCATGCATGTTGTGTACAATTACCCAAATGTGCATTGTTTGACCTCTGTGGTAGTATCCACTCGCGGATCTAGAAATTTTTATAAGTAGGGGTCCAATGACTACCTAAGAGGGGGCCCGCTTCAGTGATTCCATATAAAAGTAACCAAATGTTTTCCCAAAAAGGGGGCAATCCCCTGTCCCCCTAAATCCTCCTCTGGTATCGAGCTGTTCATTACGGATAAATTTTTTTTGTATCAAGGGTGCTCTACTTCACGTACCAATGGAAACGAAAAAGTTCGCCCACACCTTACATTTCATGTTTTAATGACTGTGGATAATTTATGTCACATACCGTTTCACCTTATACAGTTAAAATCATGCAAGCAACAATCGAGTCAAGAACATTTGTTCTACCAAAACTGTCTTTTCAGAATATGGAAATTGAAGCAGTTGAGGGTACAACTGGGGAAAGTTAATCTTTTATAAGCTTTTCTGTCACCATTGCGTTTCAAGATGCATATTTCTCTGTTCGCAAGTGTATTTATTGCGAGGAAGATAACGTCCTCAAATGTACTCGTCTCTATTTTACACAAACTGCACTTAAACTCCGCAATATCAATCTTTGACTTTAAAAAAAAATACAGAAATATCTTTTAATTTTTTTTTTTTAAATCAAGGAAAAACGTAATTTGAAGAAAACAATATGACATTTTGAGAAGCGTTTTTGTTACAAGCTTGAAAAGCTATATATTTGATAAAGAATGAATGAGGAGTTTGTATTTCAATTTGAAAATACATTTATCATAATTCTAAAGTCATCAACTAAGTTTGTTCATTTGTTTCAAGTGCATTTATCACATAATTCTACAATAAAAATTCCTCGCATCTTTGAAAATTCCACATCAGAAATGACTGCACTAACAGTGATAATTCATCGCATCTATAGTTAAAATGGATCGCTTTCAAAAATCGATATGCTATATTATGTTGCTTTTATAACACTTATTTGAACTTTAATGCTATGTTTGTACATAATAAAGACATATCACAATGAAAATATGTAAAAACTTTCCTTCAAATCAATTAATTTGGTATTTTCAAAACGTAAACAAATACAGTTTTCCCATGATCCTTTATTCTACAATAGACATACCCGCATATGACAGTGAAAATGAACTAGCTGGATTCGCACTTTATATACACTGCCTTATGGTTACATAGCTGTTCGTGTGTTTGGTTACTTTTACATCAAGACAATATTAACTAGTGATAAAGGCCTTAATTATATAATGAGCAGGGAACGAATTAAAAATAACACAAGAGAGTCCAAGATCCATACCAAAGTCCTTTTTTGGTTATGCGTTTCGGTATTCAGATATACTCGAGAAATCGTATGTTTTTATTCATGACAGTAGTCGTCACAATAGCTATATATATATATGATAAGGTGCAATTGAATATGATTCAAATGATAATGAAAATTGTGGCAGGTACAGCAATTCAAAATGAAATTGCCCTACCTGAGCATGCAACATGATAGTATAGTCTTGAGTAACTTTGGTGTTGTTTGTAGAATGCTTAGATGTATATGTTTAGTATGATGCTTAAACTTACATGAATATTCCCAAGGCTTATTATATATGAATAAGAAGATGTGGTATGAGTGCAAATGAGAAAACTGTCCACCCAAGTCACAATGCATAAAATTTCAACCATAATAGGTCAAAGTACCGGCTTAAACACAGAGCCTTGGGTCACACAGAACAGCAAGCTATAAAGAACCCCAAAATGGCAGGTGTAAAAAACATTATACAGATAAACCAACGGTCTCATCAGCATAAAAGACGAATCTTAAAACACTTATGAACTACACCAAAAAATTACATCCACTTACTAAAAAGCTCATAAAAAATTGTAAACAACACGTTTAATAATTTCTTGCGTCCGAAGCGCTTTTCTGGATTTACCTTCATCAGGAACGCCCAAAGACAAACATTTGAAATCCGAAGATGTATAAGTACCGAAACCGTTGAAGAGTTATATGTCAAAAATACCTAAAATAAATAGCCAAATTCATCTAAAGCCAACTTTGCCTGAGGGAGTTGAAACCTTATTTTCTTAATAATTTCAAAATTTGTAAACACACAATTTAAGTAAACTTTGTTAAATCATGTCAGTACCGAAGTACTGGCTACTGAGCTGACTTAGTTTTTTTTATAAGAAAATGCAGTGGAATCACACTAACTTCTTTAATACTATGACAACAAGTTTTGTGCGTTCGGTATATATTTCTGATATGAATTGCTTTTGATTTATCTATTAAAATCAGGTGCAAACATTTTGTTTATCACTAATATTTCGGAGCATTAAAAGGGCACTTTAATTTCCAACGCATTTTATAAATACCAACAAAAGTCATTGGTTCCCTCGGTAATTTCTGAACAGGGAGACAAACTAACAAACATGTATAGATCAGTTATACCAATTGTATAATGTATTTTTAGCGAAAGCTATACATTTTCCAGTAACCATAATTTGTATGGGATTTTTATTTAAAAAAAAAGATTAACCTGAAAACATAAAGGTTAAGCTTTTCTCGTATGAACAAAGTAATTAAATCCTAATATCTACTGTCAATGAATCGTTTAGGTAGATAAATATTTGTTAAATGGGTTTCAATCTATGAACAAATATCTCTAGCGAAACTGTCTTCAATTAAAAAGGAAAGAATCTGCTTCTGAATTTTCATTATTTTTAAAAGTTTTTTGAATATCGCCCTGATACAGCTGCCAAGTCTATGCTTAAATGATTTGTAAATGATTATCTCTTTAGCTTGCGTGAATAAATGCAGGTCGACACAGATGCATAGGCTAGTGTACAAAGTGTACTTTCTCTCTCTCAGTCATGAACCCTCTTGATAAATCTTTCCGAGGTGTCATGTTGCAAGGTTCATTTTCAATACTATCCTACTAATTCTACTTTCTTTGAGAACTTTAACTTTCGCCTCTATCCTCGTCAAATCATTTTGAAAAACGTTTAAACTGCACAACAAAGTATCATTAATATAACAAAGTGATGAAATGATGATCAATTGGATATTTATAATTAGACCGTTCTTTATTCTTCTTTTTCGTTTTTCCTTCTGTGTTTTCTTTTCCTTTTGTTCCTTCATATATATATATATATAAGTTTTCTCTTAAACGATGTAACATAAGATCTGAATAGCGAATTGGAGAAGTGTATGTGCGCACGTAAAATTGTTTAAGGACCCAAAGTGTGGGCCTGTTCTGAGGCTGAGTACCTGAACCAGGTGTTATCTTACATAAGTAACAGATAAGATCTGCTGTACAATATTTGGAGCGATTACTATTGTTCATGATTTGGTATTCGTATTTTTACTTGTGCATTCTGCATGGTTGAAGAGATTTGATTCGTGAAGCTGTTTATATGCTTGTACCAAGTCAGGGATTTGACAGTTGTTATCCATTCGTTTAATAATAATTATGTTTCAGCTTTTGAGTTTGCAATTGATTAGTAATTTCCGGTTTTAATTTTTCGTCTGAGTTCGGTGTGTTTGTTACTTTACGTTTTATATGCGTAAATTATAGGGAAACAATGTCCATAAAATGTATGATGTCTTTCATATACTGTAATTATGATCACGTTCTAACTTGTATTGGTCTTAATAGTTCATGTACACTTCTAGAAAAGTATATTGGACTCTTTGTTTCCCTAAATTATCTTGGCGGCAATGAAGTATTGAATAAGTGCAAACAATGTACGATTCAGATCTTTTTAACTTTAACAAATAAAAGGACAACACAACATTTTGTTTTAGCCCCTTGTGTATATAACTCTTCCAATCAACATCCTTTTGATGTCTATTAGAAATTAGACTGGCAGATATCATAATTCTAAGTTTATAATTTTGTCTTAAATATTGCCTCATTTTCAGAGTTTGTTATTAATATTTAGATATGACTAAACAAGCATCATGTCGAAATAAGTAGCTACATTAAAAAATGTTTCGCCTTACAAATAAAATGATAACAAAGTCTTGAATTAACTATATGAAAAAAGGTAATTTTAAAACTTAGCTTTTATTTCATAGTAAAACCCTCTGGAATATCAGGAATATGTTAAATATAATCAGTGTAACTAGATCAATTATCGTTGATCTTCTAAAATAATGAAATCAATATAATTGTCTTATAAATTTTCTAGATTCTTAAAACGTCTTTTTGTGGTTTTTTTATTTTATGTCTGGATACATTTTTGTCGCTATGGAGTTGCCTCATTTAAATTTGTATCTAATATCTCCTTCTAAAAAGAGAGATGATAATAAAAAGATTAAAACACCAAAAAGTTATGTTTATCTGAAATATAACAAGCTAATTCTCAGTATTAAATTTATTTGTTTACTTTGACAATCAAACTATCTGTAAAACTATATCCAGTCAACTTAAAACTTTTGCCTGATCGCCTGTCAAGATAAATTTCAAAAGTTCAAAAACATGGAAATAAATATTTCTAAAATGATGGAGGTTGAAGACGAATTTCACTAGTTACACCCCAGTTCTATTGTTGAATGAATGAATGAATGAATGACCAAAGTCCATCGTTATTCATAACAATAAAAATTAATTATTTCTTAAATAGAATGAATATAAGAAGTTACTAATAGTGTTCACTGCAAATTGTTTCAAGATTTCAAAAATAAAATTTTTGAAAGTTCCAATGGCAAAACAAATTATTCAGCATCTATTTTGTTTTGAATATTAATAAATTCTTTAAATACTACTTTGCTTGAAGGTAAATTATTTTATCCTAGTCTCTTTTCTAAAGCATTGATCTTAAAGAAAAAGGGATCCAGGGAGGAAGCGGTGGAACCTACTTTTATTTGAACGAGCAATGCATTTGAATGGGACATATGAACACCCTCCCCTTTCTCTTTCGTTGGAAACCCGTGTTTAGAAATGGCTGGATCTGCCCTTGATTGAGTTCCTAAATATTCAATCTGTATCATTATATTTTCAGCTTGTCCGGTCGTCGGGTTACTAATCTAAACACTGATCCAGATACACCTATGTAGGAATACCCAACATTTGCCACAAAAAGACGTCCGTCTTATACCCTTCCATAATGCAAGATAGTTTTTTTGTAATAAGAACACTCGGAACGGTGAACCTTAACCTGCTGATTTATATTAGCACATGGGTTTAACGGGAAAATGCAAATCAGGAACTTTGACATTTGTAAAATCTACTCAGTCACTTGTCAAAGTTTGATGGAAGATAGCCAAAGTAAGGTTACTGAAAAGAATCTTATAAATCATGATTTGATTTTGTCAATAAATATCTTATCCGTTCTTTTTCATTTAATAGCAAATGTTAACAAATATAGGATTTAGCATTGGATGTGAGTTAGTTATACACCTCGGGATAAGCCGACAGGATTTCGTATCCATAAACATTTAATTGATTTTGTCAATTGGAACATTTCGTTATCTATTTTTTTTTTGTCTATATGTTAAATCCATCGACCACTTTCCAACTAGTCAAACATCATTCTTATGTAATGAAACTTCGTCTACGAGAACAATCCGAATACAAAATCAAAAGGAAAATATGAGCTACCAAACATTAAGCTCGTTATGTATCATTAAAAATTTGATTGTCATACTTTTTTTTAGACTTACTGATTACACCACACACATATATAAATCTAAAGATTTGCACAACGGTAACTGCTCTAAACATCAGTACAACAATTTTTTTGTTCTTCCCTTGCCGTGATACGAACTCATGCTATTGGAATATTGAGACAACACCGCTGGCGCTGTTTTTTCATTGTAACTCTCGACAATTCAGCCACCTAAACTGAAATAAATAATTCAGTGTTAGGCTGAATATTGCTGTTACATTTCCTCGTCAGTAGACTTTAGAGTTGTAACACAGTACATGATACATTAGGAATTAAGATGGGATTGATTGCAGATTATCTAAATATATATCGTTAAGGATCGTATGATAATAATAAGTACAAGTGACAACTCTACGACAGATCCATTTTGGATCACCCATGAAGATGTTACACGGTAAAACATATTTTACTACTCTAAATATAAGCACAACTGTCTTATATCTTCAATTTACTGATTGAAAATTGTTGTGCTGATATTTGATATTAAGGGTTGTTATTTTAAAGTCAATCGACATAATGGTCGGTATATCCAGAAAATGATTAACACATATCAAGAAATGTTTCCAAAGAATCCTGTTGAATTATAAATAAAATATGTGTTTTACTCTTTGATCGGGTTGTTGTTCCTTTGACACATTCCCCATGTCCATACTCTATTTTATTTTTGTTTGATGATCAAACGAAAAATAAGTACACACCCATAACACATACCAATAGGTAAATTGAGAAGCTCAATTTTAGGAAATTAGATGTACGTGAAAACTCTGATAAGGGGAAAAACCTTTATCGATGTTTTTCTTATCATAATAAGTAATTTGAATGACAGACGAATTTGAATTTTCTGTGTAATGTACATAGTGATTGTGGTTTTTATAGTTATATGCGAACATGTATGATCCCTATGCATGAAATAGGCATACAACGGATATCATGACTTATACGGTAAACTAAAGTTTTCTATTTTCCTTTAATTGCATTGCTTATGCCGTCATTACTAAGATTATATATATTTGTTAGTAATAATTAGTAATAGTTTTTTTTTCAAATATAAATGAAATATAGTGTTGTAATTTTATTTATTGATTAGAGAAATGATGTAATTTTTGTTTTCTATCTATTCTTTTTATTTGTTTCTTTCAGTTGGTTCTTCAGTATTATGTTTTCTCTTCGGAATATTTGGATAACACAGTTTTAATTCGACAATTTCAGTATATATGTTCAATGGACCATTGGTTGTTCTGTTCCATGAGAGTTCACTTCTAAATTTAGATCGACAGCTAATTGGCATATAATTTGATATCGGGGATTGGGTTGGGTCATGTGTTTCGCAGTGAAAGCGTACAGTGTTGGGTTAACTTCATGAATTGTTACTTTTTGTTTTCAAGATTTTTTCATTTTGGTCATAGAGTTATCTTTCCCTTAACGTGAGTTGTTTCATTGATTTTGGTATCTTGTAACGTTATTGTGTTATAATTCAAATTGTGAAATTATAGCCTTCAATTGAAGCTATGAGATCATATGTATTTTGTATTTGAAAATCCTTGTTTTCGAAATATTTTAAGATAAAACACATTTGTCAAGTTTAATAATGACACAGCAGCTATTTTGGTATAGGTCTTTAAGATCTCTCACCATTCAACTAATCAATTGTAATCTTTATCATGACAAGTTTACATTTGTTTATGATCACGTGATATATGATATATGAATTACATGTATTATGATTAAAGATCGTAATTTTTTCTTACTGCTATGGATTCACTATTTTAATGTTTGGTTCCTTGAAATATGATTCAGTCAAAAAACCAATTGTAAAAACCTTGAATATATAACGATTGAAATTCTGTGTAAAAAGTTGTCACTAATGAATGTTCACTTGAAGCTATTTTAGTGTAGTCTAGTGTAGAACAAATTGGCCCAATTTTAAACGAAAACATAATAACTTGTGTCTTTAAAACAATACACCAGTTTACTTATGTAGAAGTGCCCTTAGAACGAAACATAGTCAAACTGTACACGATTGTAAAAACCATCATTTAGCATTGCAGTCAATGGTAATCAGAGCGAACGACAAAAACCTTCTGTATACATGATAACAAAACAACAATATTCCTAACATTGATAATCAGGGAGAAAAATGTAATTGCAACTACCATAGTATATGTAGGTAACAGTGGTGGGTTCAGGATGGACGGTACATAGTTATGCCCCTCCCTTTTGATTGTAGAAAACCCATGTTCTCGCAATTTATTTCAGGTTTTAGCATGCAGTTTATCAACAATATGGTATCCACACTCTGGTCTGTGGTATATCTTCATTTTTATGAATTAACGACAACTCACTTGAATGCTTTCCTGTGCATTAGAATGTTATTATCTACAGTTTATATTGACTTGGCACATGTTCTGACACATCTTAAGGAGCGGTATTTTAATCCTGCAGTGTGTACCATTAAAATGATAAATAAAGTTATGTATTGATATTATGACATCATGGATTGAAAGAAACAGGTTTTGCTGTGGAAATAGAATACAAAAAATCAAAAAATCAACCAATTAAGAGCCAGGATGCTTAAAATAATCATCCTTGTTTATATTTCAGATGATGTGATGTTACTGAGTTAGAAAATGATTATATTGTTACCATCACGATGACTCGTCTTTCCACTTTTATTATTTATCTACTGCAGCTGATTTTATACTGTTTAGTAAGTTTTTTCATCATAAAGGATGATATGTAGGATTACATGTAATAATATAAGTTTGATATCATGTCTCTAAATAATTGTCAAAACGTTTTTCTCATCCCATTAGAAAAAAGTATTACTAGTACTTTCATTATCAACTATTTCTTCATTTTGAAAAAAAAACTACTTTCTATGGTAGAACTGTTCTAAGACAGTTTATACATGTTATAACAGTTATATGACAAATTATTCTGACAGTTATAATTACAGTTAGAAGTGATCTCTACTGTGTATCTTTGATCTGTTTTTTTGGATTTCAGCAGAGAATAATATACCTTTATATACGAGATCATCCTTTCGTTGTTTCATGTTACAATATACACGTACATATTTGGCTACGCCTTTTTGATTATCGTGTTATATTTTCTTTATTTCTTAACCTGAAACTGAAAGATGGAGCGAAAAATAACTGATTCTGGAAAAGACCTCATTGAAATTTTAGTGTACTTATTATATTCAGATATCTGGTGTTTCATCTCAAGACGGAGTAAAGAATGTCAATGTCAAAGTTTTAAATGCAACTTGCCAGGTGGATGACGGAAATATTTGTAAAAAAAAATACCTGCAGATTTGTTTTTTTTACGAGAAAAAGATGTAAGTAGCACGAGGAAATGACAAAAGTAATGATTCCACTAATTTCAGCGACCTTCGAAGAAATTCATTACGTGAACTCATGTTCAAGATGTGTTACTCTCAATCATCTTTTATACCGATACTATTAAAACATATTTAATTCAGAAAATAACTAACATGCGGACTTATTATTAAAAAGATGTTGTATTGTTGCCAACTATACAACTTTTAACAAGAGACCAACACACACAAATTAACAACAATGTGTCACCGTTACGCCTTCAACAATAAGCATAGCCCATACCGCATAGTCAGAAATAAAAGGCCACGAAATGACAAATGTAAAACAGTTCAAACGAGAAGACTAACGACCTAATAAATGTACGAAACAAACGAACGAAAACATATATGTAACACAGTAACAAATGACAACCACTGTATTACAGGCTCCGGACTGAGGACAGGCAAATGCATATATAATGTGGCGGGGTTGAACATGTTGGCAGAATAAAGAAATTGTAACATTTTGAAAAAAAAAAGTTACTTGCCAGATTAACAAAATATGTGCCACTATGCAAACTGAGATTGCCTATCATTCACGAGCACATAGCTGTATTCTGTATTTTAAAATGGGTCGGTTGCCCGTATTTGCTATGTAAATTGTTAAGTTAACATGTTAGTGTTGTTTTCATTTTTTTAAATGATTTATCAAATTCGAAAAAATCGAAACAAAATACAAATGTTAGAGCTTTTATGGAAATCCTTGCCAACTGCAAACAACAGATTTCAAAAGGACGATTCAACGACAATTGTGTACTGATGTTTCCCACTGTAGGCTCATCGTTTTGTCCTTAATGTGAAACAACAAAAAAACACGGCCTAAATATACTTTAGGTCACTGTAAAAAGACTAGGAACTTACCTGAGCACAACAATAAAACTTTATAATTGTATATGCCATTCGATCCTAGTGCAAAATATACTTTTCTTTACTACAGGGATGGGTGTGATGGTAAAAATGCATTATGTTTATATCCTTCTGATGTGGACACGGACTTTGATTCTACATACTTGTCAGCAGACATTGGGAAAAACTATAGTTATTCTAATTTTATGAAGGTATAATGTTTTAATGTTGCATTCAAAGTACGTCATTTCGTTATCTTCATACTTAAAACAAACACATTTTTTTATATCTAAATCTTATAAAAACATAACAATACTTTTTATTAATTTAAGTAATCTTGTGTGAAAAGGTCATAAATTATGGTATATTTGTGTTCAACCCAAAACGAAGACTCAATGGAATCTAACGAAATTGCAGATATCACAGCTGTTCATCATAACACGATTAGTTTGTCCTTATGAACTCCTATGTGTAACCTTATATCGAAATGGTTTTACTTGGCTGTCTATTTGGCATCACAACTAAAATCCGATGTTGAGTACCTGTTATATTAAATTTATTTAAAAAAATGCACGATTGGTATTATTTAAAAAAAGCATCGATTTCAAAACAGTTTCGTTTAGGTTGTTTTAATTAATAGTCTCAAAGAAGATGCGTTTAATTGTTAAAATGAGAAATGAGACATTTAATCTTACACAAAGTCATGTCAAACGGACCTCAAATCAAAATGTAAAGTTAAGGATGTCCATTATTCTGTTTCAACAAAGCTTTTTTAAGACTTTTTTAAAAAGTCTAATAAGTTGCATACAAACATATGAAGCAGACAAAAGTGATATGTCCGTGTCCTTGTTTTTGATATTTAAGACCGGAAATGATTCTCTATACACTTTTCCCTGAAAAGCATTGAAAAAGTACCCAGAATTCTGAAAATTAGTTTTAAAATTAAATCAAGTATATGTTACAAAATTTTGAGAAAATAAGGAGCTAGGAGCAGTTAAAATGGTAAAACATAGATTAACCAAGAAGATTCAGAATATCTGACAAAAAGTAAAAAACAAGAGCCATGAACATCCTTAACAACTCATGTCTTTGATTAATCGAAATTAAGACGAACTTACATGACTATCAGTTAAATTTGACTACATTTTCAATTTTTTTTTTATTCCAATCACGTTTAAAATTGAATTTGACTACATTTTCAATTTTTTTTTTTTTTCAATCACGTTTAAAATTGAAAAATGATAGCACAAAGTGTTCGATGGGATATTAGTTTGGTGTTGAGTAGCTGAGTTTGTGAATGTCGAAATTGCAGATGTGCATTACAAGTTCAATCACTATTTTTGAAAACAAAATTTTAAATCAAAATGAGAGGAATCATAATAGGCATAATAATGGAGGAACAAGGCAAAACTCCTTTTTTTCTAAATAATTATCAAAAAGACAACGGGTTTCCAGATGGAAGATAGAAATATCTACCAATAAGTATGAAACAAATGACCGAGTCAGTGAAAGTAAGCGTTAACAGTCTTCATGTTGAAATGAAATATCGCTGTTTTGCAATCTAATGTTTTCAGTAATAACCATTATGATTTCAATACAACAGTTCATAAACAGTTTATTTTACATCATACACAATCAGTGAACAACAGTACAATTAAAACCTTTAGCACGTCGTTACTGGCATTATTTATAATAAATATTTTTTTGAATCATGAAATGCAATTTTTGCTCAAATTTCTTAAACCAAATACGAACAACGAAGCCGTTTCTACTATGTGTGACATTTTTGGTTTATAAATAAATATTTTGCCTGGTCAGGTCAGTGTAATGACCTCTTTGATACTGATTGAATAATAATATGTACACTTCTCTTAACTCCCTACATGTAATTTCTATTCTGTATGTTATTCATGTA
This sequence comes from Mytilus edulis, assembly GCA_019925275.1. Taxonomy (NCBI): domain Eukaryota; kingdom Metazoa; phylum Mollusca; class Bivalvia; order Mytilida; family Mytilidae; genus Mytilus; species Mytilus edulis. The sequence continues at coordinate 19,601,247 of CM034360.1, forward strand.
TGCAAGACATGTTGTATAAATAGGTTTATATTATAAACAAATATTTACTCATCATATCTTTGAAATAAATCTTCTTTGGGAATCAAAATCATTAATCAAATTTTTTTATGAATGAACTACACAAAAATACTAAAATATGTTTCTATTTAAAAAAAAAAAGACCTTAAGGTATCAACTCTCTCTGGAAAAGTTGACCATATATTGATTTGGCTATGAGTTAATGTCCTATTTTGTCATAGAGCTCCTCAATAGTTTCGGTTCTGATACATCTTTGGCTTTTAAGTATTTAATCTAAGACGTTCCTGTTGATGGTTAGTCCAGTAAAGCGCCTCGGACGGATGCCATTTATAACGTGTATCGTTTACATTGATTTCATAAATGAGTATAACAAGCAAAAAAGAAAGATTTGAAGGACTGTTCCTGTAAATGTAAAGAACTATTAAAAAAATAGATTATACAATCGACTTTATCTTTACCTTTCGTGGTACAACAACAAGAAGGTACAATTGAGCTGAAAAGAGAAAACACAGAAAACAATTAATAAATAAAATTAATCAAAATGAACTATTTTAAGTCAAAATGCAGAGTTTGATATAAATATCGTTTTGTTATAATTATCATTCTGATGTAGCGTTACGGTTGTTTTATGTTGTTTTTACAGTCAACTATGAATATCACCCAAGAATGAAACTGGTTGAAAAAAAACCATCCTTTTATGATGTAATGCCTTTTAATAATAACTTTTGAGGGGGACAGGTGACTTGTATCTAAACCAATATTTTATATTGTGTTGCAATGTGAACATGGTATTAATATGCATCTGAATGTATATTCACAGATAGAAGATATGAAGCAAATAATAGTAAAGATAACATTCACAAGACAAACTAAACGATTACCAGACTCAACAGCATGTGAACATGACGAAAGCAATAGAACTATGACAAAACAAGGATTTAAAGTGGTGACGACTAGTGCAGACGGAAGTTATCAGTATGATGTTTTGACATATATTTAGATATATCATGTATATTGTTATGAAATAAGAGAAGTAATATGGCAAGACATTTACACTACAGCAGTTTCAAAAAAAAATCACAAGTTTATTCTGGGATATTCTTATATAAAATGCAAGAGTTATCATACATAAATCTTTATGTTGACCTCATCAAAAAAACAAAATACATTTAGATTTATCGGGTAGTATAACAATGCTACATAAGTTCTAATTAAATTGCATTTTATGATTTTATATGTATTGAATCTAGTCCATGGCGCATATCATCAATGGATATTGAAACCTTTACTTAACTGCTACGTTCACAAATCTTGATCATCGTCATTAGAAATTACCTTTACACGGTGGTGCATAATTTGATTATTACCTGTTTACTAAATGTTTTTGATATAAATCAGGTTTGCACAAAAAAAAAATCAGTATTTAAGTTTTAACAAAATTCTTTTATTAACTGTTACGGCCGAAATCACCTTTAAATTGTAGCCAACAAAAGACACAAATCAATTATAAAAATTAACAAGATTTATTATAAAAGTTTACAAGAAGTATTACACAAATATTACTGTCAACTTAACTGTCAAAATATGAGTCCAATCTTTTATCTTTATCTGTATCCAGCTTTCGGAACCCAATCTGAATATTACGGTCACAATCCAGTATGATGATGTTTGTAGAATAAAAGTGTCAATCCAAATGCTATGAATATTAATGTCTATCGATGTCTAAGTCCAAGTCCAAGAGTGAGAGTTTAACTTTAGTGTCTGTATATATATAGTTGTCTTGGAAGATTCTAGAACAGTCTATAATGGAACATCCTAGAAAGTTACAACAGAAGTTTCTAGTAAAATGTAGAAGTTTATATAATGCATCTTTTATTAGGATCATTCTGGAAAGTTCCAATCATTCTGTAATTGTTCCAGTTATTTCTAAACTGCACAGTTCTAAGATTAGTCAGTAAACAACTATCAGGCCACACAAAACAAATCAGGCCAACATAAATAAATACAATAATTACAATAGCATAACATTACCTATTAACCTTATGTTATACAGAAACATATGCTGTGATATTGATTTCTTTTCATTAGTGTATCATTATGTGCCCTTTTTTCATACAATAAGTGGCTGATGATTGTTCCAATAAAGCTTATTAATGATAACATTAATAAAATGATATTGACACTGAAGGTCGTATAAAACAGCAACAAGCTTTATATAAACAAATTTAAAACTTTTCATGTGTTTCTGTCTGTCATATTTCCTTTTCTTCTACTCTAAACGGAGTAGCTTGAATAATGCCTGTATTTATCTCACGTTTTTTTTATACCGGTGTCTGTCATCTTTTAATATATATTGTGTTAGTTTTTTTTATCATTTTAAGCTGGTCTGTAGTTGATAACATCATCTTCCTTTTGTCACTTGTAGATTAGATAAATATACGGGAAAATGTAGGCAAATATTCGCAACGAAGATACAGTGGGATCAAACTGCATTGTATCCCCTAGATAATGGTACCCCACCTGCTTATTTCCATATGTATGTCTCCGAGTATATATACGACATTGTAGGCTAGTGGTCATAGTATTCCACTTTTAGGATTTCACTTAACAAAGAATTCTTTATATCAGAGTTCAAGATTTTTACGGATGCAATTATTATTTAGATATGACAGGAGATAGCAAATATGTGACAATGGTATTTAAATTTCTTAATTTCAGTTCAGAAATTCTTCTTTTTTTTCTTTTTTTAATCACTGAATGTGACTTATGACTGAAAATGTGTTTTGCGCGATAAAGTTAATTATTTTACATGTCGAATTTCAAATTTCTTAGCCCTGAGCACTCAGTGAGTTGATTTATTTTATATGTTGTGTAATTTCAGTGCTGTTTACCTTTACACTTATTTTCATTTGACCTGATCTATATCAATTTTGATTCTTTTCTGCGGATTGTTAAATCTTTTTCTCTGGATAATGAACTAAAAATTTACCTTCTTTCTTTTCGGGTGTGTTTTTTTTTCGTTTATGTAGTGTGTGTGGACTTGTTCATGTGGTCTTCCTGCTGTTTTTCGTGACATTGTTAGTTTTATTTTATATTTTGAGAATCACATGTTTCCTTTGTATGTTCTGCTTCTTTCTTCGGCAGATATTCCTTGGTTTAATGTACAATATCTGATAACCGCATATAAGTTCTAAAGATAAATGGAGATCGTGAAAAATAGACCACCAATTGAATATGATTTATTTTATTTTTACAGATTTGAACTTTTAATAGAAAATATCTGTAAGACTCCTAACCTGAGCTATTGTGGGAATACATGTAAATTTTGTGGTGAGTTAAATCTACTGCTAAACGTATCATTTTCACATATTCCTACATACAAATGAAAATACACTGAACGAACAGATATTACATATGACATAATGAAAATAAAAATCAATAAGATAAGGAGTTAGATGTTAAACAACTTCAGAAATACAACCATAACCTTGAACAAAATGCCACAAAAGAGAATAATGTACACAGGTAAATTAAAACAATTGTGTTGTAAGTTATTCAGTATTGGAGATAAAAAAAACTTATTACAAGATAAATAGTTTTGTTGTTCATAGTACGAGAACAGAAGTGAAAATATTTAGTCAACCTGTTTTTACAAAACATTTAGGGAGATATGTTGAAAGGGTACCCTATCGATCGAGTGGTGTTAGTAGATCGTTTTTATTAATCAAGAGTCAAAATTTTAAGCTCGAGACCGACGTTTATCAAATTGTCTTTAACTCAACTCTTAATTGACTATAATTGTCTGATTACCTGCATAAGTAATGTGAGTCTCTCCTGGTTTGCTTTAATACTTCAAATTCTACAACTCATCATTATAAAGCCAATAGTGTTGAAAGTTTTATTACACACCAACAACCAATAAATAATTTGAAGTAGTAAATAACTCTGCAATGATTATGGTCCATTAATTTTATAACACACACAAAGTGTATGAAATATCTTTAAATCAAGTTTGAAAAATAATAAGCTACACTAGCATACATTTTGTAAAATTCCGATGGGAAAATTAAAAACAAAAACCGGGATGACCTAGGGTATTTTGAAAACCCAGTTGTTCCTGTTCCAGCAAAGAAATCCGTTTCAAGGTTCAGTTTATTTTGATACCGGACACAAATAATTTGTACATAATCAGATTATATCTTTAATAGTATCCACAACCACTGTATCTTCAAAAATGGACACCACGTCAGATGTTAGAAGTAACATAACTACATCAATGACATTTTCAACACTAAATACTACATTAAGATCAACGTCAACGTTTCCAAGAGATAGAACTACAACCAGTTTCAGAACTAACCCCAACAGAAGTGATCCAACTAGTTCTTTACCACCGATAGCGACTTCGGAGGAATCCAGTACAATTTTTGATAATGATACAAATAATTCTGTAAGTTAAATGGTATAACTAGTATAGATTGACAGTGTAAATAAAACCATTCGTTCCTCTCGAGATACCACTGCTGGTGGACGTTTCGTCCCCGAGGGTATCACCAGTTCAGTAGTCAGCACTTCGGTGTTGACATGAATATCAATTAGGTGGTCATTTTTATATATTTCCTGTTTACAAAAATTTGTTTAATTTTTCGAAAAACTAAAAACTTTCTTCAACCCAGGCATAGATTACCATAGCCGTATTTGACACAACTGTTTGGAATTTTGGATTCTCATGCTCTTCAACTTGTTTGGCTTCATAACTATTGCGTCACTGATGAGTCTTAGGAAGACTCTGGCGTCTGGCGAAATGAATTATAGTCCTGGAACCTTTGATAACTATTAATAATATTTATAATATTTAAGCCGGTACTGTTGTTTTGTTTCTTTATTATTGTCATTATAATGTTACTAGAACACACCCGCGAAATCACGGGCATTTAGAACTTGGTTGAAAGTATGTAAACTATTGGAGGGAGAATGTTTGTAAACAATTTCATCTCTGTAGAATTTCAGAAAAGGTACCAAAATTCATAGGTACTTGGAATAGATTAAGCCCTCTCCCTTGCTTCAACGTCGTTATTATTTTTTTCTGTTAAATTCCATTATTTTTCGCGTTTCTGTATACTATGAACATACATATACTATAATTAAAGTGTATTTGCTATCAACTATCAAATTCAAGTTTCTTCTCCTATGCGATCATATAGGTACATGGAGACGATATTTTTAAGCCCTCTTTTTTCAAAGTCCGTTTCTTATTTTGTTTTCTGTTTATTCTATTATTTTGTCATTTCTGTATACTATGAAAAATACGTATCTATATTATAATATTGAATTTATTTAATTGTCTATTAACTATTTATTCTGGTAAGTTTCTTCTCCATGGCGATCACTGCTATATTATAGACAGTTTCTATATATTATAGTTGTATATTAATAATAGTCTACATGCAGATTAACGCGAAAATAATTGTCCTGTCTCCATCCGAGAACTTATGAAAATTATGTGTAAATTTAAACCGAAGTATAATAGTAGTGGTTCTTACGATCTTAAAACCACGACATGGACAACACCCTAAATGGCTTATTCATTTTTCATTCTTGTTTTCTATCATACGATTGGTTCTTAATGTTAAAACCGAAAGTTTTATCCGACTTAAAAGTTGGTTTGAATACGGAATCAATATTCGGACGCCTTAATTTTCGTTGTTCTCAAAAAATAACCCAAACTAAATAGTCAAAAGAATGAATGATTCTGGTAAGTTTCTTCTCCATGGCGATCACTGCTATATTATAGACAGTTTCTATATATTATAGTTGTATATTAATAATAGTCTACATGCAGATTAACGCGAAAATAATTGTCCTGTCTCCATCCGAGAACTTATGAAAATTATGTGTAAATTTAAACCGAAGTATAATAGTAGTGGTTCTTACGATCTTAAAACCACGACATGGACAACACCCTAAATGGCTTATTCATTTTTCATTCTTGTTTTCTATCATACGATTGGTTCTTAATGTTAAAACCGGAAGTTTTATCCGACTTAAAAGTTGGTTTGAATACGGAATCAATATTCGGACGCCTTAATTTTCGTTGTTCTCAAAAAATAACCCAAACTAAATAGTCAAAAGAATGAATGACAAATGCAACTATGCATGGTACCTATAGGACACTGAGGCATGATGATTAATTTATTGTGGGAGGAAGAGAAGCGACACACAAAATGAGGTCTTCTCGTTTAGAAGTATAGATAATTACCATTGCCATCATAGCGGGAGGTTTGGCATGCCACATTTATTCTTAAAATGCCCTGTACCAAGTCCGCAAAATGGCCTTTGTTATATTATAGTTTGTTTCTGTGTGTGTTACATTTTAATGTTGTGTTTCGTAGTTCTCTTATATTTGATACGTTTCCCTCAGTTTTAGTTTGTAACCCGAATTTGTTTTTTTCTCTATCGATTTATGAATTTCGAACAGCGGTATACTACTGTTGCCTCTGTTTATCCTTTAGCTGATTTATGTATCGGTCTTGCAATGGTCAGTGTTGCTTAATTTTGTTGAATACTAGTTCAAAAGTTCTAAATCAATATAATAGACCTCGTTTCTTGCTTGTTTTATTAACAAATCAAGCGTAAAACAAAGATTTTTAAAAATGCTGACTTTCGAAATACACTTAATGAAAAAACAATATTGGACACCTACAAATAACTACAATTCAAAAAAGTGTATAAATGTGTCATATCATAATCTGTTATCTGTAGATAATGAATCTACACTGGCAAAACCATGACAATATAACAATAATTTAAAAATTAAAGAAATTAAAGGAAACAAAGTAGGCTGTGCAAATTATTAACAAATGCAACAATTTATCTTCAATAAAAACTCAATAATAGAAGCAAGTATAATGTGATTAAAATATTGGCATTATTGATTATTTGTATAATGCATTACTCGACATTACAGACACGAATGTCAGTTAAAAAAACCACCAATTTACCTGCAAATGTACAAATTTGAGTGTTCCTCTGGTATCTTTATCCCTCTTCTACAATTGTTACCTAATTATTGTTTTTTTAGCACATCTTTGTTATGTCTTTTAATTTATGTAATTATGTAATTTTGTATGTGCTATGAAAGCTTGTATAAATTTTATAGTTTTGTTTATATTCTATCGGTAATGGTTCTTTCGTTTTTCGGTCCAGCCCTACTGTTAGTGTTTTCATTTGCAACTTTCACAACATGTATTTTGGTTATAAAACGTGCATGTATCGATAATGTACCCTGTTTTACTCATGATCCTTTGTATCAGTATCAGTTCAATCACCGTCTGATTTATATAGGTTGTATATGTTTATAAGTTGGCATCAGACATTAAAAGGAAAATAGTGATGGGTACTTTTTCTACGTCCGAATAAAGGAGTCAGTAGTCAACCGCTGCTCAATAATCATAAATCGATTAAGCGAAACCAAATCCGGATAAATTAGTACTCAATTATAAAAGGAAAGCAACAGAACAACAGCCAAAACTGAACTGCAGCAAAAGACGGACTATTAGATGACAACTGCTATGTTCCGGACTTAGTACAGGACATTTTAATGAGGTAATAAATGATTGGTTGGACCTGGTTTTATGGCTATATAAACATCCCGCTAAAATGGCAATGTGAAAAATACCGGCAAACACTTTTCTGGATCGGCGAAATGTGCATTTATTATCTAATAGTATCTTGTAATTGACTTGATAATGCTTTAATGTTACACAACAAATGTCTAAAAATCAGTTGCCTATTTCTATTTTACCATTACTTACAACATATAAACGGAGACAATTATGTTGTACTAACATAAGCAACACCATGGGAACCGCATGAGGATCGATAAGCAGAATAAGATTTTCCTCCCGTAACACCTGGGGTCATCCCACGTTTTTGGTGGGGTTCTTGTTGTTCGATCTTAAGTTATCTATCCTGTGCTTTGTATACTATTGTTTGTCTGTTGATCTTTTTTTTCGCCATGGCGTTACAATTAAGTTTATGTTCGACTTGTGAATGTAAATGTACCTCTGCTATATTTCGTCCCTCTTTCAATGTTTAAGTAGTAAAAAGTTTGAAATTCTTACTCTGAATAGGCACATAAATTCAATCCTCAAATGGGGTTCGTGTTGCCCTAAGATTTGCTTCCTTTGTTTTATTTTTCTTTATTATTATTTGGTTTTGATCACTTCTGTGAATATTAAGCCCAGATTCTACTGTCATCATTACAATGTGATGATGGATGCATAGCAGGAGACACTAACCCTGTCGACATTCTAAGATTCTGCATTCTTTTGTGCGATTATTTCAGTTAGTGTTTGCTACCTTGATTTGTCTTATTGATCTGTTTATGAGATATGGAGGTAGGTCAACTAATGTTGCATTGTGGTAAACATATGAAAAAATTAAAATACTTTAAACTAGTTTATACTGATGTCCTAGATAAACACTAATTAATTCTTATGTGACTTTCAGACAATCAGCTCTAATAACTTCGAAAATTCGAATACTAGTCATCAAAGCAAGTTGCTTACTGTAATCATAGCAGCTGTTTGTAGCATTGTGGTGCTTTTGGTTGTGGTAATAACGATATACATATGCTATCGAAAACAGTAAGTTGTAATCAATAAAAGTTTTAGCAAAACAAGAATTTAAGACATAATGTCAATTAAATGTTACTGTACTTTTGATACCTGTAGTTAAACTAAGAAGAAACCGAGTAAAATATTTTGTCCTATAACACTTTTTTTAATAGAAGACTTTAACCGCTCATAAGAAGGTCATTACCGAAATTTAAGAAGATTCTAAATTTTGTCCAACGATTTGAGACTCAAATAATGTCAAAGTTATATCTAAGGTAAAGGTCCGAAACAGACTTTCCCCGTCATTTAGAAAAGAAATCCCTTAACTAATGCTCTGCTCACTAATCGTTTCAATTCTAAATTCTGATTATTTTTAAATTCATTTTACTACATCCTTAACGATGATATGGGTCAAGCGGTTTTGCGTTTACCATCAACGGAAACAGTCAAAGCTATATATGTTATGGCTAGGGATGTATAAGTACGAAGTGACACCAAGAGCTTTATAGTCAATTGCAAAATTCACAAAATATCTTTAATATCGAAAGCATATTGGAAAATAGAAAAATCCGAATTCTTGTATGTTAATTTGTAAAAGAAATTTTCAACCACAGTTATAATGCAATACGTTGTAAAGTGTTGTGCAATTTGGGAGTCACAATTTATGAAGTACATATAGACATCATTAATTATCAATTCCAGGGAACATACATTAAACCAAATATAGAATAAATAAAATGCCACAACTAGTAGTGAAAATAAATGCGATGTCAAATGTTAAATAACAAAAGAAAATATTCATTACTTTATTTGTATAGCAATCGAAAGTCAAGAACTACGCCAGCGGAAGACGATAAGAACCACCTTGTAAACGACTATATCGAAGGGGAAGACAGACATTCTAATACGGACATTTCCAATGGTGGACACAACAATACTATTAATCTTCATATAGAAAATGAATCATGTGACAAAATGGCGATTGTAACAACTGAGACGGATGACATTGTCAATAAGATAGATGAAGGAAATGGATCAATGTCTTCAAAACAAAATGTTACAAACGATATATCTTCTGAAATAGTAAACAATGAACTTGAAGATAAAAAAATGCGAAATATCATGACAGAGGCAGAGGAAGACACCGAACAGAGTAATAATGGAGTGGATACTGTAAGCAGTGTACATAATGACACAGACGATCCATGTACACACCAACACAAAAAGAATAAGAAAAAGAAACAGAAAAGGTCTGACGCCGAGGAAGACAAGCCTTCAATTTCCGAAGATTTATCGAACCGTAAATTTAGCAATGAAATTCCAAATGAGAGCAATAACGGCTATATACCAGATGATGAACATAGTGATGCCGGACTGTCTAACGAAAACGAGAAAAAGAATAAGATAAAGTCAGATGAAATGAGTTCTCATGTGGACAACAAGGAGAATGATGATCAAGATATAGAATCAAAATCCAAGTCAAATAGTCAAAATGATGACATTAAGTTGGGCAAATCAATACAAAACGATGACTCAAGTATTGGGGTTCAAAAGAACGAAGCCATGACTAATTCGGAAGATGTATCAAGAAATGATGTCCCATCTTCAGGTTTGAAATGAAATAATGAAATATAAAAATATTAATCATCATTTACAGTAGTTACAAGTATATTTTGCGTATAAATTTTACGTTTTCCATCAGCCTTATCAGTAAATAATACCATTATAATATTAAGCCATTAATATTATAATGGTATTAATGGCAAACCATATCCTGGAATAATCTGTCCATTTGATTAAAGACATTGAATATAACAAAGGTGAACATGCAAAATAAGTTATCATAATAACATTCCATCAAACTTTTTACTGTATCTAGTCAGGGATATACAAAGACTATTTTGTAACTATTTCTTTATCAGTATCACAATAAAAATGGTATTGTGTACAGCTATGCCGGATGAAATGTTATCCTCAGGTGAAGATAAAGTTTTACTTTAATGACCACATCATTTGGAAATATGATGCAACTTGCGTTTTAACTTATGTGTAATGTTCTTTGAATATTTCGAATGAACGTTTAGTTTTACATTTTCCTTGCAAACTTTTGCAGCCGTGAACACCATTCTCTGTTTCGTATTTTACTACCATAGTACAAAAAGCGTAAACATATGCCTTGTTCGCTCCACCGGAAAAACGAACCTGTTTGTTGAGTTCACTTATCAGCAATTAAAAAAAATCAACAAGAAAGTCATATTTGAATACAAAACAAGTCTTTGAACGAGAGTTATGGACGAAAGTTAGTCCCCGAGGGTATCAACAGCCTAGTAGCCAGTACTTCGGTACTGGCATGAAAATACGGATTTTTGTGTGTTACTAAAATGTGCTGTTACAAAATGTTAGAAATCATTATAAATTAAGGAATGTATCTCCCTCATGCAAAGCTCTGATTCCTTTTACGGATTTGGTTATACATTTTGGACCTTTTGGATTATAGCTCTTCATCTTTTATATAAGCTTTGGATTTCAAATATTTTGGCTACGAGCATCACTGAAGAGACATGTATTGTCGAAATGTGCATCTGGTGCAAGAAAATTGGTACCGTTAATGTTATTTATGCTTATGAAAACAAAATAAATTCAAAATTAATTGAGTTTTATTAAGTTTTTTTATTCTTCAAATAAATTAAATGAAGACAAAAATAAAATATGAAATTAAAATTACACTGACATATATATGATCATTTAGGATGACACGATATACCAAATACATATCATAGTATTTTAGTGGCTCATCAATTATATATTTGTGTTACAGATAATGGCGATGTTCCTAATCAAGCACAATTTAACGGACACTTTCACCATCAAGAAATCTCAAGAAAGGAAATTGAGGTAGTGCGTAGATATGTGGAAACTTACTGGCATTTTTTTTTATGACCATTACTCAAACATATATAGCACAACAAGCAATCTCTTATCAAGGAGTCATATTATTTTCGTCTTTATCTTAGACGGGTTTGAGTATTCTTTTTCGATCTCATTTGATCAAATATGTGATCTAGATTCATTTGTATAATTTGATGCGACTGTCATACAAGTGAGAGGTTTAGCTAGCTATAAAACCAGGTTCAATCCACCATTTTCTACATAAGAAAATGCCTGTACCAAGTCAGTAATATGGCAGTTGTTATCCATTCGTTTGATGTGTTTGGACTTTTGATTCTGCCATTTGATTTTGGACTTTCCTTTTTGAATTTTCCTCGGAGTTCAGTATTTTTGTGTTTTTACTTTTCATTACCGGGAAATCAGGAATCCCTTTGTTGTATCATGACAGAATAATGCAATTTTATAATACTCAAATGATAACAAAAAACTAAACTCAATAAAACAAATATTAGAATTTAGCATCAAATATTATCGTTTTTATATCATTAAAAAAAAGGAAAGGGGAGCAGATGTCGTATGATTTCCAATGTTTAAATTATCCAAATGAAGCGGATTTAAGCAGAGATATGGTTCATTGTAGGGTCTTCAAAATTGAACATACTTTTAATCGGCATTGGTGTTAGGAATAGTATTTGTAATTTTATGTAAATCTCCATGGGTATGTATAACAAAATGACATAATCGATTATATTTCTAATCAATGTATGCATATGTACGGTCAACTGGACTGGTGATACTCTTAAAGGCGAGGTATAGTCAACTATCCACACAAATGAACGATTATGTTCTAATTTGACCGTGTTGTTACTAACTTTGTTAAATCATATTCATTGCTTTTTAAATACACATTTTATTACATCTAGAATATCACAGAAGTCAAAGTGGAAACAATCATGCATGGTAAAATGAGTGAAATGAAAAGAGATATAACTGAACATACACACAATAATATAACATGTATAAACCAAGTAAAAGAAGAGGTATCGGTATTAAAGCAAGATATGCAGGAAAAATTGTTCCAACATAAAAATGAAATACAAGAACAGATCAATAGAAATAAAAAAGACACGGAAAAGGCAGAAGGGAAACGACAGAGGAAGATGCAGAAACTGAAAGATCAAATTCAAGAGTGCAATGGACGTTTAAAAAATTTTGAAGATAGAATTAATGAATACACCCAAAATCAGGTAATCTACATATTTGTTATTAACCATATAACAATATAACATGTCGTATTAACTCTACGTTTTCATTGATTCATATGCCACTGGATATCAGATACACAACAATAAATCAATCAGTAAATATTCACACGTATTAACACAGTTCAATAAAACAAAGAATATCAGTGATATTGCTAATTAAATTTTGAATTTCTACCAGCGAATACTACTTCAGTTGAATGTTCACAGTGAAATTGCACGTTTCCATTAGACTTTGACAGTAGATTTAATTTCTCTATAGTCATCTTGGGTTTTTTAAATTGATATACTAGTATTCAAAACATTTTTAAACACAACTATCACAACATAAAAGGGTAGTTGCTGAATTAAAAAAGAAATAATTAGGCAGTTTAAATGTTTGACCTCAAATCTTTAACCGACGGCATGATGCATGCAAACGAAAATATCATAACTTAGTGACTTACTTTCTTTTTAGGAACTGCTTGAGAAAAAAGTAGAAGCAAGCGGTGGCAAGCCAGATGCTGGTAGACGGGAAATCATTGAGACTGAAAATGAAATACAAAAACTCCGTGATGAAATGAATAGATTAAGTGAAAATCTAAGACAACAAATATCACAGCAAAAAGGAGTCAGTAGTTTACCTGATACTCCATTATTTACCAAGACCACACACGTCAGCAAGGGTCCACCTGACTCTAATGATTTGTTACGTTCTAGAACTGCCAGTGATGATGCATTATATAGAAAACATAGCGATTCCATAGCAGCTACTGATGTAAGCAGTCATGTAACATAAAAGAAAAAATAAAGGAATATTAACGAAGATTGTTGCAACGAAATGATGTCGATCGAGTATTCAAACATCCCTGGATTCATCTGTTTCTAAGCAAGCATTCAAGAATAGCGCATTGCAATCACATAATTTTTAAACTGTTGTTTTTATGAATTTCAATATATTAAACTTGCTCAATCATCAACATTATAATCCATAGTTCATATATCAACAGCAGATGAATACACGAAAAAAGTCTACTAGATCTATAAATTAATTTTAAACATGGATAGAATGATACAAATAATCTTGATCAACGCAAGTACAAATAGTTACTTAAACCTATGATATCTCCTTTTTGTCATTACAATTTAGCAACATTCTGAACTGGAAAAGAAACGGAAGAAAAAGAAAAGGAAGAGAACACCCAGTATACGTTTTCCCGGAGACGGAACAGTTCATATACAACATGAAGATAATACTATTGATATTGAACAGATTGGTCCTATGGAGGTTCAACAAACTAATAGAGGTAAAATATGTTATGAAAACAGTTTCACTCAACTAAACAATATTATTGTAATTTTGTTTGTAATACATTTGATGCCTTATGATAAAGTATGCTTTGACTCGGTTTGAAGAATAGTCTCAAGTTTTTGGGTTTCTGTTCAAATGATACGATTCATTTTAATTTTATATTGGTAACTTTTATTTTAGAGTGAGATTTAACTCCTTGTAAAATAGAAATATACATAACAGTTCAAAATGCATTTTAGTTTGTTCCCGCCAAATAAATCCCGTTAGAGATGGTCCTTGACATTTTACTTTTGTCCTTCTGGGATATATTGTCAGTACGATTAGATATATACCAATTTTCGTAGAATTAATCAATGAAAGAATAAAACAAATGTAATTGAAATAACTAGTTCCTACAGTTATTTTAATTTGATACATATTTTTATTATGTTGAAATCAATAATAATCTTTAAAAAAAAGAATTCTCTGGATTTTTAATCTTTTTATAAAAGATATTTTCGTGAATTGGTCATGCTTCAATTATGTCTATTTGGTGACATATTGAACAGTACAGTCATGTTTTATTTGCCGGTATTTGACCTTTTTCATGTGTCATGGTCCATTAATGTATAACAATCGTATATAGCCGAACCTTACTAATTAACACATTAATCCATTCAAAGCTAATATATATAACGTGTAATAGTAAAGACTTTTACTGTTGTATCTTTATCAATCAAGCACGTGTTTTGTTATGTACTTTGTAAGAATATCAAACAATAACATTTTTCAAGGTGTTTTTTTTTTTCTATTTCATCAGGTATCCGGTTAACAGGAGGAAATGTAGAGATTGATATTAAATCACCCAGAAAGAAGACTAGTTCACCTCAAAAGGACCAGACTACTTAGCATAACAGCCATTTGCATAGTCAGACAGCACACACTACAAAACAATATTACAATTGTCACATTAATTATAAAAGAGAAGTTAAGGAATTTTTGAATCTATAATTCTTCTGCTTTATCGTATCAATTTTAATTTCTGGATTTTTTTAATTTCACTTAAGTACATCGTTAACACTTTTTTTTGTATTTATTTATTTGACAGGGATTTAAAGTGCATGTATTGTATGTAAATACAGTATGTTAATATATTCTATGTGCATAGTATGTGAGGAAATTTTGTACTTCAGACAAATACGACTTTTACACAACAGAGACAGCTTTTTTAAATAGGCAATTACTGTCAGATATTTTTCAGTTATACATTTATTTCATATTTGATTTATTACATACTTAAACATTTATTCAAATTACAAAAATTCCAATATAAGACATAAACAATGCAAGGACTCGTTATGATAAAACAGCATTTCGTGCGTATCATATCCGATATTAACAAAAATAAATATAAACAGACAGACAGACAGACAGACAGACAGACAGACAGACAGACAGAGTTTTTCTAGCTCTGTCTGATTTCAAGTTATAGATTGAAATTATTTGGAAATCATCGTTTAACCAATAAAAGAAGAACTTCTGTCAAAAAATCAACAAAATTGTTATTCATGATGTATTATGGTTACAATGTTTAATGTTGACGTTATCTCTTCCTTTTTTGAATAATTTTCATGCTTTAGGCATGTGCAATTCAACTTCGCTGAAGGTCAAATATTAAAGTTTGCATGAATACGGATTTAAATTAATTAGGTTGAATTTTGGACTTGCAAGTCAACAATACAAGAGCAACGTTTCGGATTCCTTGGCTTTTTATTTATGCAACGACTGGGAGAGTATCGTAATACGAAGAACTCTCATTCTGATACCTGATACATACATCTGTATGCAGAATTCCGTAAATTTCAACAATTCATATGTTTGTCGATTCTTTAAAAACTCAACGCAATTATTAATGAACGCAATAATTTCTGAATTTACAGTATTTTTAAGAAAATTAACAAAACTGACTGATAACAGATCAACATTTTATCTGTATTCTGCTTTTAAATATTTATAAAAATTACACACTTTAATATTTTCTAGTTAGAAGCTCTCGTCCCTTTACGTAATTCAAGATTTAACGTATTGTGTATGTTAAGTTATAGAATTTAGTACAGGGTTGGACTGAAGTTATGAAAATATTATTAAAGAAACAGATTCTTCCACCACATTTCGTGTATTACAACATTTCTCAACTCTCGACAGTTAAGTTTTAAATTTTCAAGACACTATGCAAGCCTTGAATCTTAAATTTGTAGTCTCGAGAGAATATCGTATCTCAATTGATGTAGTGGTAGAATC
This sequence comes from Mytilus edulis, assembly GCA_019925275.1. NCBI lineage: Eukaryota > Metazoa > Mollusca > Bivalvia > Mytilida > Mytilidae > Mytilus > Mytilus edulis. The sequence continues at coordinate 19,617,605 of CM034360.1, forward strand.
TATACCTATCTCTTGGTTTCAAAAAAAATATTTTCTCTAATTGTTACCTGAGTTATTCTTTCCCTGACTTACTGATTATAATTTTTTAATCAACGTAAAATATGTATGTATCAACTGATATCAAAAGGCGATACTTATTTTATTTATGACATTTTTTATCTGTCTCAAATTGTATAGTACTCAATTTTAGCTTGTTTTGAATGGAATAAACTAGCCTGATTTTTAATTATAGTTCATTTATATATATTTCGGATTTAAGTATGACGTCCATTATCACTGATCTAGTACACATGTTTGTTTAAGGACCAGCTGAATCACGACTCAAGTGCGAGATTTTTCGCTGTATTGGTGTCCTTCACTGTGTTATGCTATGGGTTGTTATCTCTTTGACACATTCCCAATCTCCGTTCTCAGTTTTATTAGCAATATCACACAATGTGTTACTTCTATCAAGGCGATGAATGTTTAGTGATGCATTATTAAAGATGAACATATTGCAGTTTCCGATTGACAAATACAGATTTCACTGAATTTCGGTTTTTGTTATATTTGTCAACCCAAGAATATTTGTTGTTTAATAACCCATATACTATGGGAGAGTCTTGCTTTGGGCAGGTAAATATGATCATAAATACAGTATGCGCTTAAGGGGTTGAGGCGGTCTCCCTTATAACACAATAAAAATATCTTTTACAAAATATTCTAAATACGATATGCCAGGAATCACATATTGCAATTTCACAAACCTGGTGTTGATGAAAAAAAAGTACACAAACTGTACATAAACTTATTAATTGCATGAATAATTAGAACCAGTAAATAAATAACTGCATTGACCTCATTACGCCATCAAGGATAAGCTTAATTTGGTTCTAAATTTACAATTATATATAGGACTAGAATAGACAAATTGTTATACATACGAAATTAGTGTTGATAGTAGATATTTGTTGTATCTCATTGTTCAAAAATCTACCTTAGCTCAAATAGAGTAGATGTTAGCAATTATAGGTAGCCATACGGCCTCGAACAATGAGAAAATCCTATTTAGATAATCGGCTATAAAAGGCCTCGACATGAAATACATCACACAGTTCAATTGAAAATAAACAGCCTAATATATAACAAAACAATGTACGAAAACCAAATATAACGGGCGTAAACAAACATCAACCACAGAACGACATGGTCTTAGCTGAGGACATACATATAAACAATGTGGCGGGCTCAAACATGTTTGTCAGCGCTAACAAAGTTCAGTACACAAGCTATGTAGCAAATCTTTCAGGATTTTACAGGTGACATGTTACAATTTATTTATTCCTTATCAATTTTCTCTCTATTTCCATCGCAGATTGAATTTTATTTTTCTGTTCAAGCGTCATCGATTGTAGACAAAACGTGCATTTGGCACTATTTAAATCCTGGTATATATGATGAGTTTGTTTTTATCATACTCTATTTTTAACCATTTTACAGAAAAGTCAAATTACTAAGTTTATCTGCCGTCAAATAAAGAGATGAAATGTTGATTCATTAATCATCTTAATATCTCATCAGTTAGTTTGATACTTTGTAATATGTATTTCTTTCTGTATTTCTTTCTTCTTTCTTTGTATCGTTTCTTTGAATATAACATTTTTTCATAATTTGATGTATTGTATGATTTAGAAAGTCAATTAGAGATGTGTATACGCACATAAAACGGGTCAATAATATGGCTGACAATTGGACCATATTTTGCCGTGATTTATTTTGTATGTTGTATAATGTTTTGGTGATTCATGTTTTTCTTTTTTGTGTAAATTGTGTTTGTTTGTACACTTATCATACCCTTACCCTTTGTTTGTATGCTTCAAGGTTAACGAGATTTGATTCGTGAACGTTTCTTGTATAAACATTCACTATCACTGGTGGTAAGCGGATGGTCGTAACTTAAAGTTACGACCATCCGAAGATGGGAGACAACTCTAGGGATACATTTTTCTTTTCCGATTTTCGTGCAGTAAAAAAATGTTTCAGTAAAACCGCTTGTCTCATACATACTAATCGTCAGTGCGTTGATATTGAAACAAAATTTGATACATAAAAACATTTCAATTTTCGTAAAATGATCATTCAATAATTCGAGCATGATGGTCGTAACTAAAAAAAACAAAATATTCAGGATGGTTGTAACTTAAAATTGTGATGGTCGTAACTCTTCATTAAATAGGACCTAATAAGACAAGTCAATAGTTTTAAACGTGTCTTTTGTTATATGAATATATTATATGATATTTTTGTGAAGTTGATTTCACTAAATGATAAAAACTAAAAGAGGTTAAGAGAGGGATACCTGTAACATGTGTAAAGTGCGAAAGGAAAGAAAATTGGAACGAATCGAAAAAAAAAAACCCAATACAAAATGAAATGATCAGTCACTGTTACTTAAAATATAATGTATAAAATAAACCAAGAGGCAACTAATTATAAGCTGTTAAGTTTAATAACAATATAAATTCTCAAAAGTGGAGAATTCATTTTAAACACAGCTCTGGTTATGATCATTCTTAGTTAAGAAAAGGCGATGTTAACAAATTTGACATCACATGAAATAACAGTATCCTGATTTATTTTCTTTATATTTTGCATGTATTGAAAAGACAAACTTTTTAAAAACTAGTATGTACCTACTAGGTGGAATTTAAAAAAAAAAATCTACAATTTAAAATTGATACTGTAAGTCGAAAGAGCATAAGTAAGGAGTCAAAATAATGTTATGGGGATCGTTATCGAGACAAGACCATATCCGCGAATTCGCAGGTCCGTAATCGAATTAAACAACATACATCTTATTTTTAGCCTGGATTTTGAGAAGTCGTATTGTCATTTGGTATATAGTCAAGCTGATTATAAGGTGCAAATTCGAAGTTCAGGTATAATTATTACCCGTGGTTTTAGAAAATTCTGAATACGCCTATTGGTACCATGCTATCCGTTATACATCTTTGTCTTTCTTATGGAAAATAAAACTTAAGCTATTGAATATAGTTAGAGAGTATGGTAAGAGATCTCTTTAGAACTAAAGTTGGAGTAAAACAGGGAGACAATTTGAGTCCAAATTTGTTTAAAATTTTTATAAATGAACTTCCTGATTGTGTTAAAAGTTCCCCTGATCCAGCTGTTGTTAATTCACGACCAGCCTATTCTTTACTATACATATGCTGATGATCTTGCCATGTTTTAACTACAGCAAAAAAATGTAGATCAGACTTATCCTAAGATTCTTTCAGAAAGACTACGCATTGAATTTTGTAAACATTTACTTGGTGTTACCAAAAGAGAAACAAATTTTGCCAATCTTTCTTAACTCGATAGATTCACTCTGTATTTTGTCATTGCAAAGTCTATGATCAGATACTGGCACAGGCTTGACAATTTGGGATCATCTTTCCACTACTAGAGGAGGCATATTTAGAGTCAAAATTACTACACGAGTTAAAAAAATTCCTTCACAGTATGGATCCTTAAACTTCTTTCTAAAGAATATGGGGGTCAGCAATTCACATTGTTTACTATATGCTGGTGATAATGTATTTTTTTGAATTTCAGCAAAAGGACTTCAGCAAACAGTATTCATACATAGCTTGTAGCCAGGATAATATTTAAAAGATAGATCTTTATGCTTCAACTCATCGTGCTGGTCTTTTAAATCTGAGTACATTCATACAATATAAACATATAACATAAATATTATTTTCAACCTGGATATGTATGTGATAGTTGCCGCAGTACATTTAGTTCTACCTTGTAATATTATATTAGCTAAAAGGCTGGCTATAAACTACTAATATTTGATCTTACTCTTAAATTCAAAGCGTGTATCATTGTAAAATATATACCTGTATATATGTATGCAATATTTGCCACAGCACATTTAGTTCTACCTTGTAATATTATCCTGGCTACAATCCTGTCTACAAACTACTGATATTTGATCTTACTCTTAAATTCAACGCGTGTAGCATTGTAAAATATCTCAACCTTATTCATACTTTCTAGGTTAACACAATGTTCATTGCGACACCATGGATTAAGTTTTTATTCTGAACCAATACTTAGAACAATTATCAATGATATACCGCAAGATCGTCATGCAATCAATAAAAAATAAAGACAACACGATAAAAACACCAAGCATTTGTGGATTTTCATTAATCATGATTCACCAAAAGCCGAATATTTGAAAGGCAATGGTTTATAAAAACTGCAATAGCTGATTAAAAATTAAAGAAGATTGTTCAAAATTGTATGTTCAATAATTTCATCTGCCGACATGATTGCAGGAAATAGAAAGTCGTAAATAAAAAAAATCTGAAAGCAAATATTCAACAATTTTATGCCTTAACGTACAGTATAAATATATTAATACTCAACCCTAACATACTATTTGGCTTAATGCGAGTTGATTAGTTTTCACTGTTTCTCCTAAATGATGGTCGTTTGGAACATATCAAAAATGTATGATTGATAAGTTTATTAACATGGTTATGCATGTGCACAGTACTTTTAAAATAGCTTGATAAAAGTTCGTCTAAATACTTGAGTTACAGTCATCTTTCAAAGTTACGACCATCTTGTGTCGGTTACGACCATCATCCAAAATACTATATTGACATTACGACCATCACAAGTTAAAGTTACGACCATCATGCTCGAATTTTTGAATGACCATTTTACGAAAATTGGAATGATTTTATGTGTCAAATTTGGTTTCAATGAGAATGCACTCACGATATGTGTATATGAGACAAGCGGTTTGACTCAAATGAACCTTTTACTGCACGAAAATCGGAAAAGAAAAACTTATCCCTAGAGTTGTCTCCCATATTCAGATGGTCGTAACTTTTAGTTACGACCATCCGCTTACCACCAGTGACTATAGGGAGAGAGAGAAATAATAATACAATGTATTCTGTCTTTAGTCAATCGTTAAAAGGCCAACATAATGTCTAACTTTGATTTGATCTTTAATGTGTGTAGAGTACCAGAAATTGTGTGTTGACTCATTGGTGATCTAATTGATCTATACAGATGTGAAGTATGGGAAATAAGGAGATGATACAATGATTCAGATCCATCTAAATGTTTACAAATTAAAGAAATGATATGACATGGCAACGTTTGAGTACCTCCTAACATAAGAAAAGCCAAAAGTATTATACTTCTACAAAATAAATCATAATAGGCATAAATGTGACAGATATCAGTATTTTTATTGTTGTCAATAATGTAATGAAATTATATGCAATGCGACTGTCACATAAGTGAGAGGCTTGGCTAGTTAGAAAACAAGGTTTAATCAACTATTTTCTAGACAAGGAAAAGGCTGTACCAAATAAACTCATCATAGATACATGGATTCAAATTTTATATACGCCGGACGCGCGTTTTGTCTACAGAAGACTCATCAGTGCCGTTCGAATCAAAAAAGTTTAAAAGGCCAAATAAAGTACGAAATTGAAGAGCATTGAGGACCAAAAATTCCTAAACGTTCTGCAAAATACAGCTACGGTAATCTAATCCTGAGGTAGAAAATCCTCAGTATTTCAAGTACAGATTATTTATAATTATGAAGTCAGGACTATGACGTTGTTTTTCATTCAATTGATGTGTTTGATTTTTAAATATGATAATTTTGAATTTTCCTCGGTATTTTTTGTTATTTCATTTTTGAAGTTGGTCTTACAAATTGCCAAATCTATCAGGAATGCAGCATTTTGAAATTGTGACATTTATATTTCGATGCAAAAGTCTCACTGATAACGCATCATAATGAAATCAGGTATTACCTCAGAACGAAACTGATCATAGATACCAGAATACGATCGGATGACTCGAATTTATATAAATAATGATTGAACAATGATATCGTCCATTATATATTCCTCTTGGGAAATGCATGTACTATGTTGATTGTAACATACAAGTTTATTTAAAAAGTTAAAACAAAGAAAATTCAAAACGGAAAGTCCCTTATCAAATGGCAAATTCAAAAGCTCAACCACATCAAATGAATGGATACCAACTGTCATGTTCCTGACATCTATTGGTACAGGCAATTTCTGATGTAGAAAATGGTGGATTAAATCTAGTTTTAAAGCTAGCTTAACTTGTCACTTGTACCAAGTCAGGAATATGACAGTTGTTAACCATTCGTATGATTTTGACATTTGATTGAGGACTTTCTTTTTTGAATTCCTTGGAGTTCAGTATTTTGAAAAGACAAGAATATAAAAATGATCATAGAACAATAACAAAATGACGGGATGTTTAAGTACAGAGCAACGTCATTTGTTTCCAAACACACAAAGGCATATAAGGTCACATATAAAGAGAAATAAATTCATATTAATTATAGATAACTACGTCTAAGGTCATATTAACTAAATATAAGCAAAAAGGTGTGAAGAAAAATTACTTTAAAGCAATGTGAAAAAGATCTTTGGCTCACACCGAGCAGTAAACTATCAAGGGCCTCAAAAATTACAAGAGTAAAACCATTCAAACGGGAACACGAACAGTCAAATCAATATAAATAACGAGAAGCGAGAAACATTTACGAACCTTATCAACAAACGAAAACCACTGAACATAATTTTTCTGACTTACGACAGGGGCAAAAAAAACAGCGGGTTTAAACGTGTAACACAAAGAAATCTTATTGGAAAGAAATGTCTGTATGTGAAATACATGAAACATTTAAATGAAATAAAAGAACGACAACACGCTGTACTATACGTAGGGTTCAACATGTTGAGAAGGATCCACTTATCCTTCCGGACATAACCTGAGATAACCCCTAGTTCATTGTGAGGTTTGTGTTGATCAGTCTTTAGTTTTCTTCAATTCAATTGTTTATCTTTTTCTTTTGTAGCCATGGCGTTGTTTATTTTTTATCTATGAGTTTGAATGCACCTTTGGTACTTTTTATATCTCATTTGGTAGTCATAATTCTTCTTTTAAAATGAATATCTCGCTATTACAAGCGAGATCAATGTTTTCATGAATTGAATTCATATGTATATTTTATTGAAGTTTTAAACATGCAATATTTTTCAAATCTGAACGTGATATCGTATTTTTACTTTTGACCTCTAGGTTTTAGATGTTAAAACAAGTGTGATTTTCACATACTAGACTTTTTCTTAAATAAATTACCAATATTTCACTGTTGTCGCAGTATGTATCATTACTTATGTTATCTGGACAAGTTCTCGTTTGCATTAGATAACCTTATATTACAAACACTGATAAAAACATGTATACCTTATTTTCTTTACGTAAAATAAACTTGAATATTTCATAAATATACAATTTAGGAAAATAACAAATACATAACAACGACATTTGTTTCTTGTTTTTGGACTATAGTTCCAGTATTAATTTAATATGTAATGCCAATTGGCCATACTGTAAATGCATCTTCAATGTGTCAACTATTCAATGAGAGGCGAAAGATACCTCAAACAGTCTACAAACATTATTCTTGTGTAATGATTAGTAATAAGGTGTCGGCGATTATAGTATCAACAGAACAGAGTATATAAACAAAAATCTTCGGAAGGGCCAATTTTATAACGTATTGATCAATTTTCCGACAACGATTGGAATTCTGTCTGATCGGCAAACAACGCATACCCTGTTTACAAAATCAACAAAAGCAATTCGTAAAGCCTATGAGAGAGTAGTTGGTAACAAAAAAACGATCAACGCAAATCAAAATTGATAACATCTTGGACGATTTCTTTTTTAAAGAATCTTTTGTTTATTGTATTTCCTGTATGCGGATCAAATGAAAAAAATATATATCAGTACACACCCTTTATACATACCGAATAGGTAAATTGAGGCGCTTAGTTTTTGGAAATAACCCAGATAAGGTGAAAAACATTTTACTTTTATCAATTTGACTTCGTAATTAATTTGAATGCCAGTTGCATATTTATTTTCTGTGTAAATGTACATAGTGATTTGGGTTTTTATGGTTATATGTGAGCATGTATATTCCTATGTCTCGAAGCGGGATACCAATGGATAACATAAATGATATGGTAAGCTATACTCTAGATACTTTATTCGTCTAAGGCTCAATTACTAAGAATTAATAAAATTATTCTAACCACTTTTGAAGATGTAATAATTTACTTTTTAAATACTTGTACACATATCAATTTGTTTAACGTATTTTTTTTAAAGAAGATTGTTCACTTCTTTTATAATATATTCTTACAGTGATTACTTAGGTATTCCTGTTTTTTTTTAAATTAAGTTTAATTCTCAACACAATTTTAATAGATTACAATATGTCTTCTCTTTTCAATTATTTAAAGGATATAGCATTGGCCTAACATTTATGAATTTAAATTGATTTCGTGTCGTGACGGAAGCCATTCTAAGAGAGCGTTTTATTATGATCAAATTTACGTGACACTCTTCATATTCTCCTGCAGCATCCATTAGAGTAAATACAAGATTGTTTTTGTTGTAAAAATCCAACTTCGAAATATATTACCCATTAAACGTACGTTAGTAATGTAAATACGTTGGTAAGTAAAAATAACTATTTGAAAACTGAATTTTCAAAGTTATATTTGAATGTGGTTAAACTTGATTATTTCCTATGCATATACAATTGTTTCTATTATTTACCAGTATCCGAGATCTGATAGACATTATTTGCTATATTATTAAATTTGACATGTCCATCAATGAAAGATGTTCATACAAAATATTCCCTGCTTATATTTCAGATAATATTTTGTCAATTAGTTGAAGACTTGTGATGATGACGTTGTCACCATCACCATGAGACATCTGCCTACTTTCATGTATCTACTGCCTCTTCTCTTATACATTTTAGTAAGTCAACTTTTCCTGATATTCACAGACATATTGATAAATTTGGTACAATCTTACTTTATTACCATAGTACAATCTTTAGATTGACTTTGCCGTTTGCTTAAATTTTCCTTGGAGTTTGACATTTTTGTTATTTTACTTTCTCCTAATGGCAAACTAAACAGAAGTGTCGTTTTTTTAATTTTATGTATAAAATTTCGACAAATAAAACTTTTGCTTCTCTTTTTTTTTTCCGTTTATTTAGTAAATTTATATATCTTTTCTTAGATTTGTTAATTACCATAGTACAATCTTTAGATTTTGCCGTTTGCTTAGGGACTTTCAGTTTAAATTTTCCTTGGAGTTTGACATTTTTGTTATTTTACTTTCTCCTAATGGCAAACTAAACAGAAGTGTCGTTTTTTTAATTTTATGTATAAAATTTCGCCAAAAAAAACCTTTTGCTTCTCTTTTTTTCCGTTTATATAGTACATTTATATTTTTTTTCTAGGATTGGATAATTGCTTGTTTATCTAGATGTATAAATGTTCCATGTATATTCAGATACAGTTCAATGAGATCTAACTGTATACATTATTTCATTAACATATAAAGAAGGATCATTCATAGAGCGTTCCGTTATCAGCATTGAGTATTTACGCTTATGATAGTTGTTTGGCCATATGTTGTTTATCTCTTTGTCCGTCGCTCCGCAAGTCCATTAGACTAAGTTCGTCCAGTAACAGGTTAAATATTTTAGTTGTGGTAGATTACCATGAAGTTTTGGTAACATCAACTTGAAACTTAGTAACAGTGATGTGTACTTTTGAAATTACACGCCAAATTATGATTTCGATTTCAATTGCACGGTTCACTAAACCTGTACACAAGTATTCATGTTTACAATTGATATACAAAAATACTCTCTCAAATTAATATAGCTCAAATGCGACCGAACAGACTTATACAATATTCGTACAGTATAGTAAAACGAAAATTTTATTTGACGAACTTTAGAAATTGAGAGAAGGCAAGGCTCGTCGAGCAATTTACTATTGAACATGTAGTTTTTTATCGTTAAATTTGTTTTTAATGTAATTGTCATTTGACTAAAACGCGGACTGCGATTAGGACAAAAAAACTTAACTGCATCATTTGTGCATGTACATGCTCATTATAACATAACCGTTCGATCACAGTAGAAGAAAAATACCTGAAGACTTATAAGTACAATATAGGTTTATTGCGTCGTGTTCCTTTCAACCTGTATTTGTATAGTGGAAAGTCGATTGCAAGATACATTTATAATTGCTTAGGACTTTGCTAAATTATGACGATCTTCAATTGCGTAATTGATTTGGATGTGCAACTGTTCTGACTCGAGCATCACTGATTAATATTAAGTAGACGAAACGCGGGTTTTATGTGTATAAGCCTAGTGATATGATAAGATTTTTTACATTTATTTTGCAATGAAATACACACTTCATGTTATGCCCAAAAAACGTATATTTCCATTTTCAGCAGCGAATATCCTACCATAGATCATTTGTATTCCAATTTTATTTAACACAATACTGTTTACAATTGAAATATACAATGTTTGTTACCAAATTGTCAGTTGAAAGATTTATTTAAATAGTCATCATTTTACATTTTAAATCATACATTTACAGGTGAAGGACGTTTGTACTCAGGGCAACATTAAGAATGTAGTTGTTGAAGTTTTGATATCAAATTGTACTGAAAATGGTGTAAATAAATGTATAGATAAATACCTTCAAATTTGCTATGATAATAAGTAAGTACTGTAAAATGAGCTAAATGTATTTTCATTAAGTTAATGTACTATAGGAAGGTAACCCTGTCAGTCATTGGATCATTTAAGTAAAACAATCTAAAAAATTATCTGCTGCAACATTATATTGCTGTAGCTTTCTGGATCTGTGAGCCTATAAATTGAATTGTATGAGAAACAAAATAACTACCGTGAAACCGTCTTTGGAAGACTTACTTTTAGGGAATTCCGTCGTAATTCGGCGCTTAATGTGAACCAATTTCTTCAAAAACAAACTAACACGGTCTGTGATTAGGGTAGATGGATTGGGATCATCATGATAAAAAAAAAAACTCCCATATATTAATATTTGTATCACTTACATACCTCATTTAACATGGGGGCTAAGTTCTTAACTTTTGTTTTTAAACAGCCACGACGACATAGGATGTAGCAGTAGAATGACACCAATTTGTTTTGAACCTACTGACCATGATATAAAGAAAACTGATCTGAAAGCTATAGGCGGGAGCAAATTAAGATATGAGTTTTTTGAAGAGGTATTTTATTGTAATGTAAAAGAGTTAGTTCAAGATCAAGAAATATACAACAAACAAATTTGAAAAATAAAGTAACAGATAAATCAATTCAATATTTTAAGAATCTTTTTTGCAATTAAATGCAGATTTCATATTTTTGTCTGCATAAGGAAATAACGTGTGGCATTATCAGATTATTCAAATATGTATCTACATATTAATGCATTTCCTGATAAAAAAAAAAATATCTAGTTAAACTTTGGCCTTTAAATTGGCAATAATGAGGAATTTGTCATTGCTCTCCATCAATAACTGCGCATACAATATAAAAAATATGATGGCGATACCATGATATGCTTGAGTTTCTGGTGACGTGTTGTTCTGGAAAAACTCAAATCATCATTGACGCTCGAAACCAAAAGTAGTGGAGAAAAATTCAATTGTGTTTGTCAGAATACTCTAAGGTTTTATGATACTTTTTTTCTAACCTGAACGATTTCATGAATGAATTTAATTCATTTCCATAACCTTCATGGCCTTGGTCTAAGCAAACAAAAACACTTTACATTACCCTTACCCCCAGCAAAATGAAAGAAAAAATTATCTTGTCATTGATTTATTTTTTACTTTTGTTGAATTTGAAGACATTGACTACATCAAATAACTGGAAATGAGACATGTTCTTCATAGATGCATTTACAACAATAAAATCAATAGATATTTGTATGTATATTCACAGATTTCTCGTATTAAAGATATTATAGTAGGAATCACACCGACACCAGCAACTTTACTTCATCCAACGGCAACTTCATGCGAAACAACAAGAATATTAACATCAAATGGATTTAGAGTAAAAACAACCAGCACAGATAAAATTTATCAGTAAGGTTTGCGAAGATATACACACTGGTTAAAAATTTATCATTTAAAACTTAATAGTAAATACAATATAAAAAAAAGTCAAAATTGATGTTGTCTTTATACTAACTTTACATCGAGATAAATAGCTGTATATAGTTATTTAACTAGGTTTTAGTCCAACAACAGTTCTGTTTGACTAAAAAACTGACCTTAAATCAAATCGAAGGCTCAGACCAACAGTTCAGCTACTTAATTGAAAACTTTTACATTTGTTAGTTTGATACAGAAAGTACCGGTACCTCATCCTGGCCTCGTTAAACATGAGATTGTATATTTATATAGAAACTAGTTAGTAATTGTTAGTAATATTAATTATATACAATGTATTATTATGTATCCAGCTTTTCCACATTATTCAATAAGAGAGAATTTTATGTCAGAGAGAAAGAGAGAAGAGAAGAGAAAATAATAATAAAACAAAAGCAAAAACAAAAGCAAAAGCAAAAAAAAAAAAAGAAAAGAAAAAAAACCTTGAAATTTCGATTTTTTGCAGCAGTATTTTTCTCTTAACATGCTTAAAATACAACATTAAATAAATCTGTCAAAGTTGGTTTTTCATTGTAATTAATTCATACAAACACGAAACAGATATTAAAAAATTGTACACAAAACAAGAACAAAAAACAATAAACAACATATAACAGTATATTAAATAAAATAAATATGGTGGGTGTTGTTTTTTTTTTTTTTTTTTTTTTTTTTTATTTGTGCAGCCGATTGAGAATCTTAACCATGGCAAGTACAGAAATAGTCGTTTTTTGGCACAACACTATAATTTTACGAAATGTTTCTCACACTTGTAAGATTTTTACCATAACGTTTACCTAAAACACGATCTACTTGTACTTTAGTTGCTATATTTACAGATTTGAAATTTTAATTGAAGTAGAATGTACAACATCTACATGTGGCGGTCAAAACTGTGAGATATGTGGTGAGTTAAAGCTCAAAAACAAGAATGGTTTTCAGCACAATGGTAGCTAGTATTTTATAAATGATACTGATATATTATCGTTTGTTTAGTATTACCAATAAATGAAATATACCAACATCGAGTTAAAGCAAGAGTTTAAGTATAGTACTTCCATGATTTATTGAAAACCTTTATAAGGCGAACATATTAAAAGCGATCCATGGTCATGAATGAACGGAGACCTTGGGTATAGAGTCAACTATTCAGTTGAAAGTAGATGTCAAAAATTATAGTTTACATTTAATACTCCAAACAATTAAACAGATCATATCAAATATTTTCAACTTACAGAGAGTAAATGAGATCTTAGAGACAAAAGTAATTAACCATTTGTTGTATTTCGTAAATCTATTTAAAAAAAAGATACTTCAAATTGAAATAGACAACTCTCATATGGAATAGTTATTGAAGCGAGACAGAACGCATCGAAAAACAATAAATTGAAAAAAATTGATAATCTGTTTTGATTACAGTTTGTTTAAACCTGAAATAAATATTTTAATAGGACTCTCAACCTTTGAACCCACGGAAATGGTTTCCACATCGATTAGTATGACCACTGTAACCACTGAAACGGTCTCCACGTCGATTATTAGAAGCAGTCCACCAACAACATTATCAACATTATTTTCGACGTCCTTCTTAATGTTCATTGTAACAAACAATGGAACTACAAATAATTTTAATAAGTCTGTAAGTTACTACTAGTATAGTCAGCACTTCTTTGTAAACATGAATTATATTTGATATGGGCATAATTATAAATTAAATGTTTGCAAAACTGTTTTTTTACATAATAGGCTTTTCTAACCTAGGAGTAGATAACTTTAGATGTATTTGGCAAAATTTTATGAATTGTTGGTCCTCAAAGCTCTTCAACTTCGTACTATAATTTTCCTTTTTAACTTTTATTTGTTCAAGGGTCCTGAAATCTGTGATGAGTTGATCTAAATAATTTAGATTACTAGATAAAGCTCTTGTTTCTATTTTCTCTCCTGGTAAATTTATGAATTTATCATTAACTATATAGCTATCGTTAGAAAATTTTAAAAATGTTTCATTATTCATCGAGCATTTTGATAATATTTTATTTAAAACTGTGTTTTATATGGAGATCTACAATTTTTATCACTTTTAACAATACTGCTTTTCAATAGGATTTTATATGTAGATTTAAGATATACCATAAAATTACACATTTAGTGTTGATCTTTAATATGGTGCAAATGAATGTTTTTTCATGTTTAACGTTCACATTTATCCTGGTTGTATGATTGCACAACTTACATATCATGTGTTTTTTTCATTTTGTTGTTTACCACCTCGATGTGTGTTTTCGTAATCGATTGATGAAATTTGAACATCGGCAAAACACTTTTGCCTGAGTTCTTTGCTATATTTTTAGTCTTTTCGGGCTTAATCAGTTTCTGGACGTCTTTAGGGGTTGAATATTGAAAACATTGGCCTCGGTCATATGAGAAACGATATTGACGGTTGATACATGTATGCGCATTCAATGTAGTGACATCGGTAGTCTTAATGTTATTATAGATTTGGTAAAGCCTACATATATTACAACATGTATGAAAACATGCTTTATCAATGACGATGAAAGCTCGATGGTTTATTTATCATTAAACAAACTTAAAATGTATCCTTGGTAAACATATCAAAAATAAATTTAAAAAAAACATATAACATGTATAATGTCATCATAGAGAACAATCATTTCATCTGGTTTTCAGACAAGCAACTTTAAACAGTCAGACAATCCAGCTAGTGATGGCAACCAGACCATAACTGTAATCGTGATATCTGTGGCTAGTATATTTGTGATTGTGATTGTGCTGATATTGATATTCATATGTTATAGAAAACAGTAAGTAGCTAACAAAAAAGAATTTAGTACAACACTAATAACAACGTACAAAGTATAAATATATGATGTCAATTAAATGTACTTGTGTATTGAGATTGTCGTAACAGATTGAAAATAATACTTTATCTAGTGTATCCGTCCGAAGTGTATTTGTTGTATTCTCCTCATCAGGAACGCACAAATCCAGATATTTGAGACGCCAATGATGTACAAGTACCGAAACAAGCATAGAACTGTATGACCAAAATTACGGTTATGATCCTTAGTTTGAAAAGAAAAATATACATAATACTGTGAATACCAAAACAAACGGGACTACAGAAAATATAAAGCCCTAGTAGTTGCATTTGTATTTGGAAATCTCCAACCTTTCTTCAAATTGATATATGTAGTACATATAAAAATATTGTAAAGACTGTGGCAATTTAGTAGCTATACCGTTTTAGTATGATGTATTCATCATTTATGTTCAATATTAAGCAATATAAACGTTAACCAAAACAAAATTAATAAAGTGACAAACTTTCAAATTATCAAATAAGGATAATAATAAATTTAACTCGCATAATTAATTCAATGGGAAATGTTAAATAACAAAAGGAAATTTTCCTTTCTTCGTCTGTTAAGCAATCGAAAGACAAAAACTACACCAGCGGAAGATGATAAGAACTACATTGAGAATGAGTATACAGAAGGAGAAGACAGACATTTTAGTACGGACTATTCCAATGGTCTACAACACAATAAAGTAAATCTTCATATAGAAAATGAAGCATGTGATGCCAGTAAGAAAAATGAAATTGAAAATGACCAAAATAACGGCTATACACCAGATGATGAAAATAGTGATGCAGAACTGTCTAAAGAAAATGAAGAACAGAATACAAGAAAGTCAGATAAAGTATCAATCAGTTCTTCTGCAGACAACCAGGAGAATGATAATCAAGAAATAGATTCAAATTCTAAGTCAAACAGTCATAATGCAGACATTCAGTCATGCAAATCAATTGAAGACGAAGACATCGGTACAAGTAATGAAGTTAAAAAGAATGGAGCTATGATAAACTCACATGATGTATCAGGAAATGATGTCCCTTCTTTTGGTAAGATAAAAAACAATGAAATAAATAGTCACCATGTTATTATATTTAACAAATTGATTATCTGTTTCTGGCAACTCTTACCTTATGAGCAAAAATATTCATAAGACAACAATTACAAAAAAATCGTGATTTTTTTCCTTCTGTAATATACAGCATTAAGTTTCAAATATGAGAACAATGCGAAAAGTCTCCGACAGAGACAAAAATACGTAAAATTAAGTAACTGCTGTTCACGTTCAACAATTAGAAAAGCCCATGCCGCTTTGTACATTGTAAGCTTAAAAGGCCCAAAAATGAAAAATGTAAACAATCCAAACAATAAAACTAGCTCCAAAGTTTATGTTTAAAACAAATATGATATGCAGCATAACTTTATATGATATGCAGTAATAACTTGATATGATTTGCATAGTTTCAAATACTTATTTAATTCCATGTTGGTTCGTTTTCCATTACGGATTGTCCCGATCTCTATTTTTGGACAACTAGAAAAACTAAAAAAAAATATTTGATTAATTTCAGTGTATCCTCTAATTTATTTGTATCCTCTAACATATTTCTTTTACAGACAATGGTGACATTGCTCTTAAAGCACAATTTAATGGTGAAGAAATCTCAAGTCATCAAGAAATCTCAAAAAATGACATAGAGGTAGTCAGAATATGTAAAGAAAATATCTATCAATTATTACTATTAATTTTAAAAAACTTATACATAGCGTACGAACCAATCTGTCTTGAGAAAGCAAATTATTGTTCATGGTTTATCTAATAGGACGGAGGCCTTGAGTATTCGTTGTAGATCTTCTTTGGTCAAACAGTCCAAATTAGTTTTCCACATCTTATTAGCAATTGACCCGTCCCTGTTTTCAAATCATGTGACACGCCATACTTCCGGTTAATCACGGGAACCACATCCACATAATGGAAAAGCTCATCCACATAATAGAAAAAAACCTTCGTATAATAGAAAAGCACCTTCGCTTAAAAGAAAACCCCCATCGTATAATAGAAAACCACCATCGTATAATAGAAAACCACCATCGTATAATAGAAAACCACCATCGTGTAATAGAAAACCTCCTTCGTATAATAGAAAACCACCAACGTATAATAGAAAACCACCTTCGTATAATAGAAAACCACCTTCGTATAATAGAAAACCACCTTCGTATAATAGAAAAGCACCTTCGTTTAATAGAAAAGCACCTTCGTATAATAGAAAAGCACCTTCGTATAATAAAAACCCACCTTATTATAATAAAAAAGACACATAAGACAGCTATGGCGTTCCATACTAATCCATGTCAACACAGAAGTGCTGACTACTGGGCTGGTGACCACAGAGTCTAAATGAAGGTTATTAATGCAACTATAGATAACATAACACCTTCAACAATGAGCAAACCAAACCATAATTATTACTATAACCGATATCAGGTCCGTTCGCGCCCAATACATTTTCGCACCCTACACGTTCGCACCTCGCACGTTCGCACCCAAGGTCTGTTCGCACTCTACACGTTCGCGCCCAATTTTAATTCAAACTGGCTACTGATTTTGGACATCTACAAAATCAAATGTTTGTGAGAGATCAATCGACCCCTCAACCTCGTTTACCGGGAACACGATGTTCCAAAGTAATTATTCGGCAATAAAAATAAAGCACGATTGTCAAGATTTTTTTTAACTTAATAATTTACATGCATTTCGTCACGTGTACATAGTTACCTATAAAACTCCTCGCTGATGCTTGCTATACAGTCGAA
Source organism: Mytilus edulis (assembly GCA_019925275.1). Lineage (NCBI taxonomy): Eukaryota > Metazoa > Mollusca > Bivalvia > Mytilida > Mytilidae > Mytilus > Mytilus edulis. The sequence goes on from CM034360.1 coordinate 19,635,451, forward strand.
GAATCAGATAGAAAAATAATATTCAGAGCATATTTTAAATTTTAAAACATTGAACAACATATGTGACTTAGTAGAAAACCATTGGTGTACGACTGACCTTTACCTTTTTTATAAACAGCTAGATTGTCTTCACTATTAAGGGACGTAACACCACTACTACTAGTAACTAGAATAAGCTACGCCAACCATAGCCCTACATGAAATATACACGGTCTACTTTTTAACTGATACTGTTCTTGTATGTGTAAAAAGTAAGATTACCAATAATCCACGCTGATGCTGGATCTATTTTCTAATTAAACCGTGGTGTTAATCGAATTATATGCTTTTCAATTCCATATTTGTTTTCTAGAATATCAACCAAGCCATAGTGGAAACCTTCATGCATGGTAAAATGAGTGAAATGAGAAGAGACTTGACTGAGCATACAAACAATAATATAAACCAAGTACGAGAAGAGGTTATGACCTTTCAACATGATATTACAGAAAAAATGGCCCAACAAAGCAATGAATTTAAAGAAGAAATCAATAAAACTACAGAAGACTCGGAGAAGGCAGAAAGAAAACGACAGAGAAAGATGCAGAAACTGAGAAATCAAATTCAAGAGTGCAATGAACGCTTAAGAATGTTTGAAGATAGGAGTGATGAATACATCCCAAATCAGGTATTTGAATAACATTGAACCATTTGTAATAACTTGTTAACTGTTATCACTTCATATAAGTATGCATGAAATGTGTGCCACTGGACATGCAAATACATGATGTATAATAAGAATTACTTTACTTTCTAGAAACTGCTGGAGGAAGAATTAGAAGCGAGCGGTGGCAAACACGATGTCGCTTCTAGTGAAATTATTGAGAATAACAAAGAAATACAGTCACTCCGTGATGAAATGAATAGATTAAGTGAAAATCTAACACAACAGATATCCCAGCAGAGAGGGGTCATCAGTGGACCCGACACTCCATTGGTTACAAGGACCCAACCCATCACAGAGAGTTCACCTCATTCAAATGATTTATTACGTTCTAAAACCGCCAACGATGATGCATTGAATAGTCGACATAGCGGTCCATTGGCCCCTGATGTAAGAAATCGTTTTATAAAATTATAATACACACCAAGAAAATATTTAAGAAGATTGTTACATTTTGTTATAACAAAATCGTTGTTTAGATACGTAACATGATTTCACAAAAATCAAAAGTATGTATTGATCACTTCTGCAATTATACGTCGAATATTATTTCGATTCTTTAACCATACCTGGCTTTAAAATTCTTTATAGCAATCAAGAAAGAAAATTCTTACTCACATATATAGATATAAGTATATGTGATATGAGTGCCCATGGGACACCTCTACATCTAAGTCACAATTTGTAAAAGTAAACTATACATGTCTGAGTACGGTTGTCTTCAACACAGAGTATAAACTCATATTTCTATCTATTTGAATATATTAATATGATTGATATGGTTGATTTAAAATGTCTTAAATCATACAACATCAACGTTAATCAACATTAAATATTTTTAACCCAAAAGAACATAAATCAATAGAAGTTATATAGATAAAGAAAGATGTGGCAAATGAGACAACTCGCAATCCAAGTAACAATTTATAAAAGTAAACAATTGTAGGTCAAGGTACGGCCTTCGAAACGGAGCCTTGGTTCACACCGAACAGCAAGCTATAAAGAGTCCCAAAATTACAAGTGTTAAACTATTCAAACGGAAAACCCAACAGTCTTCTATATACAAAAACGAGAAAAGAGAATATATATGTATATGCACACAAGTAAACCAGACTTATAAACTATGCCTAATTATAAACATGGACTGATAGGTGAAATTAAAATATCAATACAAGTAAACATAATTTCTAATTCAAGACCTTTAACATAGATATTTTTACGTTATGTATTAGCAATATTCTGAACTGAAAAAGAAACGAAAGAAAAAGAAAAAGAGGCGAACACCCAGTATACGCTTTCCCGGGGACGGTAACGGTACAGTTCATATACAACATGAAGATAATACTATTGCTGTTGAGCAGATTGGTCCTATGGAGGTTCAACAAACCAATAGAGGTAGAGTAGGTTTATAAAATATCTGTCAATCAACTGACAAATATTTATGTTATTTGGTTAATGTAAAAAAAAAGATGAGGTATGATTGCCAATGAGACAACTCTCCACAAGAGAACAAATGACACAGAAATTAACAACTATTGATTACCGTATGGCCATCAACAAAGAGCAAAGCCCTTACCGCATCATGGCATGGTCAGCTATAAGGCCCCGACAAGACAGCGAAAACACATCTAACGAGAAAAACGAACGGCCTAATATAAGTACAAATGTACCACATTAACCAAATCAGATGTGACGCCATATAATATATTTGGAGTAAAGTATGCTGTATCGCAGCTTGTAACAATATATTGAAGTGTTTTTGGGTGATTTCCTGTTAAAATGTTACGGAATGCGACTTTTAAGTTGGTAAATGATATCGATATTATAAATCTAAACACAAAATGCTTGTGAGAAAAGAAATATGCATACAGCATGTATTTAGTGTTAAAAAAACACCACTGGGAAAACTGTTCACGATTCTTTTGTTCTGCTGGAATAAACTGTCTGTCAATGCGTGGTGGTTTCGTTGTATTAATTCGGACAATATGTTAAATTTTCAACGTTTTGCGCGAATTTTCTCGAAAAATGTCCAGCTACATGCGTGCATTCAATTCATCAAAACTTGAACATGTATGTTAGCATCGTACATGTACCTTACATGGAAATGTTCGTACAAAATCTTATAAAAATATATAAAGTATGGTAGGATTGCCAATAAGAGAACTATCCACAAGAGAACAAAGGACGAGAATGTTGAGAACTATGACCAAATCACATACCATATATCAGGTATACAAGGTCCCGCCGTGACAAAATTTAAAACATTCCTAAAACGAGAAAACTTGCGAATTATGTTAAAAAGATTAACAAACGTACATCTTTCTTTGCAAATATATATCTTGTGTATGCCCCACCTACGATAGTAGAGGGGAATAAATTGTTCTGGTCTGTGCGTCCCTTCGTTTGTCGTCCGTGTGTCCATGTTCAGGTTAAAGTTTTTTGGTCAAGGTAGTTTTTATACGCCCGTCAAAATTTTGACGGGACGTATTATGGTATACAAATGTCCGGTGTCCGTCCGTCCGTCCGTCCGTCCGTCTGTCTGTCTGTCCGTCCGTCCGTCTGTCCGGCGTAAACATGTCGCACCGTAACTTGAGAACGACTTATCCAAATTTCATGAAACTTAATATAGTTGTTTCTTATGATGGTCAAATGATCTGTATACTTTTTGGTGAAAATAAAATTTAAACTTTTTGAGTTACGGCACTTTGTAACTAAAACAGGGGTGTGCTTTTTTTCACATGTCGCACCGTATCTCAAAAAAGATTTATGATTATTGCTTAAAACTTTACACACTTCTTTTTTATATTAATCTAAAGATCTGTATACTTTTTGGTGATGATTCAAAATTTCATTTTTGAGTTATTGAGTATTTTGTAAAAAAGGGGGAGGGGTTTTTTTACATGTCGTGCCGTATCTCAAAAACTATTTATGATTATTGCTTAAAACTTTACACACTTCTTTGTTATATTAATCTAAAGATCTGTATACTTTTTGGTGATGACTCAAAATTTTATTTTTGAGTTATTGAGTATTTTGTAAAAAAGGGGAGGGTTTTTTTTACATGTCGCGCCGTATCTCAAAAACAATTTATGATTATTGCTTGAAACTGTACACACTTCTTTGTTATACTAATTTAAAGATCTGTATACTTTTTGGTTTGATTCAAAATTTTATTTTAGTGATATTTGTAAAAAAAAAAACAGGGTGGGGGGGGGGGGGGTTCATATGTCCCGCCGTGTCTCAAAAACAATAAATGGTTATTGCTTAAAACTTCCTCAGAAACTATATATGATTATTGCATAAAACTTCCACACAAGACGTCGGGTGTATCATGCGCTCATGGCGCAGCTGTTTATTGATGATGTTGAAGTCCAATCAACTTTAAACTTAGTACACATGTTCCCTTTGATTTGATCTTTCTAGTTTTAATGCCAAATTAGAGTTTTTACCCCAATTTCACGGTCTATCTAACATAGAAAATGATAGTGCGAGTGGGTCATCCGTGTACTATCGACACATTCTTGTTTTTTTTATATAATACTCACAGTAGGAACAAGCACACAGATTTCTTTTTAGATACATGTTTTGAGAAATTAACAGTGTACTAATAAAGTCATAGACTTTTCACATAATATAGATATATCGAACATACATATGTGTTTTGTGTCAAGATAGATCGTTATTCGTAATAAAAGATTTAAATCAAGGTTATTTTTTCTTTCTATTTTATCAGGTATCCGATTAACAGGAGGCAATGTAGAGATCGATATTAAATCACCCAGAAAGAAGAAAAGTTCACATCAAAAGGACCAGTCCAATTAATATATCAGCCAGGCAAGGGCATGGTCAGACAATAAACAAAACTATACAATATCAACGTTTTAACACTTAAAGAAAAGTTAAAGAATGTGTGTATGTTACTATCAATGTACTGACATAATGTACACAAATGATGAGTTTCTCTTTCATAACGATTGGCACATTTGCGCGGACAGCTTACTTCAGTTTTAAAATAAGTTGCTTTCGAGATTTATTGTCTTATATCGTCGCTATTGTACTGTGATCAGCATAAAACATGTAAAATATACTATTTCTAAAGACGATAAATTCCGTATAACACTATTTATCCGTGTATTTATTATTTGACAGGGTTTTTATGTTCATGTATTATTTGTAAATAAAGTATGTCAATGTTATATAAGGAATTTTGATATTCCAGAAAGGTATGACTTTATCGTACCAGAAACAGCTAATTCCAAAAATGTTCACTGTCTGATAAAATACAACATATATAACATACCTATAGCATTTACTGTTAATTTGTTCTCGTCTTGAATATGCCTGAAATATTTGCCACTGGATGTTGAGCAACCAACAATCAAACAATCAATCAATTCTTGTGATCTTTTGGGACTAGAAGTTGAGCATGAAATTGTATGGTTGGTTACTACTTCAATTGTGTACCTAAATGTTTTTACTTTTACTAGGAATATTTTAAGCATAACACAAATATTGGAGGGATGCATATGGTATCTTCAACTTTCATAAAATGTTTCACTGAATCAAATAACCTGTCCATATGTATCTATATTTATCAAAATATTTGTCATATGTCTACTAAAAAAACATGAACTTATTTTTTGCTATAAGTTATGTTTGCTTATTTGTAGAAATTATTATGTGGCATTCAAGGACATGGGTCGTCTGATCTTTCTGAAAATTCTACAGGAGATAGACTTTGACCTGCACATCAACATCAGTTCAAACTGTTTCAGCTCTGCTCTTACTGTTTCAATTTTTGATAAACCTTTAATCAAAGTGTATTAAAAATTGATATACATGTATCAAAGGCCTTTACTGCAAAATGTGTTGTCAGATTTGAAAATTTTGCAAGTGACCATCAACCTGCGGGGAATTTTACCCTTGCCAGATATCCCCTTACTGTTTTTATTTTTAATATCGGAATATTTCTTTCATTGTCTTTAATCAAATGCATAATAACTATATTTTGCAGTCATGTAGATAATAAAATTATAATAGATGTGGAATGATTGCTAATATATAAGAGGATTACCTATCCAGAAAACCAGACTAACAGACAATATAAAAAAGAAGATGTCGTATGATTGCCAATGAGACAACTCTCCACAAGAGACCAAAATGACACAGACATTAACAACTATACGGCCTTCAACAATGAGCAAAGCCCATACCTCATAGTCAGCTATAAAAGGCCCCAATATAACAATGTAAAACAATTCAAATGAGAAAACCAAAGGCCTTATTTATATAAAAAATGAACAAAAATTAAATATGTAACACATAAACAAAATATGTCATCAACATACTAAAGGGTACTATGCAGACTTCAATTTAAAGTAATTTATAACAGACAATGTAAATCAAAGGAGAAAACCCAAAAGCCTGATTTCTTTTTATAAACCAAAAATAACCAAGCAGGGCCAACAGCAAGAAATGACAATTGGATACTGATGTTGGACAAGTATTAATAAGCAGTGGCGGATCCAGAAATTTTCCTAAGTGGGGGCCCACTGACTGCCTTAGAGGGGGCCCGCTCCAGTCATGCTTCAGTGATTCCCTTTATAATTAACCAATTTTTCTCAGAAAAGGGGGGACCTGGGCCCCCTGAAAAAAAACTCAGTCCGCCTCTGATTAGGTGGACTTTACCATGAGTTTAAGTGAGAAAATAACCGTCCTCTAAACCAGAAACATTGGTGTAACAAACTCTTCTTTTTTTAAGGAAAGCTTAAAATTTATGGCTTTATTTCAGCACTTTTAAAGTACACTAAACCATAACAAAACAAAACAAAAAATATTGTGAAACAAAATCCATGTTATAACAAAGTCATTCAAATTATTCTGGTTCAGCATGTAAATGAAAGTCTTTGTGTTTGCATCTAACATGTGCCTTCAGGCTTGATCTCCAGTTGAATTTTTTATAACATATCCGACAAGAATATCTGGCTTCTTCATGTTTCCCTTTATTATGTTCCTGAAGTTTTGCTTTTGTACTAAAGCCTGAACCACAAATATCACAATGATGGGGATAGGAACCAGACTTATTGCACGTCTCTAGGTGGCGCTTTAAAGAACCTAAGCCCATAAATTCAGTCTTGCAAAGTGGACATGTATCAACTTTAATCTGATGTTGGTGACGTCTACAATGATGACTGTATTGAATGGCCTGATTGAATCCTTGACCACACACACTGCAAAGGTATTTAAAGTCCATATTGTGTTTGTTCTTGATATGTAAGGTATGTCCATATTTACTACGGAAAGTTTTCCCACACTCTGCACAAGAAATTTGCCACTTTGGTTGTTTAGCAGGTAAAACCTGATCAGATGAGTTCTTGGCAAGTCTTTCTACTTTAGTAGGAGATTTTTTTATCGATTCATTAATTTTTGGTCCCATAATGCTTTGGGCTTTATTCCAATTTGTATTTTTATTCGGTGCTATATACATATAGGTTTTATCTGTATGCTGTGAGGTATGTTTATTGTAATTACTTTTATCGTGTGTTATATAGTTACAGTGCTGACATAAATAACGTGTGTTATCTTTCTTCGATCTTGATCGTGTAGTCTTCACAAATGTTCTTGTAATCTTCTGAAAATTAGAAAAAAAGTCTTTGTTTTATTCATAATGATACAGATTGATAACGTTTAAAATGTTTAATTCCCATTGAATTATAAATAATTCAGATTTTAAGGTTACAGAAATGGATTCGTAACAATGCTTAAAAGTCATCTCACGTGTCTCAGAGCTAACATGTACATAATTGACCCAGGTTTAACCATGTAAAACAAGGGTTACTTCCCTTTAAACAATTTTTAGAATAGTTCTACATTTTTGTACATGTAAATAACAAGCTTAAGGCCATCATCACAAATCATTGTTTTGAAAAACAATTCACATAAATGTTGAAGAAATTTGAATTACATGTTTACAGGAAGGCTGCATAGGGACCAGATATACCGTAGTGTTAACTTAGATTTGTCATATGGTCTCTGGTGGAGATTTGTCTCATAGTCATTGTAAATCATACCAGATCTTATTACAAAATGTATATATAAAATTGAGAATGGAAATGGGGAATGTGCCAAAGAGACAACAACCCGACCATAGAAAAAAACAACAGCAGAAGGCCACCAACAGGTCTTCCTAAAGTAATGAACTAGAGCAGTTCTCGCTCGGACATACACTATATGTATTTCTACACTGATCAAAATATATGTTATATACAATTTGCAATGTTAATGTGGTTTTTTTTTACATTATAAAATCATAAAAACACATGAAAAAGAAGTCAGAAATTCGAGATCAGAAAATTTTAAATTTTAAATTAAAATTCCAAATTTAAAGATTTGGAATGTCAAAATTTTCGACTGTCACTTGGAAAAAAAGTTCACTGTCAATTTATTTTTACTATGTCCCTAATACTGCACTTCCGTACAACTGCCTTCATGCCTCTGTGTAATTTACGGCCCTGATTATTATATAGAAAATGATAATAGAGGAATATGAAAGCATCCATCTCAAGGGTTAAATTGAAGTTCACATGAATACTGATTCAATAAGGAAGAACTATTCACTTGCAATTTTGACAAAATTGGATCAAAACATACATGTACTGGCTGCTAAAAGGGAATTACTATTTCACTATTTGTATTTCATTATTGATTGAGGAAAAAAATAATATATGAGATTTTTTATATATCTCGTAGCTAGTGCCCCTTTAACAATGTTTAACATTAGACATACATGTCTAATTGTCTATATATCATACTGTACATGTGCAATTATACACTTAAATGACTTTTTTGTGATTTTCATTTTAAGAAAGACTTACAGAATCCAGATTTTCTTGCTCCTCTTCTATAACCATATCATCTTGAATTCCAACCATTTCCAACTGTTGGTTTTCACCTTCTTCACCAAGTTCAGACCCTTTTATTTCAAAACCTATACTAGTTTCTTCCTGGTCTATTGTAACATCTTTTGACATTAGTTTTCCAGCATACTGCTTTACAATGTCTGGTAATATATTAATCCTTTTAGTTTTTTCTACATGATTCAATGTTGATTTCACTTTACCTAGCAACAATTTTTTAGTATTTTTCCCCTCATTTTCTGTAGAAAAAAGTTTTCTTTGAATATTTGCTGATTCAGGCGATTCAATCACAGATCTTTCATCATCATTTGGCTCTACTTTTATTTCATAAAGTATCGGCAAATCTTTATTTTGTATCGATTCGGACATTTTAATATCTGGTTCATTGTAAGTCTCTGGCTCTTGTTTTATATCAAAAACCTCAGAAAAATTTTCATTTTCAGTGGATTCACAAGATGTAAAATGATCAAATTTTTCTTCGCTTACACTTTTTGAGCTTACATTTTTGTCAGGTTGGTTCTTGGATATTTTTGAATTAGTTTTTACAAACATCTGACCATTTACAGTTGAAGTCATAAAAACTGTATTTGAGTTAAGTCCCTTTAAAGATTCTTCTGATAAACAAGTAAAGTTTTCATCTAATGGGGAGGTAACTTTAGAGGGACAAGTAGCATTATCTTTATCTTTTCCCTTAGCTCTTAATGTTAATGAAGTGCACTGGTTTAATAAATCTGAATTACAGCCATCAAGTTTCGATTGTATATAGATATAGGGATGAAATTCTTTATGTAACAGCACAGTTTTGAAATCTAGTTTTTTACATAGATTGATAAAATCTCTTATGTAGGATTCTCCAACTAGTTTGACTTCTCCTGTATAAAGATAAGAAATGAATATTTCCACTATTTCCTTTTTGAAGTCTGTCAGATCTAGAGTATTAACATCCTGACAAAGAAATACATGTGTCTGCAAATGGGAGATCTCAGATACTGCCAAAACAATGCGATGAACAGGGACTAGATCTGTTTTAGTTTCAATATAAAAATCAATCCATTTTCTTTCTTTCCTTAAAGTGTCCAGAGTCTTTAATACTTTTTCTCCATATCTGTCTTCTTTAAGGAAAATTTCTGCCATTTTTTGTCTGAAAACAAAAAGACAATTGAGTATGGTAAGTATTTTTCAATTGAAAATTTTATTAGAAAGAAACTTCATGACCATGATGACTAGCAGCTCAAATAAAATAGACAAGGGTTTTGTACGGACAAAAGTGTTGTTAACTAACTATATAATATGAAGCATGTGAAAACATAAAACATTGCATTTAAGAATTGAATGTTTCTTTTTGTAACTTCATTGGGGTGTAAAAGCGTTGACTAAAGTACATTTTGTATCAACGCTTTTACACCCCTATGAAGTTACAAAAAGGAGCATTCAATACTTATAATTACATTTTTTTAGCTAGGATCATATGAAAACATTTTAATTAAACTATAGTTACAATACTGTTGTCAGGTCATTAAAGATTGCATATTTTGGCCTTAATATTGATTCACTTATAGTCTTTGCATCGGACCTAAACACATTAATTTAATCAAAGTGATGGAAATCGCTCATGGAAAGATTAGAAGAGTAGTTTGAATAATTTCATAATCAGGTATGGTGGGGGAAAATGAACATTAATAAAGCCCTATTGCTTAAAATTGCATTAAAAGGAGGTCTTTAGTAGGAAAAGTGCTTTTCCAGTATGAGGATAAAATAAGCTCAAATTAAATAGTATGGGTCTCTTAATTTCACTGTTTTATTTAAACTGAAGTATATATCATGTATATCTTATCCAAATAATGTTGCCTGTTCTGAACATGTTGCAAATAAAAAATTCTTCTACCAAGTAAATGATACCCAGTGTCAGATCCAGAACTTTTCATAAGGGGGGCCTGCTGACTGACCTAAGGGAGGCCCACTCCGGAGTAGTCACTGTAATGCTTCAGTGATTGCCTTTATAATCGACCAAATTTTTTCCACAAAAGGGGGGGGCCTGGGCCCCCAGGACTCCCCCTGGATCCGCCTATGATACCAACTATTCTTGTAAGACATAAAATCTAGACCAACAGCTAAGAACTTTAGACTAGAGTCAACAAAAATAATCTAAAAATGTTGTTTTAGGGCATTTTGTAAGTTGAAACATAGGTTATATATGACATTGAAGATCATAAAAGTTGTAGAAAGCCTTTCGATCAATTTTTAAAGTATTTTTCAATAAAGGGCAATGAAAATGTACTTTTTCAACGTAAAAGTAAAAAAACTTATTTTATGGAGATACTTGATTGCAAAAAAAATTTAATTTGTTTATCAATTTTATTCTCTCCCAACATTATTGTCATTAAGGATCTTGGAAAAACTTGGTAACTTTATGAAAAAGTATTACATTGCAGTCATTTTGATCTTTGATGGAAGAGTCCCTTTTAGCTTTGCTAAAAAAAACGTAACGTTTGGATATTTCTGGAAACAATTTGAACAACAAGCACAAAAAGGAATGAATATTTGTGTACATGCAATAGCATTTCTAGCTGCCAGTAAATATGCATGTACAATGATTATGATGATGTACTTCATTGGCATTATATAATCATATAGATCTGTGCAATATTTTCCCTTGAATTGAAAAAAACACAAACTTTTTGCACAGTTAAAATATTAAAAAAAGATGTGGTATGATTGCCAATGAGAAAACTATCCACAAAAGACCAAAAATGACACAGACATTAACAACTATAGGTAACGGTACAGCCTTCAACAATGAGCAAAGCTCATACCGCATAGTCAGCTATAAAAGGCCCCGATAAGACAATGTAAAACAATTCAAACGAGTAAACTAACGGCCTTATTTATGTAAAAAAATGAACGAAAAACAAATATGTAACACATAAACAAATGACAACCACTGAATTACAGGCTCCTGACTAGGGACAGGCACATACATAAATAATGTGGCAGGGTTAAACATGTTAGCGAGATCCCAACCTCCCCTAACCGGGGACAGTGGTATAACAGTACAACATAATTACGAACTATAATAAACAGCTGCGCCATGAGCGCATGATACGCCCGACGTCTTGTGTGGAAGTTTTATGCAATAATCATAAATAGTTTCTGAGAAAGTTTTAAGCAATAACCATAATATTGTTTTTGAGACACAGCGGGGACATGTGAAATCCCCAACCCTGTTTTTTTTTTACAAAAAACTAAATTTCACTAAAATAAAATTTTGAATCAAAACCAAAAAGTATACAGATCTTTAGATTAATATAACAAAGAAGTGTGTAAAGTTTTAAGCAATAATCAAAAATTATTTTTGAGATACGGCGCGACATGTAAAAAAAAACCTCCCCTGTTTAACAAAATACTCAATAACTCCAAAATAAAGTTTTGAATCATCACCAATAAGTATACAGATCTTTAGATTAATATAACAAAGAAGTGTGTAAAGTTTAAAGCAATAATCATAAATGGTTTTTGAGATACGGCACAACATGTAAAAAAACCCTCCCCCTTTTTTTACAAAATACTCAATAACTCAAACATGAAATTTTGAATCATCACCAAAAAGTATACAGATCTTCAGATTAATATAACAAAGACATGTGTAAAGTTTTAAGCAATAATCATAAATCGTTTTTGAGATATGGTGCGACATGTAAAAAAACCCTCCCCCTTTTTTACAAAATACTCAATAACTCAAAAATAAAATCTTGAATCATCACCAAAAAGTATACAGATATTAAGATTAATATAACTAAAAAGTGTTTAAAGTTTTAAGCCATAATTAAGAAGCGTTTTTGAGATACGGTGCGACATGTGAAAAAAAAAAAAAACCTGTTTAAGTTACAAAGTGCCGTAACTCAAAAAGTTTTAATCTTATTTCCACCAAAAAGTATACAGATCATTTGACCATCATAAGAAACAACTATGTTAAGTTTCATGAAATTTGGATAAGTCGTTCTCAAGTTACGGTGCGACATGTTTACGCCGGACAGACAGACGGACAGACAGACGGACGGACACCGGACATTTGTATACCATAATACGTCCCGTCAAAATTTTGACGGGCGTATAAAAATCAGTTGAAAAAGGCTCAACTCATCAGATGGACAAAAATACAAGTTGACGTTGCCAGGTACTTATACATCCCGACACAAAAAGACACAATGAACAGATCTGAGAGTACTGGCAGTTATCTGACAGCTAGTTCAAAGCCACTAACAACTAATAAAACAAGAGGCTCTCAAGAGCCTGAATCGCTCACCTTAATTCTTTTGGTTAAATCTCTCATCAATGATTATTTTGGCTTTTCAATTTATTTAAATGTTTTTTGGATCGTCCTATTTTCTTCAAAAGCCAAAAAAAATAATCATTTTCTCCTATGTTCTATTTTAGCCATAGGAGCTATGTTTCTTGACATACAAGGAAATAAAATACAAAATTTATACTAGATACTCTGAAACTCATTTAGCCTAAGTTTGGCTGAAATTGATACAGTAGTTTCAAAGGAGAAGATTTTTTAAAGTAAGTCAACATGATGAACAAATTGTGAAAAAAGTCTTTAAAGGGCAATAACTCCTTAAGGGGTCAATTGACAATATTGGTCAAATTGACTTAATTGAAGATCTTACTTTGCTGAACATTATTGCTGTTTACAGTTTATTTCTATCTATAATTATATTCAAGATAATAAACAAAAACAGCAAAATTTCCTTAAAATTATCAATTCAGGGGCAGCAACCCAACAACAGGTTGTCTGATTCATCTGAAAATTTCAGGGCAGATAGATCTTGACCTGATAAACAATATTACCCACGTCAGATTTGCTCTAAATGCTTTGGTTTTTGAGTTATAAGCCAAAAACTGCATTTGACCCCTATGTTCTATTTTTAGCAATGGCGACCATGTTTGTAGATAGATCAAAACTTCGGATACAATTTACAAACTAGATACCCTAAGGAACATTCAGTTAAAGTTTGGAAGTATTTGGCCCAGTAGTTTCAGAGGAGAAGATTTTTGTAAAAGATAACTAAGATTTACGAAAAATGGTTAAAAATTGACTATAAAGGGCAATAACTCCTAAAGGGGTCAACTGACCATTTCCGTCATGTTGACTTATTTGTAAATCTTACTTTGCTTAACATTATTGCTGTTCACAGTTTATCTCTATCTATAATAATATTCAAGATAATAACCAAAAACAGCAAAATTTCTTTAAAATTACCAATTCAGGGGCAGTAACCCAACAACAGGTTGTCTGATTCATCTGAAAATTTCAGGGCAGATAGATCTTGACCTGATAAACAATATTATCCCATGTCAGATTTGCTCTAAATGCTTTGGTTTTTGAGTTATAATCCAAAAACTGCATTTGACCCCTATGTTCTATTTTTAGCAATGGCGACAATGTTTGTTGATAGATCGCAACTTCGGATACAATTTACAAACTAGATACCCTAAGGAACATTCAGTTAAAGTTTGGAAGTATTTGGCCCAGTAGTTTCAGAGGAGAAGATTTTTGTAAAAGATTACTAAGATTTACGAAAAATGGTTAAAAATTGACTATAAAGGGCAATAACTCCTAAAGGGGTCAACTGACCATTTCCGTCATGTTGACTTATTTGTAAATCTTACTTTGCTGAACATTATTCCTGTTTACAGTTTATCTCTATCTATAATAATATTCAAGTTAATAACCAAAAACAGCAAAATTTCCTTAAAATTACCAATTCAGGGGCAGCAACCCAACAACAGGTTGTCTGATTCATCTGAAAATTTCAGGGCAGATAGATCTTGACCTGATAAACAATATTACCCCTGTTAGATTTGCTCTAAATGCTTTGGGTTTTGAGTTATAAGCCAAAAACTGCATTTGACCCCTATGTTCTATTTTTAGCAATGGCGACCATGTTTGTTGATAGATCATAACTTCGGATACAATTTACAAACTAGATACCCTAAGGAACATTCAATTAAAGTTTGGAAGTATTTGGCCCAGTAGTTTCAGAGGAGAAGATTTTTGTAAAAGATTACTAAGATTTACGAAAAATGGTTAAAAATTGACTATAAAGGGCAATAACTCCTAAAGGGGTCAACTGACCATTTCCGTCATGTTGACTTATTTGTAAATCTTACTTTGCTGAACATTATTCCTGTTTACAGTTTATCTTTATCTATAATAATATTCAAGATAATAATCAACCAGATGCTCCGCAGGGCGTAGCTTTATACGACCGCAGAGGTTGAACCCTGAACGGTTAGGGCAAGTATGGACACAACATTCAAGCTGGATTCAGCTCTAAATTTGGATTGTGATTAAATAGTTGACACAGCATAGGTTTCTGACACAGAATGAATGTGTTCTAATGAACTTAAAATTTTTGTTTCTCTTAGAGCAATTCACTATGCTGTTGAATATTAATCCTCTCAAAAAAATGTTTGAAGAAATTTTCTTTTTTATTTATGAAATTTCAAATGAGAAAAATTGAACCCAATTTTTTTAATCACATCCCCCTTTCCCTTATTCCAAAACTAATCTCAATTAAAATTTCTAATGGAGTTTGCAACAATAACTACTCATTTAAATACATCATAAAAATATTAAGATGTAAAAAAACTGCTTGTTATCACTGAATGGTAAAGATTATTTTAATTTATCAGTTGGTAGTAAAAAGTGAATATACATTGTATATTGTATATAACAAAGATTTAAGTTGATTCTGGACAAAGAAAGATAACTCCAATTAAAAAAAAATCTTGCTATTGCACAATATTTTGCAATTAGATATTTCTTGCTTACTATTCTGGACAAAGAAAGATAACTCTAATTAAAAAAAAATTTGATATTTCACAATATTGTGCAATTAGATATTTCTTGCCATTGCGCAATACTGTGCAATTGAAAAGACTTGCTATTGCACAATACTTAATATAATAATTTTAGATCCTGATTTGGACCAACTTGAAAACTGGGCCCATAATAAAAAATCTAAGTACATTTTTGGATTCAGCATATCAAAGAATTAACTTCAAGATTTCAATTTTTGTTAAAATCAGACTAAGTTTAATTTTGGACCCTTTGGACTTAAGTGTAGACCAATTTGAAAACAGGACCAAAAATGAAGAATCTACATACACAGTTAGATTTGGTATATCAAAGAACCCCATTTATTCAATTTTTGATGAAATCAAACAAATTTTAATTTTGGACCCCGATTTGGACCAACTTGAAAACTGGGCCAATAATCAAGAATCTAAGTACATTTTTAAATTCAGCATATCAAAGAACCTAACTGATTCATTTTTTGTCAAAATCAAACTAAGTTTAATTTTGGACCCTTTGGACCTTAATGTAGACCAATTTGAAAACGGGACCAAAAGTTAAGAATCTACATACACAGTCATGACAGTTAGATTCAGCATATCAAAGAACCCCAATTATTCAATTTTGATGAAATCAAACAAAAGTTTAATTTTGGACCCTTTGGGCCCCTTATTATGTTGGGACCAAAACTCCCAAAATCAAACCCAACCTTTCTTTTATGGTCATAAACCTTGTGTTTAAATTTCATAGATTTCTATTTACTTATACTAACGTTATGGTGCGAAAACCAAGAAAAATGCTTATTTGGGTCCCTTTTTGGCCCCTAATTCCTAAACTGTTGGGACCTAAACTCCCAAAATCAATACCAACCTTCCTTTTGTAGTCATTAACATTGTGTTTAAATTTCATTGATTTCTATTTACTTAAACTAATGTTATTGTGCGAAAACCAAGAATAATGCTTATTTGGGCCCTTTTTTGGCCCCTAATTCCTAAACTGTTGAGACCAAAACTCCCAAAATCAATCCCAACCGTTCTTTTGTGGTCATAAACCTTGTGTCAAAATTTCATAGATTTCTATTAACTTAAACTAAAGTTATAATGCGAAAACCAAGAAAATGCTTATTTGGGCCCTTTTTGGCCCCTAATTCCTAAAATATTGGGACCAAAACTCCCAAAATCAATACCAACCTTCCTTTTGTGGTCATATACCTTGTGTTAAAATTTCATAGATTTCCATTCACTTTTACTAAAGTTAGAGTGCGAAAACTAAAAGTATTCGGACGCCGGACGACGACGACGACGACGACGACGCAGACGCCAACGTGATAGCAATATACGACGAAAATTTTTTCAAAATTTGCGGTCATATAAAAACAGCAAAATTTCCTTAAAATTACCAATTCAGGGGCAGCAACCCAACAACAGGTTGTCTGATTCATCTGAAAATTTCAGGGCAGATAGATCTTGACCTGATAAACAATATTACCCCATGTCAGATTTGCTCTAAATGCTTTGGTTTTTGAGTTATAAGACAAAAACTGCATTTGATCCCTATGTTCTATTTTTAGCAATGGCGACCATGTTTGTTGATAGATCAAAACTTCGGATACAATTTATAAATTAGATACCCTAAGGAACATTCAGTTAAAGTTTGAAAGTATTTGGCCCAGTAGTTTCAGAGGAGAAGATTCTTGAAATAGTTTACGACGACGGACGACAGACGACGGACGACGACGGACGCCAAGTGATGGCATAAGCTCACTTGTCCCTTCGGGACAGGTGAGCTAAAAATCATGCATCTAAGACTAAACTATCAATCCGCACACATCCAACATCCTATGGATTTAGTGTAAAGACGTCATAAACAGCCAGAGAAAAACATGACCTTGTGCAATGCCAAGTTACGGGTATCAACAGATTGTAGATCCATGAATATGTATGTAAATGTATATAACATACTACATTCAAGGTTGGGCGGTAAATACCCCCCCGGTATTTACCAGTGGTATTTACCGGTATTTACCGCCCCGGACAATACTCTCCAAGTGGTCAATACTGGCAAATACTGGTCAATTGACATTTTCATGGTTGTTTTTACTATTAATTGAAGTAAAAAATATACTTAAACTTTAATTTTTATGCATGTGTCAGCTTATAAAATTAATCAATTTGATATGTTTTATTCATTTATAACACTTATTCCTACTGATTTAAAATTTAGTTATTCAAATTATGATATTGTATACTTAAGATTTATATAAAAATGTACATATTATTTCAACATTTATAAATCAAATATTTTTTATTCAAAATGTATGATTTTACAGGTAATTAAAATTAAAGGTAAATAAAACCACAGGTAAAAAAGTTACATGTGTCTTTTTATCTATCACCTGGCATTGCTAGGTGTGAAATTTTAATAACTAAAACAACAGCCCCCAATAAAAGTTGTCATTACATGTGTTGAAAGTAATAAACGTGATATATGAAGACTCCCTTAAACAATAAATTATTTCCTGTCTATTTAACTGTGTGATAAAAACCTTCTTCATGCTGGAAATAGAAATTTTGAATCAGGGACAAAAAGTTTTTATCTTTTACTACACATTAATCAATATAGATCCCTGTTTGTTTGAACTTACAATAGAAATAGAATTGAAAGCATTGAAAATGATTTGAACACTTTCTGTATTTAATTATTAATAGTAATTATAATTGACCAGGTAAAGATTGGTTTTTATAGTAATGACCACTCAAAATTTCAATCGACCAGTATTTGCCGGTATTTCCCAGTATTTGCCAGTATTTCCCGGTAATTACCGGTATTTACCACTGGCATGGTCAATACTAGTATTGACCACTTTTTTGCCAACCTTGACTACATTGTAGTAATATTTAGTTAGCTTTTAATCTACTGATAACAAAATCAATATTTATACCAATAAAAACAATATTCAATGATCTTATTACAGTGTTGAATAGGTAACCTTTTAGAATAAGTTTATTTAAAGGAGCGACAAGTTTACATGGATCATTTCTAAATTTCTGGGCACGGTTAACAACATTTCCGTAAAAATGAGGATGTGATATTCCGTTTGAAATAAGTTTTCTACAGGTACATTCAAACTTCAAAACCAAATCTTTATATCTATGGAAAAATTTAGTAAAGGTTTTAAGTAATTTATGGTAACGATATCCCTGGTTTAATAATTTACCAGTAATACATAGGTTGCGTTCGTTAACCCTTTCCTTCATAATGACGCCTTTTGACGCCACCCCCTTTACTTCATAATGACGCCTTTTGACACCTGCATTGGGCTTCAGTTGAAGCATCTTGCCTATGAAAATCTCTATCAGACTTAACCAAATTTTGTATCCAATATAAAGAGGATGTTCATGAGAATATCTGACTGGAATTTCATTGATGAAAAATTTGTTTTTGCAATGCATTAATACTTTAAACATGATGATTTTTTTTTATCGAAAATATCCTATACAAATCAAGTAGGTAAAAAAAAATATTCCATGGAGGAAAGGGTTAAAATAAAAAAACGTCACAACAGACACGGGCATAGCAAACAAGTTGTGAAATATAAACACCGTAAGATGGTGCCAAAGGAACATCGAAAAATCGTCTCTTTTGTCGTAAATTTTAGTGTGGAGTTTAATTTCCCGTTTAAAACCTAAATATCTAAATCCAGGAAAAGACAGTTATTACCGAATAAATTGGATTTATTTAAAGTAAGTTCCTTGGGGTAAATTTCAGCAGTACATGTATATTGAGAAATTTTTTGATTATTTAACGAAAAAATATCATCAAGATAACAGTAAGTGTTGTTGAATTTATCTATTAAATGCAATTTCAACGAGTCTTTACTGAGTTTAGTCATAAACTGTGATTCGTAACAGTACAAAACAATTCTGCTTTTAAAGGGGCACAATTAGTGCCCATGGGGATACCTACAACCTGTCAATAAAACTTTGTTGCCGAAACGTACATAAATATTATCAAGGAGAAAATTAACAGCTTCAATCATTTCATCACACCTCCAGTAAGTATATCCAGCATATTTACCTTTCTCATTAGAGAAGAAGGCTTTAAATGAGTTGCAGCAAATATATCTACATTCAGCTTTACCAAACGACCATTTAATTAAATAAGAAAACTTTTGTTTAATAAGATAATGTGGAAGTGTAGTATAAAGGAGTAGGTCCGGTAAGGACTCATTTTTGCCTCAAATTTCAGTTTCATCTGACGAAAGATTTCGACCACTTTTTAAAGACTTAAGTGTCTATTTCACTTGATTTAATTAGTATAAGTGAAAGATTTTAACTGATTTAGTCATTAAAAACGATCCGATTCAAGCTCAAATATGAAAAATCTCTCAAATATGCCAAAAAACGTCATTTTTCAGATGGTTTTTGTCAAAAATGAAAGTGGCCGCATCCGTGTTCATCCACAAACTTTATATATGTTATGTATTATCATAAAATACAACTTACATTTCAATATTATGGATGAACACGAATGCGGCCACTTTCGTTTTACAAGGAAACCGTCTAAAATTTAACTAAAATGATAGAATTTTGAAGATTTCAGTAATTTAGCATGACTTAATGGTGCTACAACCCGATATATGTGCATTGTATTGTCAAAAACAGCCCATATTTATGTAGCAGAAGCATTCAACTGTCCAATAAATAACTAAAAGTTTACATTTTAACAATTTTGTAAAACTGTTATATTTTGGGGCCAAAAAGGGGTCTTACCGGACCTACTCCTTTATAAGTATACAAAAATAACATATACCATTTGGTTATAAATATCTAATTTGGGAAAAAATGCCAAACCCATTGGTTAATACTTGAATTGGTGATTTTTGAAAATCACTGACTTAAGTAACAATATATATATATATTCGTAAAGGTTGTAAAAAGTAAAAACACAAAAATACTGAACTCCGAGGAAAATTCAAAAAGGAAAGTCCAAAATCAAAAGGCAAAATCAAAAGTCCAAACATATCAAACGAATGGATAACAACTGTAATATTCCCGACTTGGTACAGGCATTTTCTTACATAGAAAATGGTGGATTGAACCTGGTTTTATAGCTAGCTAAACCTCTCACTTGTATGACAGTCGTATCAAATTCAATTACATTGTAAACTATGCATGAACAAAACAAACATACTCAAAGAGTAAAAATGTCAAAAATAGGGGTACAGCAGTCAATATTGTGTTATCATCTTAATCACTATAAAAACAACAAATGTAACGAAGAAGCACAAAAAGGCATACATCAAATTTAACATACTGACTTTGCTTATCTTATACGACTAAGTAAGTAAGAGTTGTCTTTCTTTTATAAATAATCACCTATTTGAGTACAGTAGTACAAAATAATCAATAATAAATCTCTAGACTAAGTGATTTAATTTTAATGTAGCTTTAAATATAGAATACTAATAATCAAGGACCAATTATGTTGCTTAAATTATCAGAACCAACATCTGTGTGACCAGGTGATTACCTTGTACTGAATCATGATTATCTAAACCTATGTGGTTAAAATTTTGTTAAAACTACAAATTCACAATTTGTGACAAAACTTCTTATTTGCTACTTAGTTAAATTAGTGATTTAAAAATCACTTATGTCAATAAGTCCCTTGACTGTTTCATGAGGGTGGCAATTGCCCTTTACCATCAGGGGCCGGTCATTTCGGCTACCATTAGGCATAAGTGTCAAATTGGTTAAAATTTTGCTAAGATTAGTCAAAATATTCTTATCGTGATTCGTCAGATGTCTCAAATAAATATTGTTACTATAATTTTTAGAGAAAAAAATAGTGTGATTTGTCAAATTCAACAGATTTTTTTATCGTCTAAAAGAAGGAGTACATTTTATCGTCAGGCACTAAAAATTACTGTTAACGTCATTGGGCAAGAAATTTTTATTGCTATATATATGGCATGAAGGTACCCCCATACACCTTATCGCTTGAACTTTTGATGCATGCAAAACTCACTTTCCATTGTGGCATCAGATCTTTTGTTTTATGACGTGAAAATTTCACGGGAACCTGTGTGATATCCAGTAATGGCGGCTAAAACTAAAGGACAAATAGCAATAAGGTGTATTACTACCCTCTTTAAACGGGGGGAGTAATATGTTAGCCTTTCAAAACACTTCACAGATTTGTTTGCACTGACCAAGAACAATTTTTCTTCAGGTAAACCCTTTTTCCGCTTAATTGGCAGACCCAGGGGGTGGGGTGCTGGGGGGTTGAACACCCCCCTTTTTTCTGGACAATCAATGCATTTGAATGGGGACATGCAGTTGGAACCCCCTTTTTTAAAATGGCTGAATCCGCCCCTTCTCACCTAACCATGACAACAACATCATGAACTGTTCAACAGTGTCAGTGTCAGTGAACAAAAATGGTTGCCAGTGGATGATTTCGTTCCGAAACCCTTATAGATAGTTGATGCCTTGATCGTTGATTATACACTGATTATATATATACTGACCCTCATATGATCTGCTTACCATCCAAGTTATACCTTCGTGTAAATAAAAAATAAAAAGATGCTCAAGCTGATATTTTTCGCAACAAAAAGATTGGAAAGTCTCTACAAAAAATAGGAAATATGAAAGTAAAGATAATCACTGGATAAATGACCGTTAGTCCGTTACAGATATGAAATTCCGGATTCCAAAAACATATTTAAATAAATCATTAAGGGAGCTACCATTTGATTTTAATGGGGGGAGGGGCTAGGATGAAATTTGAAAAAAATAGGCAGGACAGGAGTTTTGAGTAAAAAAAAAAGGCAGGATGAGACACTTTGCAAAACAAAAAAGGCAGGATGACAATTTAGGTAAAAAAAGTCAGGATAAACTAATAAAAAAAGGCCCCCCCCTCCCCCCCCATAAAAATCAAATTGTAGCTCCCTAACACATCCTTCCATTATGATATATATTACTTAAAATCACAATTTCAAGATAGAAATCTTATTACCGCAACAAAAAGGTGGTGCACTTTTAAAAACCACAATTTCAGTCAGTATTCACACTTGCAAACAACTTACCCGCCAACTGTCACTATTTGCTGGGGATTTCCCCACAGGTATTTGGGGCATGGACCCCCCTTTTCTGGACCTCACTAAAATAAAAATTATTTGTTTTTTTTTAATTTATTTACAATTTTCTACAATGTATAAACATATATCAAGTCTCAACAATCCATTTCTAGTCGATTACAATAACTTTCAGTTCAGAGTACTATCCATACGAGCCCCAAGTGAAAAAGGAAGCTTCTTTTTTTCTCTTGGGGCTCGTATGGATAGTAAAAAAGTTATTACAATGTATAAACATAATCTTGAAAATATTTTTAAAAATCTTAAGTGTGAGAATCTCCATCTTAAATTTTCTAAATTTATACTTGGTGTACACAAAAGGAGTGTCAATTTTGCTGTATTATCAGAACTGGGACGTTTCCCCTTACATTATGATATTGTAAAGTCAATTGTAAAATACTGGTATAGATTTGAAAATCTTACAACTGAATTCAGTCTATTGAAAGATGCTTATAAATGCAGCCAAGAGCTTCACAAATCTAACATAACTTCTTGGTTCTCATTTGTTAAAAAAGTATTAGAAGTTTTTGAAATTAAACAAGAAGAAAAACATTTCGGACAATATAAATTTTTGAACATATCTAGCAAATTAATTCACACTAAATATATTAGCAATTGGTATGCTAGCCAAAATAAAGCTTCTGATGGAAAACTGTTTACTTTAATTATGTGAAATTTAAGCAGAATTTTGGTTATGAAAATATTATCTTTCTTTAATTAAGAACTTTGATTTTAGAAGATCTATATGCAAATTACGTATTTCTGCTCATAAGCTTCAAATTGAAGTTGGTCGTTTTTCAAATATTCCACGAAATGAAAGAATTTGCAAAAAATGCTCCTCTGGCTGTGTTGAAGATGAAATTCATTTTTTAACTAAATGTGAAAATTTTAAATCAGATAGGGATGCTCTCTTTGACTTTGTTTGCCAAGGAATTCCAAATTTTTCTATACTTGATAATCAGCATAAATTTATTTATTTATTAAACTGTGAAGACAATCAGGTCCTTAATGCTGTTGGTAAATTTATTAAAGTGAATATGAGTTAGTAATTGTATTGTAACTGTATGTAAAAAATTGTTTGTATCTATGTATCTATGCAAATCAATATTCTTTTGCCTTATTCGTGTATGCTCTGTATGCCCCTTGTGGGCCCTTAATTGGAAATAGAATATGTTCTGTTCTGTTCTGTTCTATATAATGCTTTTTTTGAAGAAAACGATATCCTTTGTGAGGAGCAGAATGGATTCCGCAGCAAACGTAGCTGTGAAGAGCATATTTGGAGTTTATTTAGCGTTATTTCAAATAGGAAAATTTCAAAACATTCAACTTTTGTTAGTTTTATTGATATGCGGAAAGCTTTTGACTCTGTACCAAGGAATTTATTGTGGTTTAAACTTCGAAAAGTTGGAATAAGTGGCAAATTTCTGTCTGCTCTACAGTCCTTATATGAGAATGTTACATGTACAGTTCGTGTCAATGATAGACATACACCATGGTTTAATGTGGACTGCGGAGTAAAGCAAGGCTGTTTATTGTCTCCCACATTATTTGCCGCCTACATCAACGACCTTGCTGAACGTATCAATAATCTAAATTGTGGTGTTCGCTTCGATGATACTATGCTGAGTATACTTTTATATGCAGATGACATTGCACTGATTGCTCCGGACGAGGA
Source organism: Mytilus edulis (assembly GCA_019925275.1). Classification (NCBI taxonomy): domain Eukaryota; kingdom Metazoa; phylum Mollusca; class Bivalvia; order Mytilida; family Mytilidae; genus Mytilus; species Mytilus edulis. The sequence continues at coordinate 19,659,748 of CM034360.1, forward strand.
AAGTCTCCAGAAGATGTTAGATACTGTTTCGGAGTGGTGCCGTGAATGGAAAATTGATATAAACCCTATCAAAAGCAACGTTATCCATTTCAGGAATAAACCTGTCAGTCGATCGGACTTCCCATTCAAATGTTCCGACTTGGATATTGAGTACACTTCTTCGTACAAATACTTGGGCATATGGTTCGATGAGCATTTGACTATGGACAAAGCAGTTAAAGAACTTTCGAAGTCAGCTAGCAGGGCACTAGGCGCGCTATATGGAAAGTTCATTAGTGCTGGTGGAATGACTCACAGTGTATACACAAAATTATATTCCACTATGGTAGAACCCGTTTTATTCTACGGAGCAGGCATTTGGGGAACTAACACATTTTCAGTGATTAATTCGATTCAGAATAAGGCATCTAAGTTATTCTTGTCAGCAGGCAAATATACATCAAATACCGCCGTCAGAGGTGACATTGGATGGTCCTCTTGTTTTACCAAACAGCGTATTGCTTGTATTCGTCTGATGTGTCGAATTAGTAGATCAGACGATGTCCGTATTACCCGTAAGATATCAGCATGGATTGCAAATAGGCGTAAGGGATGGTACTACCAAGTTAGCAAAATGATACAAAAGATTAATGCTACGGACATAGTGAACGATAATAGCATTACGACAAAAACTGCGATGAGAACAATTTATGAGCGCGTAATTATTGTAGACAACGACGAATTTGTTAGCGAACTTTTTAATGACAAGAACAATCCAAACGGCAATAAACTACGTACATATAGACAATACAAAGAAAAAGTAGAAACAGAAAAATATTTGAAACTTCAGTTGCCAAGATCGGTCCAACGAGTTGTTGCCCTGTTCCGAAGTGGATCGCTTCCGTTGGCAATCGAGACAGGCCGATATGCACGACCGCAAATACCAGTTAATGAAAGAACTTGTAAATTCTGTCCGAATGACGTCTTAGAAAACGAGAAACACTTTTTAATGAACTGCACTATGTATGATGACTTAAGATATAATTTATTTTCTCGAGCCAAAAACTTTATAGAAAACTTTGATACTCTTGATATTGACAGTCAATTTATCAGTCTTATGAAATGTAAAGAAATACAATCCTCATTATCATACGCACTTTTCAATTTTTATCAGAGAAGGAAGAAATTTATTTGAATATTAACATATATTTTTCATAGTTATATTTTTAAATTCTTTTTACTATCATTTTTATTATTGTTACTTTTAAGTACAGATATTTTTTAGCTAGATCACTTACTTATATCATCACATTTACATTATTTTTGTTTCCCTAGAAATATATATATATATATATTCTCTCTTTCTTTTTGTCTGTTTTTATTTTAAAAAGTGTATCCGGTTTTTGGCAAAACCTTTTAAACATTGCTTATGTTTTTATCTGTAATCTCTTTATTAATATAGTCTATCTAATATTAATTGATACTTTTACCAGTAAAGATTTTTAAAAACAGCTTACTTAATGTGATAAACCAGTAATTATTTTTGAATTTTATAAAGAAATGCTCATTTTATTTTTTATATAAATGTACAGTTGTCTGTTGTGTTTTAAAGTGTCTCATAAGTCTATTCTAAGGCTGGATATTTGATCTTTGTTTGTATTATGAATTGTTGTATATATGTAGGACTCTAAAGTGTGATGGTACTCTAAAGTGCGATGGTCACGCTAAAGTGCGATGGTCTACGCTAAAGTACGATCTGGTGTCTCACGCTTAAATGCGATGGTTGTTTGTTCGCTTAATTACGATGGTGGATCAAGCTGAAGTGCGATGGTCCAAAGGGTAAAATTCGAAGTATTAAAACATCGAGTTTTAAAAAGTCTTTTTGCAAAAGCTATTATGCTAAAGTACAACATATGTGATAGGGTTTACAATTTACCGGTAGGCTGAAGTGATTGTTTCTAAATTAACAAGTCCGACCATCATGTAATAATTGCTATTAAGTTAATTTATGTTTTGCAAAATATTATTTTTCATGTAAAATGATTTTTTGACAATTCGGAGCGTATTGAATATTTGGATAATTGGTGTAGATTGCCGTCCACACTAGTGTTACAACCTCTCTTACATTTGTCATTGAAAATTGAAAATACAAAATGCGTTCACTGTCGGAATATGCAACATTTATTTGTATAAGCTTTAATCTAAATGAGAGAGAAATACAATGTTTGCCGAGCTTTCATCTTTTTTTCGTAGCGAGTACAAATACATGTTTTATTTTCCGGCAATGTACAGTACGAACTAATGTTTTAGCAGACAATTTACAGTTCACGCACGAAAACATGTATCTCTATTTTACCGACGTTACTTTTCATTAAAATCGACGGCATTTTAACGGGGATCACAAAGTACACTGCCACAAAAACAATGATTCGAATGTATCCGTTCGCTTCAAATAGAAGCAGGATAGGTATGCGTATACTGTTTTGTATTTACATAGTAAAAGGGTCAACTGTAGTCCTTCTTCCAACACTCGAAAAAAATAAACATTGTGATTCAGCCGACAAAAAACACGGTTAAATCAAATCAATTACTAGTAAGTAATGGACATTTGATGTAAAAATTGTTAATCAAATATTCCTCATCTTTCTACTGGCATGTTCATTTTTAGTTTGTATGAACGACTGTTTACGTCATTATCGAACTACGTTTCTAACGTCTATATTTTCGCGGACCATCGGACTTTAGCGTATGGAAGCATCGCACTTTAGCGTGACCATCGTACTTTAGCGTGACCATCGTACTTAAGCGTCCCCGTCGCACTTTAGAGTCCTACATATATATATTGTCTGATCAAATATGTGACACTATAATAAACTAATTATTTATTTATTTATTATTTTATTTATTTTATATCAAGTCTCAACAATCCATTGCTAGTCGATTACAATAACTTTTTTACTATCCATACGAGCCCTAAGTGAAAAAAGAAGCTTCTGAAAACTGACCATGGGCTCGTATGGATAGTAAAAAAGTTGTATGTTTATACATTGTAGAAAATTGTAAATAAATAAAAAAAAAAACACCAAACATTTTTTTTAGTGAGGTCCAAAAAAGGGGGGTCCATGCCCCAAATACCTGTGCCCGGATTTCCCCCATGCCGCGGAGGCTCCCAAAAATTTTAAAAGAGAAATTGTGTCCACAGTTTTAAACAAAACGATTAATTTTCAATGGCAATATGCTTGCCAAAGTATGAAGAAGCCAAAATACAACATTGAAATGTATTTGATGACCTCTTGAAGGTTTTGTAGAACTGTAAGTTGGTAACTCGATAACTGGATATTCATATGTTTAAATAATTGATGATTTTTCTCTTCAACTTTTCATTGTATCGCTGTTAATTTGTATTAAAATTTTAATGTTGTTATCAATAAATATTTCATTGTTTACGATCAATAATATGCAATTTACTATTATTGTCATGAACTCAAAATACGACAAACAGTTTAATGCCGATAAAAAGAAATTGATATAATTTTTAATAGATACTAAGTCTTGTTTATTACAAATTTTCCCTGTTTACAATTTCTTCGATTGCCCAGGATGCAAACTCAGGATTCCAGTTTACATTTAAAACCAACTATCCGTGAAGCAGAAGACTGCAAAAAGTTTTACCAGAAAAAGTTGAATAATAATACTTATTATCCTTTTATATGATATTCAAATGAACATCTTTTTAGAATGAAATACTAGTAATAAATAATATAAAATTATAACATAGTCGAGTGCTCACTCTCATGAATTAATTAATTCAAATTAAAGAGACATAAAAGGCAGACCACATAACATCTCCTACAAGGTTTGTAATTATTATATAAAATTAATTAGAAATTGATTTTAACATAGTCATATTAGCTAACTGAACTGCTATTGAGACAAACTCAACAAAAAGCTATGAATACAAATACGGATATTTCGAATTTACAGTCATCCTTTAAAAATTGCGGTAATCCATTACTAGTCACGATCATCTTTTAGCCAATCACGAAAATATTTTAATGATGATTTACGGTCATCTTAGCGATTTTTTTCAAATCGAATTTTCTGTTTCATACACATTTCTCGGTAGTAATTTGAAATTTCCGTGTGAATCTTTCATAAATTTACATCATACAAATGTATTAGTCCTATAATGTAAGACTGAAGATTCATATCATTTACATTCAACGTTACTATCAATGTTGAACCTCTGAGGTTCAACTTTGATAGTAAAAAAAAAATATCCAATAAAAAACGTTGAATGTAAATGATATGAACCTTCAGAGTCTTATAGTATAGGACTAACCAATGTATGCTTTGTAAAGAAAATGTTACAGAAACACTTTTAACAGACAATACAGATACTGACCTAATTTTTCATCCGACATCTTCAGATGACCGTGAATCGAGTAACGCAGTCATCAGCCTCACCCCAGTGATGGTTTAAGGCGCCGTAGGGCAGAAAACAATCTTTCACAACTACAAGACCCATCTGCATGTCAAGACTAACAGAAGCAATACTATTTGTTTTATATTTGGGTATAACTGTGTGTGCTTGATTGCAAATGCTCTATTGTACATGTTGACCTTATCTCCTTACTATAACGTCTATAAACGTAAAAATATCAATCAGTCAGTGCTATTAAAATAGTGAATGATATCTTTTAACAAATATTTACCATTGGCCCTAATTAAACCCTAAACTTATGTTATATAACGGGTTTAAAATTGAAATTTATGCTGCACGATTTTTAAACGCGGGAATAAATTCAATGATTTCCTATATAAGCAACCATTTTTTTCCAATTTTTTTCCCCTAAAACAATTATAAAATTCGTGTTTTCATGATCATAGCTAAAAAAAGTTACAAAAAGAAGCATTCAATTTTTAATTAACCATTATCTTAATTTAAGGGAGCTCGCGGGTCTAGATCAAATTTGTTATTTAATATAGGATTTTTCTATAAATGAACTTTATCTTATATACTTAAAACGAAAATGAAATAAATGAATGGGGTCATCGTTCATTTACGCTCACAATCTTCCTTCGAAAGGAGCATAGTTTTTGTTAATGTCATTTTTTTTCTGTTGAACTAATAGGAGAAATTGCGGTAATTATCGAAATAAAAAAAGATCTAAATTACAGAAATCGCTTAAATTTTACAATTATTTAGTTTATGTACAGCTTATTCGAAAACAACAATAAAAAATATAGTTGACTGATGAGTTGAAAAAGATAATTTTATATTTAATTTTTAATGCTAAAAAATGGCATTTTTTTTTAACCAAAGGGAGATAATTTAGAGCTTTTTCAATGATATGTACATTTTAAAAGTCACCTGGGGCCAACACGAATTGATACTTTGGAATGATTTTTGTACCATATGATAAAGTAATAATAATCTTTTATTCGTAAGCAATACAGCTTATAGAATATAAATATTACAAATATTCAATTACATCAGTGAAATATATTTACATTTAAACAATTAGACAAAAAATCATATAAGTAAGTATACCCATATAACAGTACAGCAGAGTATGATAAAACATAACACATATTAAGCATTTATAATGATTAAATTAAATACGTGCCTTCTCGGCAAGAAATAAAAACTTCCCTAAATTGTTAAGTTCCTTTACATTATGAACAGATAGCAGTTGTATGAGTTTTAAATTAGAAGGTTTTCTCCAATAATAAGGTTTGATAAATTTCTTTCGAAGTTCATTATACTTTTCACATACTAAAATAAAATGATATTCATCTTCAATTACTTGTTTATCACACATATTACAAAGTCTATGATGTCTCTCGATATTATAAAATCGACCAGTTTCTATATTCAAACAGTAAGCAGATATGCGATATTTACAAATAAATGGTTTATAAATATAATTTACAGCATGATCTAAATAAAATTGTAACATGCTGGGGTCAAATACATATCTATACAACATACATTTTGACGAGTCTTCAAAAAATGAGCTCATTTCACTAGTAACAACTACTAAAGATAATAAATAAAATTTGTAATGAAAAATTAATGATTCTTTTTTTTTTAAATCTTAAACCCGCGAGCCTCCTTTATAAGTTTTTTTAAGGTTCATGTGGACCTTTTGCTTAAATGGCCGCATTTTCACCTCAAAATTTACTCTGAGTACAGGCAAGCCTGTGCATCTGGAAAAGTTTTATTCTGTTAACTGTTTTCAACCCACTTTGTTAATTGTTATTCGCATTTTTGCATTTGTTGTTAACAGAGCTCCAGATAAGCTGCGTATTTGCGTGATCACGCAATACAAATAATAGAAAACCCAATGCCATTGTCCATTGAAGGGTTCAACAACCCAATTCATTCAACGGAAAACCCAATTATATGCCAAAACCATGAGTTCTCAACCCCTTTATTGGCTACTGTTTGTGTTATTTACCATCTGTTTACAGTCGTCGCGTAAACTTTTTTTATAATATTTATCATTGGAAATTTCCTGTCGTTCTAAAAACAGATCCCTGCATCAAGTAGCTGAAATGGGTCCCTGTTCGAGTTTTCCGTTGCTCAATAGGTACACATGTTTTTGTAAATATTTCGATCTTCTCGGTGTTTTATCCAATTAGCGTGTGTCATGTAGTCATATTTTTATCGCATTGCTCTGGATTTTCCATAACATACATTGAATTAAAACGAAAGTGAAAGTCCAGTTAAAATATTGGATAGAAGCATTTTTCGGCTTCTTTTGGAAAACTGAGGGAAAGTTATAATGATAACAAGACTCAGCCAGTGTTTTTAGGAAGCGTCCATCGAACGCACGGGATTGTGTGTGTACCATAACGAGAACATTGCTAATAAACACGGGGTTTCATCAAAAACGAATTCAGTTGGAAAAAGTGAAAGGCCAAATCAATTATGAAATGATAAAGCATCAGAAACCAAAAGTTCTAATAAGAGACAACTAAACCCAGATTTATGTAAATTGAATAAAAGAAAATCATTCAAGTATAATTAGAGTTTATATACTATTTTTTATTCATTTTACAGTTAATTAATGAATACACACACCATGCACACAGCCACTGATCAGGCACTGGTCTCAGAATTTATTATATAAAGGTTTAAGACGAGTGCCTGTGAATACACATATCCTTTTTTGTGAGAAAATACAAAACTGGCAAAAGGTTTGAAACGGGACACAAATTAAACCTACAATTGCTCCTCAGTGAATAAACCAAATAAAACAGCTAGCAAATAATTAACCCTAACCATAACCCTAAACCAATAAAAAAGAGCTAAACAAAGAGAGAAACATATTAATTTAAGATGGAAAAAAATTGGGGTTGATATTGCCTAAATATTCAATATTGCGTCGATGAAAAAACCCAATACATTAGGGAGCTTGGTGGTGAAAAACCCAATTTGATATTAACCTGAGGGGTGAATTGCAATTGATAATGCAATTAAAAAACTTTATCACCCAATTATATAAGAAAATGGTGGGTAAATACCCCAATTTATGAATTCTTATCTGGAGCTCTGTTGTTAACTGTTTTTGTTTTGTTGGCAAAATGGAGGTGTTGTTAACATGTTAACTGACCCCCTATTGTCGTCTTCTTTGTATAAACATATTTTTCAGAGATCTCAATTGTTTTCCCTGGTGGTCATTGAAGAAAATCTGCTGGTCCTAACTATTATTTTTATTTCAAAATTGTCAAAACCATCGGACCACCGGTTGTCTTTTGATTGATCATGATACTTTAAATGTTTGTAAATGAAATAATTATAATTGTCCCTTTGCTATCCCTCACCTCTCATGTATAAGATTCCAGGATTTATTAGGGAGCTACCATTTGATTTTTATGGGGGGGGGGGGGGGGGGGGGGGGGGGGGGGGGGCTAGGATGAAATTTGAAAAAAATAAGCAGGACAGGAGTTTTGAGTTAAAAAAAAAGGCAGGATGCGACACTTGCAAAAAAAAAAAAAATCCGGACGACAATTTAGGTAAAAAAAAGTCTGGATAAACTAAAAAAAAAAAGGCAGGACCGAACAGAGTGAAAAATAAAAAGGCAGGACAGAGATTACAGCTAAAAACAAATGCAGGACCGTCAAAATTTTTCATCCTAGCCCCAGCCCCCCCCCCCCCCCCCCCCATAAAAATCAAATGGTAGCTCCCTTAGTAAAACACTCACACAATTATTTACAATGTGTTTATTCAAGAGGTCATTATTGATAACATATACATGTCTATACATTAAATATGACAGAAATAAACATGTGAGTATAACAAATTAATACAAACAAAATTTAAAGAAGAGAAGACAGTTTTCTCTGATTAAAACTGACAATTACTTATACTATTCAATATTGCAAAGTAACAAAAGACCTTCCATTTTTACAATGTTTGGATTATTTTTATAATATTGTGGTAAATATCTATAATTTCTCAATTGTACTATAGTATCTGCTTTTTTACAAATAAATAATACATGATATTCATCACCAATATCCTATTTGCATACATTACATTTTCTTTCTATTAACTTTTGGTATAGTGTATCATCTACCAGTTTCTATAGGCAATCGTATATTAAGTTTGCAGTTCTAAATTTTGACATCCAAATTCTAAATCGGACTCTGGTTAATTAATAACATATCTTTCTATTTCAAAACCCTTTTTGATCAGTGAATAAAATTGTCCACGCGATGTAGTGTGTAAATCACTGTACCATTTTTGCATGAACTGGTCATACAAAATTTGTTTCACTTATTAAAGCATTTTCGTAAAATCAAACTGGTTTAAAAAAAAAAAAAAAAGCTCATGCATGTACACATTAAATTTATTAAATATAGATTCTATGTGGCCTATCTAGTTGAAATTCACACAAGACTCCAGCTAGCGAGTAATACTCAAGCGAACAATATGATGCGTCAAGCTAGCGAACAATAGTCAAGCGAACAATTGTTAAAAGCTGTCAATAAAACTGTAACTATAAAATTATGTAATTATATTAAGGCAGCATGGAAAATGAGATGTCAAATTCTTACTTAACTTTGTATGATGTGTTGTTTTCTGCTGTTTATTATTGTGTCATATATGTAATATATGTTTTGATTGCCATAGCATGTAAATGCTTTTTGCAAATAAATAAATTCATTCATTCAATATGATGCGTCAAGCTAGCGAACAATAGTCAAGCGAACAATATGATGCGTCAAGCTAGCGAACAATGAATAAGCCAAAGAACAATAAGAAAAACGCGCCAACATAATCATGTCTAAAAACCGAAGACTTGCAATAACCCGAAACGTCCTTTTAAATCTAATGTGTCCATAATTTCCAGTAGGAAGACGGCATGCAACTCCATTGTAACACAGACAAAGTATAAAATCAGTTATCCGTGTATTTAATAATTTAATAATAATTATTTTTTTAAGCCCGTAGGCATCTAAAATTCCTTTTAGCCAAGCCTTTCTCTTTTTAGTGTTCTCTGACTAGAGTCTGAGAGATGGGTTTGTTCTCTTTGTAATTATGAAACAATCAAACACAATTTTTCGCACTAAACTTGTGTAACGATACAATTAAATCATCTAGCTTTAGATATGCGTTTGGAACGACAAGTATTTTTATTGTTAGATTTACAGTAGAAATAAAAGCTTATATAACCATTATCCACAGTTTTCTACTTTTGTTAAACATAACTTGTTCATTTTTGTAATTATTCAAAAGTTTGTCGTCACCCAGGTAATTTAGTTATTAAACTGTATTTCGATAAGATAGAGTGACACACAAATGGAACGAAAAACGAATTGACATATAAGCTTTCACTTAAGTTAATCTAATTTGAAACTTCATTTTTTTATTCCAAGACTATATAAAGTCTGGACTCCATCCCATCCCATCCCAACTATAATCCGTTAAAACTTCCCTACGACAAAGCTTTTATCCACACTATAAACAAATGATAGGCAATTGCCTAAGGTTTCCTAGACCTAAAGACTCAGTTGGGTAAAGTTACGGAACTTTTTGAATTTAGTTCCAAAGTTGGGGATGGGTGAACCTAAAACCCCCTTCTTTAATTCATAAAAAATCCTTATGACAATGATTTTGTTCACACTAGGTATAAATGATAGGCAATTGCCTAAGGTTGGCTGTACCCAAAGACCCAGGTGGGTAAAATCATTAAAAGCTTTTTAAGTTGAGGTCCAAAGTTAAGGTAAGGTCACCCTTCCACCTTCTTTAATTCATAAAAAAACAACGTACGGCAAAACTTTTGTCCATACTGGGTATAAATGATAGGTAATTGCCTAAGGTTGTCTGGACCCAAAGACCCTGGTGGATAAGTTATGGAACTTTTTAAATTGAGGCCCAAAGTTGTGATAGGGTGACTCTACCACCTCCCTTTTTTAATTCATAAAAAATATCCCTACGACAAAGCTTTTGTCCACACTAGGTACAAATGATAGGCAAGTGCCTAAAGTTGCCTGGACCCAAAGACCGAGGTGGGTAACACCATTAAAAGCTTTTTAAATTGAGGTCCAAAGTTAAGGTAAGGTCAGCTTTCCACCTCAGTCCTTCTTTCATTCATAAAAAAAACGTACTGCCAAGCTTTTGTCCATACTGGGTATAAATGATAGGTAATTGCCTAAGGTTGCCTGGACCCAAAGACCCTGGTGGGTAAAGTTATGGAACTTTTTTAAATTGAGGCCCAAAGATGTGATAGGGGGACTATACCACCTTCATTTTTTAATTCATAAAAAAAATCCCTACGACAAAGCTTTTGTCCACACTACGTACAAATAATAGGAAATTGCCTACGGTTGCCTGGACCCGCCAAATACCCAGGTTGATAAAGTTATTGAATTTTTTTAACTGAGGTCCAAAGTTTTGATAGTGACCCTACCACCTCCTTTCTATAATTCTTTTAAAAAAATCCCTACAGCAAAGCTTTTGTCCACACAAGGAACAAATGATAGGCATTTACCTAAGGTTGCATGAACCCAAATACCCAGGTGGGTAAAGTTATGGATCTTTTTTTAATTGAGGTCAAAACAAAGTTTTGATAGTGACCCTACCACCGCAATTTTTTTTCCAGACAAGCTACTGTGGAGCAAAATTGTGAAACAGACTTTAGACATATACGAAGAAAACAAATGGAAACACTCAGTTGAACGGCGACCAGAACTTAAGCGGTACCATAAAATACATACATGTTTGACGGAGCATCGTTTGTTACGACTAGCGGTAACTTTTCCATCTCTAAATTCAAAATTTATGACGCTTGTGAAATTAGGATCCATAGCTATACAAACAGGCAAATGCTCCTTGTGTCACTTATATAATACGGATATACTTATGCATTATATACTTTGCTGTACATCTCTTTTACAAATTCGGACAGAAATGTTCTACAAAATTGTTGATATTCTTGACGTACAAGATTCCGTTTCTTTTCTTTAATCAAGATGCTGACGAAATTGTCGAGTCGTTACTTGGAAGTATGAATCATACCATGCAAACTATAAATGCTGATGTATGTAGCCTCTTGGTGTGCCACATAGTCTTCAATTATGATCTTTATAGTCACATATTTGATCTACACTAATGTTGTTCTTGTATGAAATTGGTGAATTAAATTATAGACGTTTTGTTTTCGACACTATTTCATATGTAATTATGTAACTACCTATATACTTTTTTTTATTGCTGTTTATATACTTTGATGTTGTTTAGAATATGTAAATATGTTATGTATTGATTCTGTTGTTATAATATAAATTGTAAAATCTTCATAAATGGAGGAAATAAAGATAATCAATCTTTAATTTATAAAAAGAAATCCTACGACAAAGCTTTTGTCTACACTAGGTATAAATGGCCGGCAATTGTATAAGGTTGCCTGGACCCAAATACCCAGGTGGGTAAAGTTATGGAACTTTTTAAATATAGGTCCAGAGTTGTGATAAGGTGACCCTAGTACCACCTCCCTTCTTTAATTCATAAAAAAAAATCCCTACGGCAAAGCTTTTGTCCACACAAGGAACAAATGATAGGCAATTACCTTAGGTTGCATGAACCCAAATACCCAGGTGGGTAAAGTTATGGATCTTTTTTTAATTGAGGTCTAAAGTTGTGATAGGGTGACCCTACCACCTCCCTTCTTTAATTCATAAAAAAATCCCTACGGCAAAGCTTTTGTCCACACTAAGTACAAATGATAGGCAATTGTCTAAGGTTGCATGGACCAAGAGACGCAGGTGGGTAAAGTTAAATTATATATTTTTTTTAATTGAGGCCAAATGTTGCGATTGGGTGACCCTACCTATACCACCTCCTTTCTTTAATTTAAAAAAAAATCCTACGGCAAAGCTTTTGTCTACACTAGGTACAAATGATAGGAAATATCTAAGGTTGCCTGGACCCCAATGCCCAGCTGGGAAATGACTCGTATGGAACATTTTTAATTGAGGTCAAAAGTTGGGGTAGGGTGACCCTAGTACCACCTCCCTTCTTTATTTCATAAAGCAAATTCCCTACGTCAAAGCTTTTGTCCACTCTAGGTACTAATGATAGGCAATTGCCTAAGGTTGCCTGGACCCACAGACCAATATGGGTAAAGTTACGCAACTTATTAAATTGAGGTCCAAAGTTGGGATAGGGTGACCCAAGTTTATCAAATACCTAAACTATCAAATTTATAAGTTAAATTATTTGGTCAAATTTCAAAATTTCAAAAAAAAATTTAAAAAAAATGGCATTTTGATATTTTCAAACTTGCATCAAAATTCCTAAAATATTAAATTTGAAAGCTTTTTTGAATTCATGAGTGTAACATGGACCGAAAGCAAGTCTCGTTGAGTTTTTCTCTTTTTAGCGCACCTGCCCAAAGGACCGTGAGAGCTTTTCTCATCACTTGAGGTCCGTCATCTGTCCATTTTTTTTAATACAAATTTAAAGACCATTTATGAAACTACTGAGTCAAATTTTACCAAACGTGGCCACGTGCACAATCATCATTGGGGCTGAGTAAAATGTTGTTTTGTCTTATTTGAAAAACGCTACGTCACAGTCAGAATGTAGCGCTATAACTATTATCTGTTTGTAACACGTCAAAACTGTCGGACAATTTATTGTAGGAGTTATTTTCCTTAAATAATGAATTCTACTTTTTTTCAGTTTTTTTTATCTTTAAAATATAAAAGATAGAAACTTTCGATGGCAAAGTTGATAATCAAGAAGAGATCTTCAAATAAGTCAAATAACGGAAATCGTCAATCTACGCATTATTAGAGTTGTTGCCCTTTAATTATGCATTCAATCATATTTTGTTTTGGAGTTTCGCCTAAAATCTTAAAAACTCTTGAGTCAACGCTGTACCAGATACCACATGCTATATGAGTTTGCAACAACTATAGATCAAAGATTTTTTTATCCTGCAATTTCACCTGCAGTTTTCACCCGACACTTTAAGGTTGTATTGCTTATCATTGACAGTCTAAATGCGGACTACGAATAGGAACCAAAATGAATTGTCGCACAAAAAGAAATATTCACATTACCATTTTCTCAATTTAGAAGCATGCAACCATGTATGTGTCTAACTGTTATTTGTGCAATAGTGTGCTGATTGTAGGATAAAACTCAAAAATTTAGTTTCCTAAATCATTTATTTATTGAATATTCTATACGTAATATGTATATATCTATTGAATATTCTATACGTAATATGTATTTATCTATTTAATTGAATATTCTATACGTAATATGTATATATCTATTTAATTGAATATTCTATACGTAATATGTATATATCTATTTAATTGAATATTCTATACGTAATATGTATATATCTATTTAATTGAATATTCTATACGTAATATGTATATATCTATTGAATATTCTATACGTAATATGTATATATCTATTGAATATTCTATACGTAATATGTATATATCTATTGAATATTCTATACGTAATATGTATATATCTATTGAATATTCTATACGTAATATGTATATATCTATTTAATTGAATATTCTATACGTAATATGTATATATCTATTTAATTGAATATTCTATACGTAATATGTATATATCTATTTAATTGAATATTCTATACGTAATATGTATATATCTATTTAATTGAATATTCTATACGTAATATGTATATATCTATTAAACATTCTATACGTAATATGTATATATCTATTGAATATTCTACACGTAATATGTATATATCTATTGAATATTCTATACGTAATATGTATATATCTATTGAATATTCTATACGTAATATGTATATATCTATTTAATTGAATATTCTATACGTAATATGTATATATCTATTTAATTGAATATTCTATACGTAATATGTATATATCTATTTAATTGAATATTCTATACGTAATATGTATATATCTATTGAATATTCTATACGTAATATGTATATATCTATTGAATATTCTATACGTAATATGTATATATCTATTGAATATTCTATACGTAATATGTATATATCTATTGAATATTCTATACGTAATATGTATATATCTATTGAATATTCTATACGTAATATGTATATATCTATTTAATTGAATATTCTATACGTAATATGTATATATCTATTTAATTGAATATTCTATACGTAATATGTATATATCTATTTAATTAAATTGTCATTTATCTTTTGTCATTTATTTTCAGATTTCGCCTCTAAATGGTCCTTGTTGGTAATTCTATTGATGATATTTTTCTCGCGGCCTATCCACAGCATTTCTCCGGATCAAAAAGACCAAGTTACTGCTGGCCTTGAACTTGCAAAAGGGATAGCGGAAGTGCTTGAAAAGGAGGAATTTAGAAAATCTTTAACAAAGATCGCAAAAGGTATTGGTCCCTACCTTGGTGTATTAGGTCCATTTATAGGGGTCGTCTTGGCGTTCATTCCATCAGAGTCTGACGAATTGGCTTTTATGAAAAATATGATGAAAAATATCGACAATCGTTTGGATATAATGGACACTCGATTTAACGACATCGAACGATTAATTCAGTGGAATACTGTTGCAATCAATTTCGGGCAACTAGAACAAAGGATCAATGCGGTGTCGCGAGAGTTTCAATTTATTTATCTTGTTCCGCAGGATGCTGTGGAAAATAGGAAGGTACTTTTTATTTCGAATTATGATGGTGATTACCAGAATAGTGGCTCAAAATTGTATGACGCCATCGTCGAAAAGCATGGTACATTTCAAGAAGATCTTGGTCCTTCCGTTTTGCGTTTTACTGAAAATGACCGCAAGAAGACACAGGTTGTTCTACTTGGTGTAATGAAAATTCTCTTGCAAGCTGTAAAAATTGAATTGGGCTATCTTTTAGTTAATCAATTTACCAGCAATGCCAATTTTGTGAAGTCTGATTGGGAAAAGAGAATACAAGAAGTGACGGCGAAGTTTGAACAAATTGACTATCAGTGCGCAAATGTCAATTATCGACCCCAATCCGGAAAGGAAATAGACGCATACGCTCTTACAAACAGTGATCAGACTAATAACGAATTTGCCACTGGACTATTTAATCTCCTTAGCGGGAAATACTACTGGAGGGACTGGGTTGTTCTCGCCTATGACCCCATATCTGGCGATGAAAATCATTGGATAGGGGTTGGTGGAGGACACATCAAATTTGGGAAAAATGGAAGAAACATAGTTGTGGCTAGTGTGGACAAGAGCCATGCAGTATTGGACTTAGCAAGAGCTGAGCAGACATTGAAAAAAGTAGCCGAGACAAAACGTGCTAAAAATTGGTGGGGATTATACCATACCGTGGATAGAACTGCAAAAGAAATTTGGAACGCCTTGGATAGAAAAGGTGCCTCCTTTACGTGTGTTGTAAGAAATGGAAAGCATGTTTATTTTCATTACCACTCTAGAAAAGTAACATTTGTCCAAAAAAAGAATTTTCAACTCATGATGTGGGGCTGAAATATTTTTAGCATGAGCAGTCAAAGTAGTAGTGTCACTCCCTAGCTGATCAAATAAATATTTATAATTCAAGTTATTGTTTGTTATAACCATTCCATTTTGAAATGACAAGGTATGTTTTTTGATGCGTTAAGCCATGTGCATGTGAATTTACTATTGTGTTAAAAATTTGGTTGATAATATAGGGAATAACTGAAGTATGACTGGAGCGCCAACCCCTCCCCTTTATGAAAAGTTCTGGATCCGCCACTGTGATTGCCAATGAGACCTAAGCACCAAGTCCCTGACGATGATTTAAGCAACTATGTTACCGAACGGTCGTGAATGGGTTAAGATATATATATATATATACCATATATACGAGTTATAAACCATATACCGTACACTCTCATGATCATCACTACCGGATATAATGTTCTGTGGGGCTGGTTCTCTGCAAAGAGATAATCGTAACTGCAATTACGATTATCCCAATATGGCGACGGCAGATATAGGTGAAATCTTTACAGTCATTTTCTGAAATGTAGCATGTTTTTGTCACTAGTTACTCAGCTGCAAGGTTTTTCTATACCATTACATCATATTTGAATCGTAGCGGTGCACTGGAATTGTCTAAGCGCTTTGAAAATTGCCGTTGAAAAATTCGGGATGATAATCGTAACTCGGAAAAAAGATAATCGTAATTATGGTATTAAAAAATGAGAAGATAATCGTAACTGGATAGTGTTTTATTGATATTGAAACTAAAACGTATATCTGATTGCACATGATGAAATTATGTAGATGAATTAATCACGTTTCAACATCTTATGACATATCTTTTTGTGCACATATTATTAATGGTTCTAATGAAAACAGGTACATACTATTATATCATAAAATGGGAAGGGAGAACAAGCTTCAAGAAATTTGGATATGGGAAAAACACGAACTATGTTAAAATACAGAAAACTCCCAAGAACTAGGAATGTCACAAAATATTGGAATGAGCGAAGAGGCAATTTTAAAGGAAGTTATGATATATGGCAATACTTGTCAGGGGAAACGCATGTGTCACCCTACATGATCAGATTTGTGATTTATAAAATTGAGAATGGAAATGGGGAATATATCAAAGAGACAACAACCCGACCATAGAAAAAACAACAGCAGAAGGTCACTAACAGGTCTTCAATGTCGCGAGAAATTCCCGCACCCGGAGGCGTCCTTCAGCTTGCCCTAAGACTGTTAAAGAACATTGAATTATCCTGAATAAAAACATAGTAAATATAGTGAATATTGTTTTAAATCATTTAATGCAGGTGGCTATATGTGCTATTTCTTCCCCCGAGAAGCGACTGTTGGTTCAATTCTAGCCCGTACCCTTTATGCCATAATGAAGTAGGAAAGACGTTTAGTATTTGCCAGAGACAGTTTGATGAGAAATTACAACAGTTTTGTACTTTTGGGATATGAGATATTGTTAATCCCCCTTCATTTTCTCCCCCCAAAAAAACACCTTAAACGCGCACATAACATTGAAACTTTGAAAACAATTAGAATATCTACTTACCACAATACCTGACCGGCCGACAGCTGCTTCATTGTCAATATCTTGAACAGGTACATGACTTTTTTAGTCGTATATATTAAAAGGTTATGCATTTTGTTGTCTGTTATAAGGGCATTTTTCAATAAAAGTGTGAATTTCAGACCCCAAAAAAATGAAAAATCAACTTGTCGAAATTTTTATTTCTAGAGTTATTTTGAATACCTCTATTGTAGACCTGTTTGTAAATAAAAAGTGCAATCTTAAATACTCTTTGAAATGATTGTAGTGGACAAAACCGTTTCGATCGTAGTGGACAACCGTTTCGATCGTAGTGGACAAAAAGTTTCGTAGTTTACATCAACCCTATTCTATGTTGATAACATACTGAAAATTACATGAAACTAACTCTTGTTATTTGTTTTGCACGAATAGAATTGAAAAAAATAAAAATCTCGAATACTTGTTTCGTAGGTGACCGTTTTGTAGTGGACATATTTACATGTTTTTTTCCCTCCACAATCTCTATATTGCAATAGTAACAAGAATGATTATATTCATCAAAACGCGTACTAAGCTGTACAATGATTTTGTTTTATAATTTCAAAACCAGATACTGAAGGAGATTTGAACCGTTTCGAAGTGGACCTTAAGGTTTATGTACCCTTCAGTTCTGTAGCCATTTTTGTACGAACTTTTCAAACTTCAAATGTATTAAAACTACAGATATAATGAATAATAGAGATAGGACATTTTGTACATATTCCAAGGGGAAGCTTGATGCAAAGCATAATTTTTTACTGTTCCATTGCATTTAATAGAAAAAGAGGACTTTGTGGCAAATAAATCAAGATTTTCATAGAAAATCCACAGCCTTTATCCTTGTACTCTCATATTTGGCAATTTGATGACTGATAGATATAGGATTATTGCATGCAGTGATAGCATTGATTTGCTTAAAACAAGTTTATAATTAACCGAGCATTTCCCCTGTTTCGTGCCGAATACAAATAAATTTCATATTTCAAGACACTATACGTATATTGTTTTTATACTGAAATCGATAAAAAATTTAAAAAAAAAAAAAAAAATATGTAACATACATTGTTAAAAAAAAGTGTTTGGAATTTCTTGGGGTACCATTTTGGGGTATTTCCCTATGAGCGTAGTCCAGGCGGTAAAACAGACATTTTAAGGAATTAGAAAGGGAAAATGAACTTAATTAATAACATTTAATAAACATGGTATATAAATTACCAATTTGAAAACATAACAAGTTTAAATTCATAAAAGTTTGACCTTTGTTACTACACGTTGTCATGGTTGTGACGTGACGTTGTTGATAAAATACAGTAGTTCCGGTAAGTAGGCGGGGCTTATAGGTTAGTTGAGGTCATTGACGTATAAAGCTAACGTTTATACGTATAGAACATGTATTTGATAGAGACAAATCTACTCTTGAACTTGAAACAAGAATTATGCTTGTAGGTTTGATATAAAGGATTTTTTGGAGAGTTAAATACAAGAAGCAAATATTATGTTAATATTCGGGAAAACACGAAACTGAGGTTGCTATAGCGACAAAACTAAGTCGGTGACCCCCAATTTTTTTCATCATTTTTTGTTCTTCAAATCATGAAATACCTTCACACAAAATTTTAAGGAAAAATCACTGGTAGAAATAAATAGTCTGTTTGGTCTTTAAGTTTTGGTGGTCAAGTCCATATCTCAGATCCTATAATCAATAGTATATTCGGTGTATGAAATGATCATTGTAAGGTGTACATTTCCAACTAGCAGGTGTCATCTGACCTTGAACTAATTTTCATGGTTCAGTGGTCATAGTTACGTTTTGCGGTTTTTGTGTTTTTGTCTGTTTTCTTATACTGTTTACAATAGGTTTATCATTAATAGTTATCCCACTTGGACTTGGTGTGTCATCGGGGTGATCTTACACCGTGACACACTGCGTCCTTGTAGGATACCGACCGTGCAAGGGCTGTATAGCCAGTCAAGGTCGTTAAAAACTTCCATTTCTGCTTGTAGGATAACTATTAAATAAACTGTTTGGCCAATAACCCCTTAAAATAAATCCCAAACCTTCTACGCATGGTATTAAACATTGTGGTACAATTTCAGAACAATTGAAATACTAATACACAAGTTTCTGTCCTAGAACTAGATAAATTAGTGTATAGTAGAGTAGTATGCGGGTCGGACATTTTGTCGGAGCTGGAACTGCCGGGTAGTTTGACGACGACACTGACGACGCTGACGACGACGACGTGATACCAATTTTTGCGGTCGTATAAAAAACCAGAAAAGTGTATTCTACTTCTCCAACTACCAATATTATAATATCAAGCATGTATTAGCATGCAATAAAGGACAGCTTCACTAGAACAATAACTTCTCCTGTACATGTGAACCTTTATATAAAATAAGGAGATTCATTGATGTGCTTGCTAATGAGGCAACAACCCAGCAGAGTTCAAATGACATGGATACACGCAAATATAATCACTGCTCGGCCTTCAATATTAAGCAAACTCCATGATAAATAACTACAAAAAGCCCCGACATGTACATGAGATATTCAAATATAACTGACAGGGGCGTAGCTACCCGGAGGCACGAGTCGACAGCACGTGCATCCACGTCGAACCGTTTTCACAAAAAAAAAAAAAAAAACAGAAGAGAGAGATGAGTTGGTCAATCGGAATCAGACAGCGTGATGCATGTATTATCTAAGACTATTATGATTATGATATTTGTTTAGCGTTTGGAGACTGTTAGTGTTGGTGTCTTTTCCGTCTATCCTGTATATTAGTTTGACAACCTAGATACAAGTGTTGATGAAGCTGTTCATGCAGAAAAAGATCGTAGCTCAGCAGTTGCGTGCACAAGTTGATTCGGCATGCAAAAAAGAAATGGCAAAATATATTTTTTTTATTGAATGTTAAAGGAAACACCTATGTTGTAATTTTTTTAATTTATGAAATATCATTAAATAACGACATTTGGTTTCAAAATAATTTTTTTGGGGAGATTATGACAATATCGGAAGGTAACTTGTATCTTTTACAAGATTTGAATTTGTAATACTCATGATCAGTCTAAGATATGTAGTTTTGGGGCACATTTTACAGTTCATCAGTTTGCAGTTTGGAATGAGATGTACCAATCGATATTAGAGTTATCAGATCCCTTTGATATCGTTGAAAATATGCCGAGGCGATGTGGTTAACAGACTACCGGAGCCA
Source organism: Mytilus edulis (assembly GCA_019925275.1). Taxonomy (NCBI): domain Eukaryota; kingdom Metazoa; phylum Mollusca; class Bivalvia; order Mytilida; family Mytilidae; genus Mytilus; species Mytilus edulis. The sequence goes on from CM034360.1 coordinate 19,680,520, forward strand.
ATTACCCTGCAACCGTGCTGCAACCACGGCAAAACCGTATTATAAAGTCTAATTATTTTTTGCGTTCATAGACCATATGATAAGGGAACTGGAGAGTGGAGTCGCGTCAAGTTATCAGAAAATCGCTTCTTTGCGCTGTATCTGCTTCATCGTGTTGTAGGAAATATCACAAACGAACAAATCTCAATATTGTCTGAGACATACGAAACAGACCTCTCAGGCGCGGATCCAGACGGGGGGGGGGGGGTCCGGGGGTTGGAACCCCCCTTTTTTTTGGACGATCAATGCATTTGAATGGGGACATGTAATTGGAACCCCCCCCCCCCCTTTTGTCCTCGGTAAGGAACCCCCCCCTTTTTTAAAATGGCTGGATCCGCCCCTGCCTCTGGCATGTAATTTTGACGAATTCAATTTGGAGTTCGCTCGATGCCGAACAAGTACACTGGTTTATAACATCTTGCGAGTGCTACCATGCCATGATGGCCCTGAGATCTATCAGTCACGGTACTACCTACCTACCTAAGTCTTCCTAAGTGTTTCCAAACGCAGGAGATCAGCTTGCTCCTCTATATTTTGCTCTATTTCACTGTCACTATCACTGTTGATTACTGTGCTACCTCCCATCATGAGGTATGTAATTGAAAACAAATGTACGATCAACAATGAACAACGACATTTACATAGCATTACTGCATATTCATAGGGATTTTGACAAAGTAATAGAGAAGTTTGTTTCTGCCCAGACCCGGAGAGCAGATTTTGGACAATTTTGAGTAAATTCTGTATCACAAATATGTGTTGTTTATGTATTACTATATTCAGAAGTTTTGCATTCATATATTTTTATCTACATATAGCTCCTTGTTTGACCGTCCTATGACCGAAAACAGAAAAAAAACATTTTTCTGCATAATAGAGTCCGCTCGGCAGTATTTGCTTCCACATCATTTCTTTCTAGCTACGCCCCTGATTGAGAATGGAAATGTCAAAGAGACAACAAAGTGTTAAACGCAGGACTTCGGGCATGTCCGGAGAGCCGACAACCTTGCTTCGGAAGTTGGATTGTATCGGTCCTGTCATTCGGTCCAGTCATTAGTGTAACCCGTTCCGGAATCGATGAGAACGACGTCAACGGTCCGGTATTTAACGTTAAAGTACAATTTCCTGTTCACGATCGATCCGCCAATTTTGTCTTTACCATTTGTTTACTGTTTACTTTTAGGTCTGTGTTCACTTGAATGCATAAACGTCAAAGTTTTTACATTATTCTAGTAAGTTACCTCTAAACTGGTCATGTAAACACTCCTATCCTGGTGTGAAACACTCTTGCACTGAAAATAAAAAAAATACTGTTCATCTGTTCCAGTAGCCTGAGTAGGCACAGCCACAGGAGTTTGAAATCCTAGCAATAACGGTGTAAAAATATGCCAAACTCGACTATCACAGTAGAGCTTTTCTCTCGAAGCTCTACTGTGGTAGTCGAGTTAATATGAGGCAGGCATAACCTGTGAATGGGGACGAAGTCTGTATGTATTATTTTCTTACCTCAAACATGTTAATAAAGGAAACGGAAATACTGTAACGTTCCCGATTTCGGTTCTGTGGTTAGGGATTTAGCTGTGACGTTGTTTAAATTATGACGTTATATTCAATGTAAACAAAAGAAACGCTTCCATCAGGTAACGTTTTTTTCAAATCAAATAATTATTAAAAATGAAATTGTATTGAGTTCCAATCTTATATTTTACTAGACTGATACATATAATTTTCTTTTCAAAGTCTCATGCAAACAAGACAGATTTCTGCGCAAATGCAGGGAAAACCGGAAGAGGAACTAGATCTGAAAAAAAGTTAACGATTTTGAGTTCATTAGTAAAATGAAAAATTCGGGAAATTTTCCTGATTTTTTTTTTTTTTTTTATTGATTTTTCTACCGTAATTGGGGACAATATAATAAGACACTTGGGAATTACTGAGAAACTTGCGCAGAACCTCGATACATGTTTTAGTCCAAATAATACAACTTATCGCTATTTGTCCGCCATTACTGGATATTACACAGGTTCCCGTAAAAAATTGACATCACAAAACAAAATATCTGACGCCACAATAGAAAAGTGATTGTTGTATGCGTCAAAAGTTCAAGCGGCCGGGTCAGCAGGGATTAGCGATAAGGTGTATTATTAGGTCTTGAAAGGCTATTATAATTTTAACGAAACTAATGATGTATATATATTGACCCTTTGAAAAATGTAACATACATACGTTATCACAGTTCTTTGATTTTTTAGTCTACAATAACAAATGTATGTTATTTTCCTGTAATAGCCCTGACTGGTTATTGCTAGGATTTCAAACATATTCCAAACTGGACTTTCACAGTAGATCTTCTCTCGAAGAGACGAGAGAAGCTCTACTGTGATAGTCGAGTTTGGCATATTTTTACACCATTATTGCTAGGATTTCAAACTCCTGTGCAGCATGTGCAGTAGGGTAAAAAAAGACCTAAAAACGTTTGAGCATTTACTGTACCCTAGACCAAATAATCTGTCTCTTGTGTGGGTACATTTGTCATTTCATATTTTCTTTTCATCATTTGGCTATTTCATTTTTTAATTTTTTTTTTTGCGTCCTTACCAATATATTTAAGAATATATACGATGCTACTGGGCACAGCAAAAAAAATGTTGTTTCTGCATGGAGAGTTGAATTTTATATCAAAGAAAACTGGCCTTTTTTGTAGATAAAACTAGATACATGTAGCTGACATGGTTTAAATTAAAGTAAGACCTCTAATTTCCCCGTATCAAGTCATCTATCTATATAAAATCATCGATGCATTGCAATATGACCTTTTACATTGAAGGGTTAAACTTGCATTAAGGTGGCTCCTGGGTACAAAAATTTCAGCAAAAAATTAAAACCTTTTTTTTTTCATTACAAGTTTTATTTATTACACTATTAGTTATCATGGTTATTACTTCATGATATGGAACAAAAATCAACCCAAAAAATTGATTCGGTTTAGCCCCAGATGGCTTTTAAAATGTTTATGTCATTGAAAAAGCTCCAAATTATCTCCCTTTGGTGCAAAAATGCCATTTTTGGCATTAAATTTGAAATATCTTTTTTAACTATATTTTTTATTATTGTTTTCAAATAAGCTGTACATAAACTAAATAATTGTAAAATCTAAGCAATTTCTGTAATGAGGTTATTTTTTTATTTCGATATTACATCTATTTCTCCTATTAGTTCAACAGAAAAAAAGGACAATTAACAAAAATGTATGCTTCTTCCAGAGGCAGATTGTGAGCTTAAATGAACGGTGACCCCATCATTTTATTTCATATCTCTTTTAAGTATATGATAAAGTTCGTTTATAAAAAAATATAACGAAATCCTATATTAGAAAAAAAATTTGATTTATACCAAGGAGCCCCCTTAAGCCGTGTTCAGTCAGACCCTTTAACACAAAGTAAAGGAATATAGAGTAAACGTGCACGAAACCTAATCTCACACAAAGTCAATGCATAGAAAAAAATGTAATGATCAATGTCAAAGTTTTTATTCTTGTTCTTTATCTTGATAGTTACTGGAGTGTCTTCAACAATAAAAGCATCATTAATACCATAAAACAAGGTCAAGATGGTCCTTAGTGACAACTTAAGCAGTACTAGTACAATCAAAATACTGCACTTTCACTATATTTAAATCTAGTAAAAAAAATTTTTTTTAAAAAGTCTTAAGCACAATACAAGGCAAGAACAGATCGACAGACAGATCCGGTTTTAATGATTATGAGATTTACGATTTTGCTTTATCCTACATATCGGTCTACTTTTAATGATGTCCCTGTGAAACCGTAAAGTCTTAAATTACAATCTATGTTTTAGCTTTGAGGCCAGAATAATGTCGAAAAAATAGCTAAATATTAATTGCGTTTCAATGTAAAAAAGTCTGGGAAACGCTCAGAATGTACGATTTTGCATTATTCTTCTCAGAGCCTCTGAGGGCCTTGAGCAGCCCTCAGACCCCTCGCCAAAAATTTTTCGTCTCAGCAAATATATTTTGCCTCACTATTAAAAGAGGCTAGTTACGGCCCTGAAATACATAATTACAATCCAAATTCAGACCTGTCATGCCTGTATCAGGCACTAATATTGTGTCCATTTTTGCCCCAACTGTTCAGGGTTGGACCTCTGCGGTCATATCTAGCTGCACTCGGCAAAGCAATTTATTATTTATTAACCAAGGTTTTTCCATTTCCCTCAAGACACTTCACTTACTTGACCCACATCTTAAAACTTTTTTTTTTAAGACTTTTTGTCCATTATCGAGGCTTGTTTAGGGGGGGTATCAATATCCCATATCCCATTAAGTTTTTATCCCAATATCCCGTATCCCTATAATGTTTACCCCTAATATCCCAATAAATATTTTTTACAAATATCCCATATCCCTAAAACTATTTTGAAATATCCCAAAAAATCATTATAAATTCATTCCCAAGCCAATTGTTTTCCTCATCATCACAACGTCAACAATTTTGACTCTGGGAAAACAAACTGTGTTGAAGGAAATTTAGTGTATACTTCTAGTGCTAAATAAGAATATACAATGTATGTGTCAAAAAGAAGAAGTGTTCCATCTTAGAGCCTTGTATAACAATCTCTTTTATGTGATGTTAAACGATAAATTTAGTGTAAGGGGTCTAATTTCAGACTTATTTTAATTGGTCAAACCGTGATGCATATGACTGTAAAATATAATTTTAAAAGCATTCTTCTTTCATTGATAAGAAACTTCATCCTACACGTTAACCTATGTTGGAAAGAACAGAAGGACTCAACCCTGTCTCTTGTCCAAGATTGCTCTGACATCCAACGGCTGTTTTGCCAGACAAGCTGGAATGTAGGACGTCAGATCACGTCCATATCAAAAAGTGGATATTTAGCATGCAAGTTCAATTACTCAAAATTTAACACAAGAAAGCTTTCTGCTAATGTACCTACATTACACTTAACTGAAAATTGCAATATTTTTACAGCAGGCAAAATTTGCACAGCCCTTGTTTTGCAAAGAAATAAGACAACATTTGACTCTGTGATCTTGACCTTTATGAATTACATAGATCCCAATATTTTTGTTACTTTTTTTTAATTTCCATCCTCACAACACCAGTAATAGAAAGAAAATATATTAATTTACATTGATTATTTAGTAATTATTCGTTATTAACATAGTTTATACAGCGAAATATCTGCTTTTTGCTATGGGACGTGCTCTGACGTCCCTCGGCCCCAGCTTGTCTGGCAAAACAGCCATGCACATCAGAACAATTTGTGAAACGTGGAGACCTCTGAAGATCCTCGCCACGCCACGTAAAAAATAAGAGGTATAAAATATCCTGTAATCATATAAAGCATCAAAACAAATGAAAACATTGACAACAATAAGGCTTAACTCATCAGATGGATACATCTAACAAAAATCTATGAGGGGGAGGACAGGGGTAAGGGAGACAGGGAGAAAGGGGGTAGGAGAAAGGAGAAAGGGGGTGGGAGAAAGGAGAAAGGGAGTAGGAGAAAGGAGAGGAAGGCTGGGAGAAAGGAGAAAAAGTTGGAGAAAGGAGAAAAAAAAATATCTCTCCTTTTAAAAAATTTTCTAATATTTCAAGAAAAAATATCTCAAAAGGAGATGTTTTATTCTAATGGGAGAAAGGAGAACGGGGGTAGGAGAAAGGAGAAGAGGGGTGGGAGAAGGGAGAAGGGTACCCCCCTGTCCTCCCCCTCATCTATGATTACTTCAAGAAAATTATCAATGCATATGAGCATATAACATAAAAAAAGATGTGGTATGATTGCCAATGAGACAACTCTTCACAAGAGACCACGTGACACAGAAATAAACAACTATAGGTCACAGTACGACCTTCAACAATGAGCAAAGCTCATACCTCATAGTTAGCTATAAAAAGACCTGAAATGACAAATGTAGAACAATTCAAACGAGAAAACTAACGGCCTAATTTATGTATAAAAAAAATGAACAAAAACAAATATGTAACACAGTGTAGCAGACAGAGTTATTAGTTAATTTTTAGCTCCCTTTGGTAAAACTCTAAATTTCATATTTGATGTATTTCATTGTTAATTAATTTACATGAAGCTTATTAAGGATATATTTGTTAAATTACATAGCTTTTGCTATTTGAATTCATTGGTTAAAGATATTTATTTATATTGTAAAGTTAAATATTTGCATCGTCGCAAAACCTTTGATTACCTTCTGCGAAAGACTTATATATTTTAGATAATTGATTTGAAACCATTATGTTGAATCCTCAAGGGACTGACATTCAGTCCAATCAAGGAAAGCCAGGCTTTCCAACCACCGTTTAGGTTAGTGCATTAGCTACATGCCTCCTTAGTATGGGTTAATTTGAAGTCATTGAATGCTCCATTTCTACATTTTGGCATTATAAGACAAAAGTTGCATTTTGTTTATTAAATTATATATTGTTTTCAGTTTTTGGTTTTCATTTACTTAGATATATTATAGCGCATCACTTTTGGCATCAGTCGCTTTCCGCACACATCAGTTTACAAACTAGAATTAGCTGTGGTCCGCATCCCCGAATCTTAGGCAGAATTGTTCCTGCTACAACAGCAACAAACGACAACCACTGAATTAAAGACTCCTGACTTTGGACAGGCACATACATACAGAATGTGGCGAGGCTAAACATGTTAGCGGGATCCCAACCCTCCCCTTAACATGGGACAGTGGTGTAACAGTACAACATAAGAACGAACTATACAAATCAGTTGAAAAAGGCTTAACTCATCAGATTGATACAAATAGAAATACATCTAAACAAAAACAGAGAGTGGACGTGACCGAGTACTTGTACATCCCATCAACAAAAAGACATTAAGTACAGATCTGAGAGTACTTGCAGTTACTGACAGCTAGTTCAAAGCCAATTAAAACTAATAAAAAGTAATGCATCTGAGACTAAATTATCAATCATTACACATCCAACATCCAATGGCACGGTAAACAACATCTCCGTAAAAATGAGGATGTGCTATCCCGTTTGAAATAATTTTTTTACAGGTAGAACCAAACTTCAAAACCAAATCTAGAATTTAGTAAAGATTTTAAGTGATTTGTGGTAACTAAATTCCTGACTTAATATTATTTACCAGTAATACATAGATTTCGTTCATTAAAATCCAAATCGTTACAACAGACATGGACATAGCGGAGGTGTTGTGATATACAAACACTGTAAGATAGTGCAAAAGGAACATCACCATCCAAAAAAGGAAAATTAACAATAAGGAACGAAGTATGGAAAGCAAAACAAATACTTTTAAAAGTATCAGTACATATGAGCATATAAATATCGAAAATAGATCAATACTTTTCGCTTGGGTTTGGATGACTTTTAAATAAAACGACCATTAACTCAATTAAAATCAACAAAGCACTAAAATGACCTTTAATATTAAACTTTTTGGGGCAATTTTATCAAGTGAGATGTAAATATTTCTGTACTTAACTTTTAAATTCCACTTATTTTTTTTCATGTTAAAAATTCAATATCCTTATAAATGCATCAATATCTCATATCCCATTTACTTTTAGGACAAATATCCCATATCCCTAAAATTAAAATGGCAAATATCCCGTATCCCAATATACCCTATACAAGCCTCATTATCAATTGTTTAACTAACATGTTTAACATGTTTATTGTTATATAATTATGAACAAAAATTCTGACTAACTAGTATTTTTATATTTTTACAGTGAATGATGGCAAAAGTTTTTCTTAAAGAAGATAGGTATGGAGAAAAACTGCTGAAAACTTTGAATGTTTTAAGAAAAGAAAGAAAATATAGTGATTTTTACATAGAGACTAACTCTGGTCTAGTCCCAGTTCACCGTGTCGTGTTAGCTGCTGCAGAGAGCTGCCATTTGAAGTCAAAAGGTTTTCTATGTGGTGATATAAATACATTTGATTTAACAGAATTTAATAAGAAAATTGTAGAGACATTAGTATCCTATTTATATACTGGAGAAGTAGATCTTACTGGTGATTCAGACATTAAGGATTTTGTAAATCTCTGCAAAAAGTTAGACTTCCAATCTCTACTGAATCGAAAAGAATTTCAAAGGGGCAATAGTAATGCAGTATCAAAAAAGCACACAAATGAGTTGTTTGAGATCAATACAGTTAACAATCAGGACTCAGAGAGTGAACCACACCCAATTTACTTAGCTACGAATCGGGATGGACAAATGTTTGTTAAATCTGTTTCTACTGTACATTCTAATGATAATCACATGAACCATGATAATCATGATATTCATGATATTCAAAACACTAACGTATCAAATACTCCTAAATTACCGGAATCGACAGAAGGACGTTCATTACAAGACTTTATTATCAAACAGGAACCAAATAGTGATGAAGATAATTCTGTTAATGAGTTAGATTCTATGGAAGAAGAATCAGGTTCGTCGCAATCTAATAAATTAAAACAAAAAAGACCAAATAAGAAAACTTTGGAAGGGAAAAATAAAAAGTTAAAAAGTTCTACAGAATCTGTTAAACAATATGCTGAACAGTTAGTATCTAAAGTAGTAGGAATGGGGGAGGAAGGTGGTGATGTTGCGGAAGATTCAGGGGATAACGATGATAATGATGATGATGCTGGTGATGCTGATGACCAGGAGGAAAGTCACAATGATTTTGTTATAAAAGAAGAACAAGACACAGTAAGTTTTTTCTGATTGTTTATGCTGTCACTTTTGCCATTCTAGAGTCAAGGCTCATGCCCATTTACAAATAGAAAATTGCTGAATTTTTGGTTTCTAATACATGTAGATATACACATGTACATGATGTACACTAGGAAGATCTGGTATGAGTGCCAATGAGACAACTCTCTATCCAAGTCTAACTCTCCATCTAGCTTTAGTTTGCCTCAACCAAATATAATATATGAAACTTATACACAATGCTTATTACCACAAAACTCAGATCAAGTACAAATTTTGGTAGCATCACTTTTACAGTTCTGGAGTTATGTCCCTTTATAACTTTATATGCAAGCAGGGGCATCATCTGTGTCCCAAGGACACATTCTCCATTTATTTTTAATAAACCATTCTTTAAAAAATTGTTTATTTATAAAAAAAAAAAAGAAGATGTGGTTTGATTGCCAATGAAACAACTCTCACAAGAGACCAAATGACACAGAAATTAACAACTTTAGGTCAATATAGCCTTCAACACTGAGCATACTGCACAATCAGCTATAAAAGGACTTGAAATGATGTATGCATGGTATTGAACAGTTCAATTGAAAAAAATACACCTTTGGCTTTTACATTTTTTACTGCTCTTTGATCATGTCATGCATGTTGATCAGGTTGCTGTCTGTAGGACACATTTCCTGTGACCGTTCTCAATTTTACCTTCATTTGACAAAATTGTATAAGACATGATGATTTATTTTGAAAAAAAAAATTTTTATAATTCCTTGGTCTGTGAGCATGGTGAGGTTCATTTGTTCTTAGTAAATTGCTTAAAATTATCTTTTATTACCATACATGTATTACAACAGTGTATACATGTACATGTGCAATGTTCATTTAAGTCGTACATGTATGTTACATGTATGTGCTTGCAATACATCATGATACATCAGAAATATATACTTGCATGTTTTGAATACATTTATTTGTACATGTAATGAAATAAATAATTGTTTGGTGCACATGAAAGCAACATTGAATAAATTATGATATAAATTGGTTTAAAGATATTGGCAAAGTTAGCCATTTTTTATGGTTTCCCGAGTCAGGTGGTGAAAGTGTCATGTCAAAAGTATTTCAATCTTTGTTGTATAAAGTTCTGGATGGCAAGTTTAATGTTGTCAAAGAGTATAAGGTTTACAAATGTATGTTTTCCCCCGGTGGACCCGAAATTTGGTTAGATAAGTTTATATATTAAACTTGTGAATTAAAACAGAAAATGTAAAAAATAGTATAGTCTATTTGCGGCTTTCCCTTAACACCATTTGCGAGTATTGTCTTGAGGAAGCTATAAGAATTGAGTGTGAGACTGCATTCTTCCAGGATAATCCCGGCCTTTTTATACCAAGATGGCAGAGTAAATTTTGGGCATCTGTCAACACATATATTGCGATACATGTATCTTCTCTAACGACAATGGATCCATTATGGAAAAATAAATGTAACACAGACCACCAACTACATGTTATAATGTAATTGACTTTAATGAAGGAAACCAACATGACAAAATAGTGTTTAGATAAATATACCACCAAGCAGTATTGTCCATTGATGACACAGAGGTAACTATATTTTTACATTTAATAATATGAAAGTAAATGAATTCATGAACAAAAAGCATACCTGCATGCGATCTCTTTTCTGAAATGTTTGGAACAGTTTTCATGGCTTTAAGATACTGTAAATTAAGAAATTATTTTGTACATTTATTTGATCATCCCTTGTACATCATGTTCATGTAGTACTTTATATTGTTTAATCTATTTAAATATAAAAACAATTCTGTGGTTACTAACAGTTTGATTTTTATTTTGGTACATTGCCATGTATGCATGATTTATAATTTATATGTATTTGTAGTAAATTTTTACACAAAATATTCAACTTTCCTACCTTTTTTTTATAACAATTTTAATGTGTTTCCTTGAACATTGTACACACATTTTTATCAAGTTTTCACATACAATGTTATTTTTCAGGTTACCAAAGTGGATTTCAAATGGCCAAGAATCCAAGAGTTATATACATGTATAATGTATATGAACACACCAAGACAACTTATTTTTTTCTGCATAAACCTGATGTAGACTACAGTGTTCCTGACTCATCAAGAACGGTTTTGATAGGTGAATCAAATTTTGTTACAAATTTCAATTCAATAAAATATAAGACATATATCAGACCGTGTTTATTATGCAGTCACTGTAAAGGATGTACTCATGCATACTAATGTAGATCTGTTTGAAATTGATTTCATTCTTTTTTCACATTATTTTGGCAGCTACAATTTTCATTTTGTCGTCACACACATGCACCCCATTTTTTTATTTGAATTAGATTTGATTTTTAAGTTTTGATGTTTTGACGCTAGTGAATACCGTAGTAACTACTTACACCACTCAACCACCAAGGCCCCTTTTGGAATAAGAACATTGCTATATAAAAATAAGGAGTAGAGGTATTATTGTCAGAGACAACTTTCCACTAAAGTTCAAATAAAGTAAGCAACCGTATTGCCTTCAACAATGATAAAAACCCATACCCTATCATGGCTATAGTCTGGCTATAAAAGGCCTTGACATGAAAAATAAACACTAATTCAATCGAGAAAAGTAGCTGCCTAATTTATAACAAAGCAATAACAGAAAAGAAATATAACTGACATGAACCAACAACAACAACTGAACCACAGGCTATTGACTTGGGATAGTCACATAAAGAATGTGGTAGGGTTCAACATGTTTGTGAGTGGTCAATCATCCCCTAACATGCCTAACCTGGAACAGTGGTGTAACAGCACAGCATAAGACAAACTATCAAAATCTGTTAAATAAGATATAACTCATTAGATCAATACAAAGTGGAAAAAATTCAAACATAAACACAGATGAGACAAGGTTCACAAAGCAAAAAAAGCGTGTCATATTAAAATCTTTATTAAAACACAGTTGCCTATAAATTCTAAATGATTTTTTGTAATACTAGTGCATAGTAAACTTAAACATTCATGACTTTATAATTTATTTTAAAGATGGGAAAAAGATTTGAAATGAGATTGAAAGCCCTACAATCAGCACAGAGTCAAGATACTCCAGAATTGAACAAAAAACAAAAACACGCCAAAGTAAACCGTGAAAGACGAGCAAAGTGGAATGAACAACAGAAACAAGAAAATAAAGAAAGAAGTAGAATAAGGATGCGAAATATGCGTGAAAGGAAAAAAATAGAACATATTAAAAAGTCTGTAAGTAAAAACATTCTGACATGTCTAACAAGACATGAACTAAAGAAAGAAGAAGAGAGAAAAAAGAGGCAATATAGAGAAACCCTGTTTCCACAAAAGAAAAGAAGAATAAAAGAAAAAGACCAAAAGAAGAAAAGTTGAAACTATAGAAAACAAAACTAAACAAGCTTGCATCAATGTTATTAAATGGACACAACATCCAATATAATTTTAAATACAGATAGTAACATAGTACCTGTTCAAAATGATAAATGTCACCAAGTGTCAAAACCATAGGCCAAACCAGTGTAAATACCATAGGCCAAACCAGTGTAAATACCATAGGCCAAACCAGTGTAAATACCATAGGCCAAACCAGTGTCAAAACCATAGGCCAAACCAGTGTCAATACCATAGGCCAAACCAGTGTAAATACCATAGGCCAAACCAGTGTAAATACCATAGGCCAAACCAGTGTCAAAACCATAGGCCAAACCAGTGTAAATACCATAGGCCAAACCAGTGTCAAAACCATAGGCCAAACCAGTGTAAATACCATAGGCCAAACCAGTGTAAATACCATAGGCCAAACCAGTGTCAAAACCATAGGCCAAACCAGTGTAAATACCATAGGCCAAACCAGTGTAAAAACCATAGGCCAAACCAGTGTAAATACCATAGGCCAAACCAGTGTAAATACCATAGGCCAAACCAGTGTCAAAACCATAGGCCAAACCGGCGTCAAAACCATAGGCCAAACCAATAAGCAGGGTCAAATCAGCTTTGCCTAGAAGTCCTTCTAAAAGGTAAAAAACATTGAACAGAAACGAAAAAAGGATACTGTTTCAAAGGATACTACAGATTCTGTTAAAAAAATTCTTGTACGTGAAGACATATTGTACCAAATATAAAAGCTATGAAAGCAAATACAGAAGACCATCAATCTGTGCTTCAGAAATCAATGACAGAAATATTTAAGATTGGAAAGCAGAAAACCAAAGAAAGTATAATTACAGAATCAGAGAAAACTAATCTAGTGTCTATGTCATGTATGTGAATATTGTGAAAATGTGAATTTGAAAATCATGGCTTTTAACCATTTTGCAGTATGTACATGATTTAAGAATAAACAACAATTACATAAGTTAAGAATTACATGAATTAGAGAGATAAGCTGTAAATATGATTTTTTGTGACAAAAATGGGGTTTAATTTAACAAAATTACTTTTATAGAAGGAAAATGTGTGAATTGTGGAACAGAGAATCCAAGTAAAATAATGAAACCACTAATTTTACCGTACTGAAGAACTAAAATGGCAAAAATGGGATTTGGTTACATTTGTTTCCCCAGCTCAACAGTTGTTTGTTCAACTATTAGATAAACTGCGGTTCCTACTATATCATTTGTTTGTTGCAATAAAATCAGTTTAGAACATTAAACAGTAGACTCCCAGACAAAATTGTCGTTCTCAAAATTGATTTTGCAGAAAACTTTTCTTGCTTTTCCAAAAATGGTATCCAAGTAGCCTATTGGGCCAAAGACTCTGTAATCATGGTAACCATACATCCTGTTATAACAAGATATCAGTTTAAAAACTAAGAATGTAACTATTCAACTGTAGATGACATCATCAGCAATGATAAATTACAACATGATGTCCATCCAAATTAAAAATTTACAGAAGTGATTATTAAGTTTTTGAGGGATGACAGACAATGAAAGAAGTATAGATATAGAAAAAATGTTCATTCTTTCTGATATTTTACTGCCTCAGTCGTGTTTTCTGTTCAAATCAGTTGCCTTTTTGCTTATATATATATCATGCTACAATGTGTAGATCTGTCAATGTTAGGAAAGAATCAATACTCCTGAAAGTCTGATAGTATTTTATAACTTTAATGCATGATGATTTTGTTCAATTAAGAATTAAATGCTTCTTTTTGTAAATTTATTGGGGTGTAAAAGCGTTGACCGAAGTACATTTTGTATGAAGCGCAGAAGCGCTTCATTCTAAAAATGTATGCACGGTCAACGCTTTTACACCCCTATAAAATTACAAAAAGAAGCATTCAATACTTATAATTACATTTTTTAGCTATGATCATGAAAACACAAATTTTATATATTTTATTATTTAATTCACCTGTGCACTTTATTGTTGGAGCACGTGTTATCATGAGTGAAAAGTTGTATTGAGCAATGCAACTGCTAACGGAATAACATGTGATGTGCAGTTAGCCAATCAGAATAAGATATTATAATGAAACATACATCTAATGTAATTATTAAAATTTAATGTAATTCTGCTTCTTTGAGGTAGCAAAATTCTCTTCGATGAATGGTTAATGATTTGTTTATGAATGACAAATTGCTCCTACATGATAACAATTTCCAATTACATAGTTTAAATGATTTGAACTCTTTGGAACTATGATTTAGAACAGGTCTGTCTACATTTGTATGTTACATTAAATAATGCACAAGACCTATTGAACTATGCAGAAATTAATGATGAGACATTTTTTTAAATAAACATTGATAAATACAACCCATAGCTATTAGAAAATGATGTATGTTTTTTATGCCCCATTTATGGCCATTATGTTTTCTGGTCTGTGCTTCGCTGTCTGTCTGTTCTTCTTTTCATCTGTCCCGCTTCAGGTTAAAGTTTTTGGTCGAGGTAGATTTTGATGAAGTTGAACATGTTGAAGTCTAATCAACTTGAAACTTAGAACACATATGTTCTTTATGGTATGATCTTTCTAATTTTAATGCCAAATTAGAGATTTTACCCTGTTTTCACTGTCCACTGAACATAGAAAATAATAGTGCAGATGGGGCATCCGTGTACTGGGGCACACATTCTTGTTGGCTTAGTTTTTAATTCTCAGTGGTTGTCACAGCAAATTGGCACAGAGCAAAGATGTAGCCTCAAATTTTCTATCTTAATGGAAAGACCTTTACTGTATTTTGATTGTTTCCATTTTTCATGGAAAGACCTTTAGCTTTTGTTTTGATGTCGTACAGTGTTTAGGGATTTCCCCATTCACTTTATGTAACCCAACACTTATTCTTATAGGAGTTACCTCCCTGAACCCCCTTTTCTTTTTATCTTAATTTCTCTGAAACTGTTAAATATATCCACAAATTTGTTTTTGTAAAATTGTTTATCTTTAAGGATTCTTCAGTTAAACTTAACCATAGACATCTTATGTGAGTTATTTCCCTTTAAAAATTTAACATTTGTGATATGTTGAATTATTTCATACACCATAAGTCATAAAGTCATAGAGGCGTAACATTTTTTTTTTTATTTGTCCATTTGGAGGAAATTGAGGTCAAGGTCAAAGAACAAGGTCAGGTTCAAAATCTTGAACCTTGCTTGTTATCTTTATTCAAAAGTGTTTGCCAAATAATTGTTCACAACATCGTTTAAGTCTGAGTGTTTCGGTCACCCTTTATAGTTTTGTCCCCTTATGTATTTGAAATCAGCATTACTCCTCAACCATAAAAGTGTATAACCTTGGATCTTTCTATTTGAGATCACTGACCTATGACCATCAAATTGAGGTCAAGGTTAAATGTTAATTTGCAGTTCTAATTTTTATGGTTTTTTACCTAAATACTAAAAATTCATACTGGTTCATTATAAAACCATGAGGTCTTTTGCGGATTACATATGACATCTTAGTAAGTCATATGACCGTATCTTGATGGAAGATTTTTTTTGGGGAAAAGGGTGGGGACTAACGATTTTTTTTTCTCGATTTCAGAAATTAAAAAGAAAATTTCTTCAAATATTAGTTTTTAGCAAACAAAAAAAAGGGGGGTATAACAATTGGGATCAATTCGCAGCAGCATAGTGTATTGCACCAAAGCAAAAAATTGAATATAAATTCTTTGACTACAGTTATTCTGTGCCAGAAACCTACTATGTGTCAAATATTTAATGACAATCCAAATTCAGACCTGTATACCAAGAAATATAGTGTCTATTTTTGCCCCACCTGTTCAAGCTGGACATCTTCGGTCATATCCAGCTGCAAAGCAATTTATTCATGTAGTCGTTGAGCAAAAAATAATGTTAAGCATCAGAAAATCCCTTTGTTAAGTCCTTGTTACTATCATAAAATAAGTGTATAGACTTTGAACAAAAATCAATGTTGAGCATCAGAAAACCCTTTGAAAAGTCCTTGTCTCGATCACAAAATAGGTATAAACAATCAGATTTGATAAATGCAGGCTTTTGGCATGTACCATAATATAAGAAGCATATGAATTTAAAACCAGATGAGCAATTTAAACAAGTTTGCGATCGTTTTGAAGATATACTCTCAGTCTGCAGGCTTAGTTAATGATGTATGAATCGATTACAGATCTACAGACATATATACCTCTACTGATTTAAAAAATTTTACAGCCAATTTCATTGAGTTTGTAGTCACAGGTTATATCTTTGGTAAGCTTGCATGATAGCTGAACCGCCGTGTTTAACCCTCCTTTCGAAGTGGCCTAGTCCAACAGACAGATGGATTGGTTATCAGTCGGACTAATCTACACTTAAGGAGGGTAGTCTAGCGAACCAAACATATTGCATTTGCCTACACACTCAATGAAATCGGCTGTAACACTACATATGCTATGATGTGCTCGTTGTGTCTTTTGTTCAAATATATTTTTTAAAAGGGTCCTATTTACTAACGACTTGTTCGAGAGATATAATTCCATGAGATACCAGTTTGTTAAAAATCTGTGGAACACATGTATAATATTAATATTGTTCTTTAAAAATTATTTCACTGGTTTGAGGGGGGCAAGGGGTTTAACTGTTATGCTGTTATGGGGCAATTTAATTCTTTGTTATCTGTTATTCTGAAAATATATTTGCTGTTAGCTGTTATGTCTTATTCTTTGTTAGCTGTTATTGGGCTTTTAGTTTTTTTGTTATCTGTTATTGTGATAATGTATTTGCTGTTAACTGTTATTGAAAATTGGAATGGAATGTTAGCATTTTTTTAACAGCAAATTTTCGGTAGAAATTGAAGATCATTGGACATTGGGGTCTACCACTACTAATAAGTTGGTCCTGTATTCTGAGAAGGATTCCATTAACATATACCCATCACAGAAGTGAGGTCCAGGACAATTCCAGTATATCTTTAGATTATCCTTTGTAATAAATTCCATTTTTGGAACATGTATTTAGAATTATCTTATTTTTTTGTATGAGGATAATGTTCCTTGTTTCCCGTACCAAGAACAATTCTTAATAAAAATTATGACAAAAAGGAAAACATATGGCCAGGAATATCTGACAAGAATCTCAATTAAGGACTAGGTCCTTACAAACAGTTAACCTTTTATTTAATATGGTACATTGACTCAGCTCTGTGATTCTTTTCAAGCAGAACCAAACACATTGTACAATGAAGGTTCCAACCATGTACTGGGTTCCGAAACTGCACATAGCAACAAAGATTTATTTTGTCTTCAAGCCATTGTTCCCCTACTAAACTATGTATTCTACTTACTAGTACACTTGGTGCAATCAAAAGCCTGATAAAAAATTGTTCAAATTGAGCCTATGAAAATAGTGTCAAAAATAACTTTTGGAGTGTCAAAAATTGGTTCGAGGTACTTGATAAATTGCATGCTTATAATTGGTGCTTTTGATTTTTCTACCCTATATACCACTTTGCCTCATAGTCTTATTAAGAAAAATTCACACACCTCATTAAATGGGCATTTAAAAAAAGTCAGAATGCGAATATATATTTTCAAACTCTTTAATGTCATTTTTTAGTAGCAACAAACACAAGAAGAATATGTCAATTGGACCTGCTTTGATACCATAACTGCCCTTGAATTTTTACTAGACATCATTTGTTTCTCTTTGACATATTCCTCATTTCCATTCTCAATTTTATTACACACTATTTAAATTAAATTCATGTGTGAGTTTCTATAACCACTGTGTCTAAACCACACCGGCAAAATTTGCTCGGACTCGATGGTATCTAACATCCGGCACAATGACGGAACACCAATAGACAAAAGAAAGGTAGGTTTTCTCCTTATTTTTTTATTTTTTTTTATGATATCGAAGAATATATATACATATACAACTATTTTACGGAAAGAAAGGTACGGGAAGATAGATATTGACACGGAGATTGCAAATTTAGTTATTATGAGCATCTCAATAATTGTATCTCTGTGTATGGAATGAAAGAAAAGGGTCATGTCAAATTAAAATAAACCGGTTTCGTCAATGTTGTTACTACACAATCACCCGGTTTCGTCTATATATATCACCCGGTTTTGTTTTTTGTTTTTTTTTAACAAACAATTTATGAAAAGCAACTTTAGCACGGCTTTCGAGGATTTAAATATATATTTATTGTAAAGTAAACTTGGCGTGTTAAAATCTATTTTAAACGGGCACTTTTGATAATAGTTAATTATGATAATACACATTTTCCTATTTTCCTAATGAAAGGCGTATCCCTTATTTCACTTAACTTCAAACTAATTTTAAATGGAATATAAATACTCAATAGCAAACACTGGTATCTAATTATTTTGTAACATTATTATATTTTCTTTGTTTATAATAGTAGTATGTAAAGATGAAAAATAAAAGTATGTGTTTTGATTGTGCCATAATTTTAATTTACTCTACTATATTATATACACAGTGCATTCAATCATTGACGAACAGTCCCAAACCGACTATAGTCTATACTGTTCTGCACAAATTAATCATGCATGCAGTCCTGCCAGCTTTTCTGGTACTATATATACTGTGTTACATACGCACTAAAGCGAGATTTCACACTTAAGCATCCATAGCAGTGAGATTTGTAACTTTCTCCCCGTTTCTGGTAAGCACATTTATTTTCCTAGGCATGTTTTTCACATTATTTTTACAGTTCAAATTCATTTTTTTTACAGTTCGAATTCAATTGAAACTTCAAGATAACTTTTGAAAACATTATCTGACAATTTTGTATTTTCAATGTGAATAAAAGTTGTTTTACAAAACATGACCGTCATTTATATCTAGGTCTTATTTAGAAGTAGTGACGGTAACCACTTATCCTATACACATTGACAATGAGACAACTTTCTTTTAGACACAAAAATGATGTTGAATTAATCAAGTTTAGGTCAGCGTATGCCTTAAACAATGAGAAAAACACACAAACTGCACGAAAGCAAGCTATAACAGGGCCCTAAATTATAAATGTAAAACAATTCAAACAAGAAAACTACCTGCCTATTTTATGTTCAAAACGCATATGGTATAAAGCAACCAAAGACAACCATGGAATTACAAGCGTGTGACTCGGGAATGGACTGAGTCAAAGTGTTGTCGCTGACACAAACAGTACAACAAAAGTACAAATAATAAAAAATGATGAATAAATCTTAACTCGTCCTATGACAGAGCCTGTATAGTAAATTCGCGATTTGTGCCAAAACTTGTATCTATAATACTAAAATTACGAGGTCCAATTTGTCAGCCGTCATCACGTAAAAACGACGAATCACAGAATTCAACTTTATATATAACTAATATAGTACAAAGGTGTAGATT
Organism: Mytilus edulis; assembly: GCA_019925275.1. Lineage (NCBI taxonomy): Eukaryota > Metazoa > Mollusca > Bivalvia > Mytilida > Mytilidae > Mytilus > Mytilus edulis. Next base: position 19,700,183 of record CM034360.1, read on the forward strand.
AAAAATTACACCACTCCAGGCCCTTTTGTTTTCAACGGAATTAATATTGACAATAATTAAAAAGTTCCGGGTCGAGTCCGCTACCGATACCAATAGTATATTCACCTGTTACCTATTACCTTATCTGTACGTTCCGCATCTGACAGGCGCACCACCAAACGTTGTATTCAGGATTAATATGACACTACTTAATTGTCAAATTGTTACCTATTGCAGTATTTTAATCAGTAAGACTTTCTAAGATAACAATAGGAATACTAAAAATCTGGTCTAAAAATAAGACGTATAGGTACAGTTTTCATTGTTGGTAAAAAAAATACTCCATTCAAGGATTTTTTGTTTTCCAAATAATTAATATTACCAATAATTTATAAGTTCCAGTTCGACGGATTCAAACATAATGACTTGAAAGCAGAGAAAAACTGTGTATCTTATAATCGGCATGACTTTATCAGATGACAATACTAATACTAAAATAAGGCTTGCGCATAGTTATATACTTTAATTCAGTCACAGACCCGTGATATCACGGGTGTGTTCTAGTCATAGTTAAAATTATCCCTTAAATATAATAAATATACATGTATTCGCAGTTTACTATGAAGTCCACTCTCACTGAACTAGTATACATATTTATTAAGGGGCCAACTAAAGGACGCCACCGGATGCGGGAGTTTCTAGCTTCATTGAAGACCCATTGTGGCCTTCGGCTGTTTTCTGGTCTATGGTCGGGTTGTTGTCGCTTGGAATTTGTATGAACTTTTCATGTTGATAGACATTTTTAAATAATCTGTTGCTTTTTTTATTATTTCAGATGACAGAAAACGTTACAATTGAGGCATTAGATGAGTCATTTCATGAACTTATCAATGAAAACTCATCAGCTGTTTCAACTGCAGTCAACAGGACCGATGATCAAGATGTGTTTGTTTGCTGTTTTTGTGGGAAAAAAATAAAAACAAAAAGTGGCCACAGACGTCATGAAATAAGTCACTCTGACACTGAGAAAAGGAGACATGAATGCAAGATCTGTCACAAAACGTTTGCAGACAACGCCCACTATCTTGGCCACATGAACACGCATATTGGACAACAACCTTTCAAGTGTGGAAAATGTAATAAACAGTACACATACCAAGGTTCATACAAGAGGCACTTGAAAGTGTGTAACACTCTTAATGCTAAACGTTTCCAGTGTTCAATGTGCCCTAAGAGATTTGACAGGAAAGATCTACTAACTGACCATGTGACAGGAAAGCACAAGAAAGGTGTAGCCCAATATCATTGCCAAGTATGCAACAAAGGCTTTCGATACAGATCTAGCAGGTCTAATCATACTAGAAAAAAACATCATTGAGGATGAACGATCTGTTATTGTTATTTTTTATGCCTCAGTTATATTTATAGACAACAAAATGCATGTCTAAATGACGAAACCGGGTTGTATACATTGACGAAACCGGCCAGTTCCATTTTGACATGACCCATTTCTTTCGTTCAATACACAGAGTTACAATTATTGAGATGCTCATAATAACTAAATTTGCAATCTCCGTGTCAATATCTATCTTCCCGTACCTTTCTTTCCGTACAATGTGAACAATTTAACGAGAAATTAAACTATTTCGAGGCAAGGTTCACTCAATTCGTCATTTTGACATGCATTTTGACTTATTTCTCCGTTAATATAGAACGGTTGTAGAAAATATTGCATCTCACAATAGAAAATAGTTGTATATGTTATATATTCTTCGATATCATAAAAAAAATAAAAAAATAAGGAGAAACCTACCTTTCGTTTGTCTATTGGTGTTCCGTCATTGTGCCGGATGTTAGATACAATCGAGTCCGAGCAAATTTTGCCGGTGTGGTTTAGACACAGTGATAACTGTTTAAAAATAAATGCTGAAAAAAAGTATTCTATAACAAATAAACAGCTACACCATTAGCGCATGATACGCCCGTCGCCCTTTTTGAAATATTCGATAACTTCCTTATGTCATATCAGATATTTATAAAAATTTAAAGAGAGCTTCAGTCAATATATATAAACAATACACCAAAGTTTCATGAGAACTGCTGAAAATATTTTTGAGTTATTTGTCCGAAAACTGGAAAATACCACCTTTTTTAATGAATAGAACCCCTCAACTCAATAACATAAAATCTAAAATTAATGAAAATAGAAAGAGCGCTTACAACTATAGCTATAACGTAAAATCTAAAATTTATAAAAATTGAAAGGGAGCTCATGTCAATAGATATAAACAATTCACCAAAATTCCGTGCAAATGTGTGAAAGGATTTTTGAGATATTATCAGAAAACTGAAAAAAAACCAACATTTTTATTAAATAAAACCCCATTACTCAAAAACTTTAAAATCTGAAATCTATGTTAAAATAAAAACAACAACGAAGGGGAGCTCACGTCAACAGATATAAACATTTTCCCAAAGTTTTATGCAAATTTGTTAAGAGTGTTGGAGTTAATGTTTGACATGTTGACGACAGACGGACAACAGTATTCCATAATACGTCCCGTTTAAACGAGCGTATACAAATATACTGAGTAGTAAACACATTCTAGATACATAATTTTAAGAACATGTTCATAGAAAATGGAATTCATTACAAAGGATTATACCCGTAATAAGAAATACTGGATCTGTCAATGACCCGACTTATTTTAATATTTTATTTACTGTTATCTGTTTTTGTCCATTTTAATTCCTTGTTATCTGTTATAAGCCAAATCAATTTGCTGTTTTGCTGTTATTGGGACCCCCTTGACCTCAGTGTTCCTCGTTTTTGTCGAGCCTTCGACTTTAGTCGGAAAAGCGTGACATATATAACGATCATCCATTCCGTCGACGTCGTATATTTTCTTCTTTTGTTTTTCTGAAGCTTGTTTGTGATCATGAGATAGTTAATAGTATCCAGAAGTATATTTTGTCAAAAAGGAATATATTTTTTCTGTATTTTACTTAGAAATGGAATTAATTTTTCTGCCCGGCACTCTGTGGTTAAAGTTTTTAAAATTTTAATAACTTTCTTGTATTGTCCCGGATTTGTACCAATCTTGGACTGAAGCTCGTTTATGATCAAAAGCTAGTATCTAGAAGGAAATTTTGTTAAAATTTTGCACCTGTTTATCCGTATATTACTTATAAATGACCTTAGTTTTTCTTCCAGTTATTATTACATACAGTCTACTGTTAAATTTTTTAAAACATTTATTAGATTCATTAACTATCCTGGATTTTTAACCAAACTTGTACAGAACATTTCAGAAGCTCCTTACAATCAAATGATAGTAGCGAAAGGAATATTTTATTGATTTTTCCCTTCATTTTTGTTGATCCTCAGATTAACAGCAAAAGTAGGCGAGACACTGGATTCCGCAGAACCCTTACGATTTTTTTTAAATAGGTTAGACCGTTGTTTTTCCCGTTTGAATGGTTTTACACTATAATTTTGGTGGCCCTTTATAGCTTGCTGTTCGATTGGAGCTTAGTCTCTTGACCTATAATGGTTTACTTTCATAAATTGTGACTTGGATGGAGAGTTGTCTCATTGGCACTCATACCACATCGTCCTATATCTATACACATCGAATGAAATGAAAAAAAGAGACACAGACTTTCAAATTATAATCGATGTATAAACTTTACGAACATGATCTGAATTGTCATTAAAGTTTTCCGTTTAATTTTGGATGTTCATATAAAAAAAACTTGGTTTTTTATATGGAAATTTGCGTCAAATTCACCAAAGTGAGCAGTATTATGGTTACATTTTCAGGCTGAGAGAAAGAGACCTCACCAAAGGGCGTCAAACAGAGACCAATCTGATGCTGGCACAGAAGGAACGATAAAGAAGATGTTTAAATGTAACGACTGTGACTTTACTACACCCTGGCCGAGTAGTCTTTGTAGACATCGCCGTATACACGACCAGAACATGTTCTTCTGTGATCAGTGCGACTCTAGATTTCCTGATCTCTGTATGCTGAAAGTTCACACTAAACATAAACACGGAGAAGGTCTCATTTGTACACACTGTTCAAAAGGTTTACAAGTCTTGCTGGACTTAATTATCACTTGAAGAAAATCAGTGGTCAATATAAACGAAAGTGTACCTATTGTGAGAAAACCTTCATTAGTATACAGCATTATGAAAGTCACGTGAATAAGCATAAAAACATAAAACCATACAAGTGTGACATCTGTCAAAAAGCGTTCTTGTACAAAGCACATTTAACTCAGCATATTGAAAAAGGTCATTCAGAAAATAATGAGCCACGAACATACAAGTGTGAAGTGTGTGATATCATACTGACATCAAAAGCAGCACATCGTGGTCACATGATCGGGAAACATAGCAACAATGTGCGAGTTTGTAGCACGTGTGGCAAATCTTTTAACTGGGCTGCTAGTTACTACAGGCACATAAAATCTCATGCATAATCATGTCATTATACCACTAGTTTTGTTTGACGATATCTTCCTTCGGGAATTTTGTCAGCTGAGGGAGTGCGTTTTCACTTTGCAAGCGACCAATGAAATAACAATACTGACGAGGGAGTGCGTTTTCACTTTACAAGCGACCAATGAAATAACAATACTGACGAGGGAGTGCGTTTTCACTTAAAGCGACCAATGAAATATTATAACAATACTGACTTACCATCTTTAAATATTCGGCAGACTTACAAGATACATTTGAAGTAATGCTTGTTACCTTTATTGATAGCATGCAATTAAAAGGCTCGACAAAAACGAGAAACGTGTACAAATAAAAGAAATAAATTACTTAGATTTGATTTAATGAGAACTTATTGTTCTTTTATTACAATTTAAAACATGAAAATAACTGACATATATGTGTGCTGTCTATTCAAATGTACATCTTTTTGGAAGAATTATTTCAGAAAATAGATCTTGAAATGCATATTTTCTTTTTCTCGAATTTCAGTTATACTTTATATAAGTTCATCGGCCAAAGTTGTTTGCAAAAATTTACCAAAATATGTGACAAAGTAAATTAACTGTTCTTCAACTTTAAATAACACTGTTTTCCTTCTTTTATGAAACATCTCTTTTCATTTCCAAATTCCTTGGAAAAGGTCTGTCAACTTACACAAATTTCTCATCAGTGTTCTTCGTACAGCGATAAACCCAAATGATACGAGCTACATGTATGGTTAAACCAACACAAGTATATGTATTGGACAGTACACACACAGCAGGATTCAGTTTCTTTCATTACATAACGTTAGTCTTCAGTTTAAATGTGGGTCAAGAATTTTGTATGTTGATCCGAGAAGCTCTGATTTTGTTACTGTACCGACTCAAATAATATTGGCTCCGTGTTGTTTATATTTTCCTGTTTTCGCTTCTCGTTGTTCTGTAGCTGGATCTCGGTTTGAGGTAGGTTGGTGTCTTGATTTGTAGGTTCTCTCTGTTATTCTTGATATTCGTTGCTTATCAAGAGGAGCTTGAACCTAATCCTTAGATGTACGATACAGTCTGTGTATTTACAGTCAGCTTGTACACATACATTTCTCCAAATCAGAGGTAAAATATATTGCACACAAGGCCAACAAACACCAAAGTCAGCATTAGGTAGACGTACAGCTTCGGTGAACGATGACATTAATGGAAAACTAAACAAGTGCCCCTTTGGAAATTGTGGGGAAATCATGACATTTAGGGGGGAAATCATGACAATTAGGGGGAAAATCATGACAATTGGGGGGGGGGGGGGATCATGACAATTAGTTCACAGCTTTACAGATAACACTAATCCAGAAAACGCAGAATAAATGTTCCTTGTACCAGAGGTCGTACTTTTCTTAATCAAGCTTGGTCCGCCATATAAAATGTCGTTCATTGTCGCTCAACTGAAAAGTTTACATACTAGAATTGTCTTCCAATGCTTTATGTGTGTACAGTTGGAGTAATTACAACATAATGCATATTTCTGAATATTAAGCAATTTTTGTCGAGCCTGCCACTTCTGTCGCAGAAAGTTCGACATAAGAATAGTGATCCGACGGCGGCCGTGCCGTTAACTCACTTCTTAAATGCAAATATATTTTAGAAGGTCGAAGACCTGGGTGCTTCATACTTTGTTTATTGATGCCTTTGTGATGAAGTTTCTGTCTGTCATATGTTCATTATCCTTGACCGTGCGCCCATTTTTGGAAAATGACGCAGTCATTGTTCCATAACTGGCGACCTGAACTTCATAAGATTTCTCTGCCTACCGCGCTTGGTTTCGTATTTACTATTTTCCATACAAACTGGAATCTGCTTGTGTTATCATTATGCATGATCATTGTGTAGTAATCATCCAGGAACCAGTTTAGAATTTGTAAACTACAAAACGTAATCGTTTATTGTTCATTCCGTTTTGATGTTTCATACCGACTTATAGGGTTTGAATTAGCTTAAGACCCTTCAAACATTAATGTGATAGGTATATTAAAGACTGTTTTACAAAAGGATGGAACTGTTTTGGAACTGTTTTGCTTTCAAAGTCGTACTATAGTGATATCTGTCATGTACGGATTTCCTCTCTCACCGGTTAATTTCTTCTTTTACACGTGCTTTTGAAACTTCCTGTTTAAACATCGCAAGTTTTAAAATTGTGTTTTGAGTGAATTAAACTTATTTTAACAATCATGAAGCGTTCCAGAATCATTTTCAAGCAGTTTCATCTTCTCTTTGATGATGGAAAATAGGTTTTCTCAAGAAAATACCGCAAACGATCGCAGAGGAATTGAAACTTACAAGTCAAGTCGGCACCTATTTGACGTCAATTCGGCATCCAATAATATTTGTTATAATATTTTCTATTCAATTAATTACTGACTGTTACCAAGTACATGGTGAATATGTTGTTGTGTATTTAGGTAAACAACGAAACCAAAGTGAATATGTTGTTGTGTATAAAGGTAAACAACGAAGCCCTTACCGAAGCTGTTGTTTTAACAATTAGACAATTATTAAAATAAAATGGAAAACTATGAGTCCCTTTCAATAAATCAAACTTTCATGCCAAATAATTAGCAAATTTAAGGTGTTTTTTCTTCAGTAAAGTTTAAACAGCATTAAACCAACAATCCTGTAAAATGCTCAACTGGTTAAAATAATGCATAAAAATATCCCATATCTCATGAATTAGTCCAAATAATTATGACGTCTGGCAAGGCTATTTTATTTTTTTTCTGGGACGCCTTCCTACGACGTTCGTAGGAAGGTCGTAGGAAGGCGTCCCAGAAAAAAATTAACATAGCCATGCGGTCATAGGAAGGTGTCCCAGAATAAAATTGGAAAAGCCTTGCCAGACGTAATAATTATTTGGACTACTCATATCTATATCATTAAAAATATACCAAAAAAGTCATTTAGTTGAGAAAAATAAATTTATACAAAATGTACATGAACACCCAAAAATGTGAAAGTTAGTATTTAACTCTTTTTGCTTAAATACTGAAAAAAATTTTGGCAACCCCTTTCTTATTTTTACTCTTTTTACTTAAAATACTGTTAAAAATATATATTTAACATGGGTGACGAATTGACTATATCAGGTGTCGATTTAACCAGGTGCTGATTTGTCCAGGTGCCGGTTTGACTAGAATTCTTTGACAAATGTTTGATATTTTGTGGAAGAAGGGGGTTCAGTCTATGTGGTATCAGGTCTGTTCGCGTCCAATACACTTTCGCACCCTACACGTTCGCACCTCGCACATTCGCACCCAAGGTCTGTTCGCACTCTACTCATTCGCGCCCAATTTTAATTCAAATTCAAGTTGAATAATTGGAAAATCATGATTGTTTTAAATTGCTTTGGTGTAAATACTGAATGTATTTATAGCTTGGTATGAGTAAAACATTGAAGATTTTAAAGGAAAAACACAAAAGATAATTGTTTTTAACAGCTTGGGCCCTTTGATCTGAAACAACGAAACAATAAAATATAGGAACCAAAATATAGCAATCCACTATTATAACCAAAACATGATCAAATTTATTCAACACACAGAAAAAAACCATAGTCAGAATCTCACTTCATTTTGAAACAAGTCAATGAAACAAAGTTATAACAATCATAGCAATACACTAACCAAAACATGATTAAGAGTTATTCAACACAAAATAAAACGTTGACAAAATACCACTTTATTTAGAGAGGATTATTATTATTTTTAACAATACGCTATCCAAAACATGATTAAGATTTATTCAACACACAAAAAAAATGCTGTCTCACTTTATTTTGAGATAATGACAACAATTATACTTATAAGAAAACACTTGCTTACAGAGTTATTAAACACAAAACCAATTAAGATTGGTTGCGAACATGTAGGGTGTGAAAGTGAGAGGGGGTGAACATGAGTGGGCGCAAACATGAATGGGCGCGAACGGACCAGGATTCAGACTATGTACCAGTGAGAAATATACAAGCCTTTCTACGGTATTTATTTGTACAATTCAGGTAGTCTTGGCCTATTCATTTGCCTTAGAAAAAACAGCCAGTTGTCACCTTCACTTCACACACACACATATACGAATATCAATTATATGCTTACAAGACATGTTGCATTGTTAAACTAATTACGGTATGTGAAAATCAAGACTTGCATAAAAACTATCCCAATATTAGAGACAGTGGCGTCATTTTTCTTCAGAGCTTTCAGCTCTTTGATTAGAATGAAGCGCGGAATACAAAATGTTCTTCGGTCAACGCTTTTACGCCCCAATGAAGTTACAAAAAGAAGCATTCAATTCTTAAGTATGTGTGTACCTTGCAAGGTCCTCATGGCCGTCATACAGTTTTCATGTGACATCGACCTCATTCATGGATCAGTGAACAAGTCTAATAGTATATATTATATACTATAAGCAATAAGACTTTAAGTCTACTATATTTGGTGTATGGAATGATTGTAAGGTGTACATGCCCAACTTGACCTGAATTTTCATGGTTCAGTGGTCAAAGTTAAGTTTTTGTGTTATGTTCTCTTTTTTGTAATACTCTATACAAAAGCCTTAAGGTCAACTATATTTGGTGTATGCAAATATTTTATGATGTACATGTCAGTCTCGCGGGTTTTATTTGGCCTTGACCTCATTTGCACAGTTCATTGCTCAGTGTAAAGTTTTTGTGTTTTGGTCTGTTTTTCTTAAAGGTGCACTAGCTACGAGCTATGAAACAAATTTATTATGACTTCGTTGGGTTCAATCATAAATAAAAGTCAAATAATGAAATAATGAAATAATAATTCGTTTTAAGCAGCCAATTTGGTTCAATTCATAGTCAAAATAAGCAAATACATATTGCTGATGAATTATTCACTTGCAAGTGAATAATTCGACCTCTTTAAAGCCGTATTCATGTGAGTCTTACCTTCAATTCAATCCATTATCTAGAGATTGGTTACGCATGCATAAGTCGTTTTAGCCGTTAAAAGGAAAATGATGTCAACATAGAAAGTGGAACAAACTGAGTCCGTGTTCACACCAAACGCTATGTACAGTAAACATTTTAACAATTAGTTTAATGTATGGTACACTGGTTTCACATTAAATTTGTTCCCATCTATACACCTGGTTTAGTTACCTATACATAAGATTTGTTCACACTTATAAACTATATGTCGAAATAAAATTTCTCGGACAACTTTTCTACATGCAGCAGTGATGAAAGCCATTTTGATGATCTGCACCTATTTTAAAGTCTCGATTACCAGAGGCGGATAAAGACATTTTTAAAATGCATGCGGTTCCAAACATTGATCGTCCGAAAAAGAGGGTTCCAACCCCCCGGAACCCGCCCTCCATCTAAATTCACCTCTAATTACGCAATAAATCACGTTCGCTACAAACGAAGAAGAAGGATTGAGATATATTTAGGGTGTTTTAGTAATGCATTTATGAGTGAATCGTTTATTGATTATAGACCAGTGGCAAATATTTCTGTGTACATCCAGTCAATTCGGGATGACATTTTGCCTTTTGATTTTGGACTTTCCTTTTTGAATTTTCCTCGGAGTTCAGTATTTTTGTGTTTTTACTTTTTTCAAATGAATTGTGTGTTTGGCAATGATGATGCTTGGAATCTGGATTAAGGGTTAAGGGTATGGCCATTCAACTAAAAATATGGGGGTATTTTTGTTTCATAAAAAATATTCTGATCCTAAAATTGATGAAAATATATTCTATTCAATGAGGGAAAATAATATTTCTTAATCCAGATTTTCCCCATACCTTATAGTGTTAAATTTTTAACAAAATCGTTTGATTGATAGCTTTGAAAAACAAAATAAAATTGAATGATCGTGCTATGTGCGAACAAAAATTCTGTATCCAACTTAAAAACCATAAACCCCTTCCTGCATGTAGTTAAATGGTAGGTCCCTTTTTTATATTACAAACCAATTAATTTATCGAGTTTATACAAATAATTCGGTAAAAAAAACCTACATAAATAATTGTTATAAATACCAATTTTATTCCAAAATAGTTTCTCCTTTAAAAATACATGGTAAAATTCATGTTCTTAATACCTTGTTATGTGTACACCGGACCACACAAGTTCTACATTCATTTGACCATCGACTACATGTAGACAAAACATTATATAAACTACATGTATACATTGAGTTTTATCAATGGGAACGGAATTGAGATTAGTTTACATGTGAATTACACTTACACAACACCGAGTTTAGGTCAATGAGAACACGGCCAAAGGTGAACCACTTCGTTGACTGGTTCGATCTACAAAAAATCATTCGTATTTTGGTAAAAGTGTCAATTAACTTAATTTTTAATCGGATTTTTAAATGTCGGTTATTGATTTTGGGATGTACGGCCGGCAGGCGGTCGATCGGGCGACCTGGCGGCAGCTAAATGTTGTCTGTGCATATACTCATCAACCGTTCAACCAAAGCTTTTAAAATTTTAAAATGTTGTTACTGACAACAAAAATGAGGTCAAGTTCAATAATGACGATTTTGACTTTTACCGTTCCGGAGTTTTGATTCTTGAAAGATTGAAAAATTGTGTTTCCAGTCATATTGTTGCATTTACTCATAAACCATTCAACCAAAGCTTTTCAAATTTTAATATATGTTATAATTGACAACAAAATGGAGCTCAAGTTCAATAATGACGATTTTGAATTTTACCGTTCCGGAGTTATGGTTCTTGAAAGATTGAAAAATGGCTTTTCCAGTCGTGTCCGTGCATTTACTCATGAACTATTCAACCAAAGCTTTTAAAAATTTAATATGCTGTTCCTGATCCTGCTCATCCGTTTTATCTGGTACGCTTCCGTTAGGTGTCCGTTTTATGCGGTACTCGTCCGTTGGATGTACGTTCAACATCCGTTCTGTCCGGTACGTTTCCGTTTCTCGTACGTTGCATATCTTGTGCATGTCCGTTATGCATTCGTTACACGTCCGTTTTATTCGGTCAGTACATCAACGAACTCCCAACGGATAACAATTTTGTCAACGGACAACTTTTATTTTTATCCGTAAGGCGTCCGTTCGCGCAATCCGGTAAGGTGTGACCGAGGCTAACCTGATATATCTTATCGAGTACATGCTTTGTTAGCTATTTATTTTATATTTATTGTGATTTCGTTTTAGGAAGTTGTAAATCAAATATGAAATTTGAGTCAAATCTGAGAAAACATTGAATTAGACAGCTAGTGCCGCTTTAAACTATATGCAATAGGTCAATTATATTTGTTGAATAGAATGATTGTACGGTTTATATGTCTGTCTGGCAGGTATCATATAACCTTGACCTAATTTTCATGGTTCAATAGATTTGGTGCATAAATTGATTGTAAGGTGTTAATACATTTGTATCTGTCTGGCATGATTTATCTGACCTTGAATTCATGGGTCATTGGTCAATGTTTAGCTTTCCAGGTTAAGTTTGTTTCTTAGAAACGTCAAGCATTCTTAAGTCAACTGTATTTGGTACATTGAATGATTGCAAGGACTACATGTATTTTACGATTGGTTTATCTGACCTTGACCTCATTTTCTTGGATCATTTTGAGTTTATGTAATATTTGTAGTAAAATTTTATATTTAGGACCATTTAACATAAAATCAATGGTCAGTAAGGAAGGCGAGACATTTCAGCGTGTGCACTCCTGTTTAATGATGGTGTAAACTGCAGGTTTTGGTAGCTTTAATTTTGTCTAATTTTGCAAATTACCGCAATCACTAATAACGAGAAGGTTCTTAACCTAACAACAAATTCAATTAGGATTAAACCAGTTTTGCATAACAACTTTGAAACGAGCAATATTTTATAGATTTGCTCATTCACAATAAAATGACAAATTTATGAACGTATTACTAATGCCTCAGTCATTTGATTCATCACAAGACCTTGTGTCATATGGATTTGGTATACATATGTAATTCCACGAGAGTACTAGGATATTCATCTAGTCTGCCTAATTTAAACCTATTTTTACTTTCAGGATTCGGATTTCACAGAAGATGCAAATTCTGATACAGACAAGTAAGTACCAGTTTGAATTTTACAAATTATTAAGGGACGTTTTTGATACCTGAATAACCGGAATTGTGAAATGTTGCTGGTTTCCTCTCTATCCGATTCACTCACAATATGTCAAAATCTATTAAAAAAATTTCAAACACCTAATGAACTTGGTATACCAAAGACGATTTGTCTATGAAACTAAAATACTAGCAAGTGCTATATATTGGAACTGCACACAATTTTGATGGAAAAAAGTTTTCAGGGTGAATAATGAAATTTCCATCAAATAACATCTTTAACCATAATGATATTTAGCCTTGATTAGAAACACTTTTTTGGTTTACTTTTATTAGACATGCTTAAGAATGTCCCTCTTATACTGTTTGCATGGGGATACATGCTTGAAATTTACCCAAATACATCAACATTGCAGTTTTGAACCAGTTTCTTCATTGATGATTTTCTCATATGTTAAAAAAACATAACCTCAAAGTGTTCGCATAATAATAATACATTTTAGTTAATATTGTTTAAATATTTCTTATTTCGTAATACCGGAGGATGATGAAAATTCCGTGTCGATAAATGGACTCTGCCGCTTGTAGTATTATTATGCCAAATATTATTTCACATGCATGATTTAATTTATTTTAATAGATCCTTTACATCAACTAGTTATTAATATCTATATTTAATATTATTTGTTACTTTGTCTTTTCTAGAAAAAAGAAAACAAAGCAGCAGAGTGATGGATTTAAATGTAATCAGTGTAAAAAAGTATTTAATAGAAAGTCAAATTTGTCCAGACATAAGTTGATTCATCTTGGCAAAACACAAACATGTGATTGTGGTAAAATATTTGCCAGTCCAGCTGCAATGAAGGAACATAGAAAGCGCCATGCTGATCCACTGATATTTACATGCTGGCACGCCGATTGTGGAAAAGTTTATAGTCGGCGATATAGTCTACAACAACATGTTCGCCGTGACCACGGAGACCATGTTCCAAACATTTCTGTTTTTAAGGTATATTTCCCATAACGCGCGAGACCATGTTCCAAACATTTCTGTTGAAAAGGTAAATTTCCCATTACTCGGGGTCCATGTTCTAAACATTTATGTTCAAGTTATAAGGTAAATTCCCATAACTCTGAGACCATGTTCCAAACATTTCTGTTTTTATATGACCGCAAAAAACTTCTTTTTTTTTAATTAGGGGCCCAAAAAAGCATTTTTCTAGTTTCATGATATTAAATTGTACTAAAAGGATCCATACTACAAAGAAAAGGCTGGGTTTGAGTGTGGGGGTGGTCGGGGGGTAATTGCTTAAAGCGGGGAGATTAAAAAAGATTGGAGGGTTCCAATTTTTTTAAGGGGTTCAAATTTCTTTTTTTTTTATTATTTTCACAGTATTGTGCAAAAGATTTGTAAAATCTTGACATTTATTTTGTGTCAGAAACCTATACTATGTCAAAAATTTTATCACAATCCAAATTCAGACAGAATCAAGCTTGAATATTGTGTCAAAATTTGCCACAACCGTTCAAGGTTCAACCTCTGCGGTCGTATCAGGCTACGCTCAGCGAAGCATTTTATAAAGGTTAATTTCAAATAACTCGGAGACCATGTTTCAAACATTCCATTTATGCCGTTTTAAGCGATTTATCCCCATAACTGCATTACTGCAAGGTACTCTGTATTTTACCGAAAAAAGAAAACAATCGTTTTTTTTTTTTTTTTATTATAATATTTATATATATATTTTTTGTTATCTCAGTGTGAAGTTTGCGATAAAGATTTCTCACAGAAAGGACATCTGAGGGAACATATGCTTCGTCATACAACAGATAAACAATGGATGTGCCAGAGGTGTGGAAAAACAATGAAATACAGTAGAAGTCTGCAAAGACACGTGTTTCGGTGTAAAGGTTCGTAGCTCTGAAATACTGTGGATTCATTTATATTCGTTGGATACCAATTTTCGTGGATTTCGTTGGTACAGGAGAACCACGAATTCAAATGTTCAACGAAATACAAATTTTGTAAAGGAATGAGTGTAGACTTTGCCAAAACCACGGAATTAAATATCCACGAATGTGTAAGTTTTTTTCAAACCACGAAAATTGGTACCCACGAAAATAAATGAATCCATAGTATAGTAGAAGTCTACAAAGGCACGTGTTTTGTTGTAAAGGTTCGTAGCTCTGAAAAACAATGAAGTACAGTAGAAGTCTACAAAAACACTTGCTTGTCTTTAAATGTTTGTAGCTCTAATACCGGCGTCCCACATCAGCGGCTCCGATGTACGCCGGGCATGGTAAAAAATCATGTACGCTGCCAATACGCTAGAAATTTTGGATGCATTCAACCTGTCAATCATATAATTGAGCTGGATGAAAAATTTTAAGCTGCATAAACAAATTCTTGGGTTATAGCGTTCCCAACCTTTGCATTTCGACGTACTTCAAACTTATGAAACGTGCGTTTAACGATTGCTTAGCGTTCCTCTGGCTGTGCAACTATTTAGTAACGTACACGGATTTTGTTAATTTTCTGTACGTCTGGTGCACGCCAGTCTATACGCAAATGTGTGACGCCAGCATAAAGTAAAGATACAAAAGGTCTACAAAGATATACCGTATATATAGGTTTGAATTCTCTGAAGTATTGTTAACAGAAGTCTATACATTGTTCAAATACACGTATTTGAATGTAACAAGAGTCTGGATCTAAAGTATAGTTAGTAGAAGTCTTAGTCTACAAAGATACACGCCTGTGTAGGCTGTGTCTGTAAAGGGCTGTATCTCTAGAAAAATAGTTAGTAGAAGTCAATACATATTTGTATGTAAAGGAGTGTGGCTCTGAAGTGTAGATAATAGAAGTGCTTCTTCAGGTAGCACTCCACAGTTAGGTGTGTAGTTTCGCATTTTGGCCCCTGTGGATTTTTCAAATATGAGAGCTAGTGTGCAATAAAATTCATTTTTGGATAGCTGAGTATTAAAATAGCCTTTGTATTGGGTTTATATGAACATCAAGTTTATGTAATGTATGTAATATAGGCTGTTTTCTGTATGACAGTCCGTATTTGCATGTCCTTACCATACATTGGTCCGGCAATTATTGCAATGTTTTTTTCCAACTTTTTATCGCACGAACTTTGTGATTGGATTTTACGAAAAAATGAGGCGAAAGACACCCATTTTTTATTTGATCATTAGGAAGATTTATGAAAACAGTTTCTAAAAAGGTATCACTCAAAGGCATTGAAATTCTAGTTTGATCAAAATTTTGGGGGGATATGTGACATGTCCACCCCCCTTTTTGCAATATTTTATGGTAAATAAATGCAGAATGTTGCCATGGATACACATAAAAGGAATTAATTTTCACTCTTTTAACTTTTGAAAATCAAATCTATGGAATATACTGATTACATACATATGCACATGTACAACACAAACAGTTAGGTTAATGTATTAGAAATCCAGGAATAGGAGATGATAAAACATTTTGTGGCTCATTTTTAATTTTATTTTCTAACTGTGGAGTGCTACCTCAGTCTTAAAAACACGCACTTTTTGGTGAAAGTTTGAAGCTGTGTAGTTAATGAAAAATTAGTCTAAAAATGCATGTCTTGTACTAGTATTGTATGCACAAAGTTTCATTGAAAAGTAATGCGGCGTTCTATTTTCATTATGTGGACTGGACCTTTTTTTTACTATTTTTTAGGATTCGACACAGAACAGAAGAAGAAAGTAGAAGAACAATACCAGTGTCCACAATGTGATATGATCTTTAATGATAGGCGTTATTTCAAAGATCATGTAAAGTGTGTGCATGGCGAAGCTTCATTTCAGTGTAGCGTGTGTGGGGAAATGTTTAAATGGCGATCTAGCCTGTGTAGGCATGTTACACGGAAAGCTTGTTCCAAAAAAGAGAAAAACAATATTGAAGAATTTTCAAATCCTGAATAAACCATGATTTCAGTTATATTGACACACATATATACATGTATGTATATAAATGTATTGCCATGTAAAACTCATCTTCGCTAGCCAATGGTTATGATCCAGTCGTGGAGAGGAGGGGATCGGAACCCTTGGCTAGCAGAGATGTTTAATACGTCTCTCAACACAAAATGACATATTGATCGTATTGTGGACTTTTCATAATGATATTCAAATTCGATTAAAAAATAAAACTTTATTCCTTTCATACGTTAACACATGTTTTCACGAGTCAAACAGGTTTACCATTACGATATACTGCGCATACGTGAAAGTATTTCTATTATTTATAGACGCTAAAATGTAAACAACGAAATGAATTTAGTATATAATATAATAATAAATGAGAGAAACAAATGTGGTTCCTACTAAGCAAATCAAATTAAAAAAAAAAACTTTCATTTCCTGCCTTTTTAAAAAAAAACACGAACCAACCCGTAGATTAATCCGGATTCATTCTAAATTTATTATCTACTAGTCACTCCCCGTTTACATTGGTAAGCTCTACGTACATGTATCACTAGCCTAGGGTAGTATGAATATTCATGAGTTTTATGAAGCAACGCGAGATAAGAGATCACGTCATTGGCGCGATTATCTCAGAGAACTTTCAGCAAGCGGAAAACAAAAAATGTTCAGAAGTTCCCAAGATGACGGACATATATATTTCACTGGAACAGAAACGGTATCAAAATTAGAAAATAAGTACTTTCAATACTGAACTAGCTTTAGATATTGTACAGAGACGCCAGGCACTCAAAAGACGATTAAAGGGGGGGGGGGGTTCACGCAACGAAATATGGCTATGCATTCGAGGGTTACCCTTTTTGTTAATATGAAAACATACAGAAGAGCTATATTAAACCAGCGACAGTAACAGGCTAGTGATATGACTTTGACAACTGGTCATTGCAGTTAATTGACCACTAGCCTGGGTATATGACTTTGGCTTGTTGAAGGCTTATATGACAACCCAGTGGTGGATCCAGGGGGGGGGGGGGGGGGTTCCGGGGGTGCGCACCCCCCCTTTATTTTTGCCGATCAATGCATTTGTATCGGGACATATGTTTTGCACCCCCCCCCCCCCCTTTGCCCTGTTTGCCCTGGGTTAGCACCCCCCTTTCGAAAATTCCTGCATCCGCCCCTGCAACCTGAATTTGTGTACCTTCAATTGCAGCTGTCTTAAACAATTAAGCATTTCCAATCTCTCCAGTTTCTTTTTCTATAGATGAATAATATTATCAACCTATCCAGTCACTCAAAAGTGTTATAGTCAATTGCAAATAAATACACAACACATAATAAGTAACTTGAAAGGTACAGCAGTTGCTGAAACAAGAAATGCAGAAAAATAAATACATGTACTCCTTGCACTTTTTTTATATTAACATGGTTAAGTACTTGCGGACTAGTGAAGTTAATATATTTGACATTAGTTTGAATGTTTTTTAAACTGTCTGAATTCCCTTACCAGAAAATTCCCCAACTCCTAGTTTTTACTTTAGAATTTAATAAAAAGGGATCAGCTTACTTTGAACAAAATTTATCATTTGTAAATTTAACTTTTAAGAGCATGTAAACAAATATATTTAAATTATTGATAAAGATACTTCCGTTATTCACAAATTTAAAAGGACAGAATAAACTTAAAGGGGTACATATAAACTGGACAAGGTAAATGTTAAAACTATAAACAGGCTTGTGGGGCATTTCCTGTTTAATTTGCACACCTCTTAGCAGATTTTTACGTCATTATGTCTAAGTTTTCAAGAAGACTGTTTAAACCTAAAATATTTTTTTATACTGATAAGTTTTGCAGTCACATTTGTAAGGCCACACTTAAAGAGACAGTGGGTAGGTTGGTAGGCATTTTCTTTTTTTCTCACAGCAAAAGGAAATTGAAGTATCAGATGTGTGTCAGTCTTTGTGTTTATCAGATTAAAAGAAAAAGAAAAACACATCAGAACAATAAAAGAATTTGAGTAGGCAACTAAAATAAAATATGGATTCTTACATACAAAAATAAATGTATAATAAATTATAAACGGGGTGTCTGGGTTACACCAGCCAGATGTCTGTATACATTGTACGTACCAAAGCATTTAACTCTGCACAAGATGAAACAAGCATCCTAACCCCCATTCCCTTTGGCCATATGTTTATGATGTGATCGTAAGTAGCAGTAGTCTAGATAATTATGCCAAAAAAGCCTATCTAGACATCATTATTATTGGTTTAATCAGTAACTGAGTTAGGCTTAGGTTTAGTTTAAGATTAGTTCGGTGGTACGAGTTAACTTGCTTCCGGTGAGCAGGGTACATTGCTCCCCCCCTTTAGTGGGTAAAATTTGATGGTCTATAAAGGGAATCACCCAGACATGACTGGATGTAGACGATTGACATGGACTGGAGCAGCACCCCCCCCCCCCACCCCCCCGCATAGTTACTGTCGCTGGTTTAATATAGCTCTTCTGTATGTTTTTATATTAACAAAAAGGGTAGCCCTCGAATGCGAAGCCATATTTCGTTGTGTGACCCCCCCCCCCCCCCCCTTTTTTTTAAATCGTCTTTTGAATGCCTATAATATATCCCGTCTCTATACAATATATAAAGCTAATTCAGTATTCAAAGCACTTCTATACTATTAAACGAGAAGACCTCATGTTGTGTTTGTTTCTTCCTTGCACAATAAATTAATCATCATGCCTCTGTGTCCATTAGGCACCATGTATTGTCGCATTTGTCATCCATTCTTATGATTATTCAGTTTGGATTATTTTGGGAGAAAAACGAAAAAAACTGCGTCCGGATATTTTTCCGTCATTGGACGAAATTTTAAGTCAGATTAGACGGGTGTGTTCTAGTATTATCTAATTTTGATATCGTGTCTGTTCCAGTGGTATATGCCCGTCATCTTGGAATTTCTGAACATTTTTTTTTCCCCGCTTGCTGAAAGTTCTCTCAGATAATCGCGCCAATGACGTGATCTCTTATCTCGCGTTGCTTCATAAAACTCATGAATATGCATACTACCCTAGGCTAGTGATACGTAGAGCTTACCTTAAATGCGATGCTTAATAAAGGCAACAGTAGTATACCGCTGTTCAAAACTTGTAGATCGATGGACAAAAACACAAAATCGGGGTAACGAACTAAAACTGAGGGAAACGCATTTATTATAAGAGGACAACAACGACACAACATTCAAATGTAACACACACAGAAACGGACTAAGCATCAGACAAAATCCGATGAGAATAACAAATATAACATCAAAACCAAATACATGAATTTGGGATAGAACCCCCCAAGATTTTTTTTTTTACTAGACGCAAAATGGTGGGTTTTGAGGGCCTAAAATTGGTTTGAATGACAAATAGTTAAGACTGAATTTGATCATGTTTTATTGAGAAACATCAATAGTTTTCAAAAATCTGCCCTTCGTTTTTTAGCTGCAACAAACACGTCCATGGCCTTGTCTAAATTGACCTCAAAATCACGGTGGATGTGCATTAAACCCAAAGCCGACAATCTGTCATTTCTCATTGTGGAACGGATGTACGTTTTCAAACCTTTCAGTACGCTGAACGACCTTTCAGCTGTAGCACTAGCAACGGGCATTGTTAGGAGAACACAAAGTATTGTATCAATAGACGGATACAATGCGGGGTTGACGATATCAAGCGTTTGACACAGTGTTGTCGGCACTTTGTCTCTTGGTAAAATTCGACAGCGAGCTCTCCAGCGTTCAACTTCTCTCTTGAAATCTTCTAAAGACAACCCAATATCCATCAGGTAGGTCTAATGAATTGTGACAATTTGATCATAAGTTATCTGTTCGACCACACACGGAAGAAGATACTGTGCATTAAAACGGTTTTCTGACTTCAGGAGTCGAGCATCAAGTTCTGCGATCATATGATCTAGAAACGGATAGTAGAGAGAGATTCGCCAATATTGTTTGGGTGTATCGGCTGGATGGTTAGCTCTAGATGTCTGCCTTCCACACCGTCTAGGAACATTTTCAACTATATCAAAAGGCTCTGCCATATCTAGAGCGGTTTGGTATAGCGCGTTCCAAACGTTATCATCATTTCGCTCAGAACGCAACATTTCAACTACGGTTTTACATTCCTTCACAGCCTCTAGAAGGTCGCATTCAGCACCTTGCAGGAAAATTGACAAATGAACTGTACTTTGTAACACATGCTCTGATACTACTAATGCAATTACAAACTGGAATCTCATTAGCGACGCAAGATGTTGGCCTGCCTTGTCGTCACCTAAGTTTTGTAACCGTTCTAATGAGTGGACAACTACCGGAAACGCTGTTTTGAACGTATATAGAGCATCTGCACGACTAGTCCACCGAGTTTCGCATAGAGTTCTTAATTTAGTTCGTTTTTCCATATTTTCCTTCGTAGCCGCGTCTGATGAAAGCTCGTCAAAGAAAGCTTGTAGTCGCTTTGCGGAATAGTCGAAAGCAAACCCTATTTCTTGGACGACTGTCATGACGTTTCGAACCGAATTGTCCTTACAGCTGTGAACAACCGCTAAGTTGAGACAATGCGATTTGCAATGTACATATGTTGCTTCTGGTATTATGCTTGATATTCTGGCCTGCACACCGTTATATTTGCCGGACATGTTGGCAGCTCCATCATAGCCTTGAGCTCTCATTTTGGCGATGTTGACACCCGCACCCTGTAAAGTTTCGATTAGTAATTCCGCTAAATGCTCACCCTTAGTACTAGTCGTCATGACAAAGTCTAGAAAGTCTTCTTTTATAGAAATATCACCACTAAGAGAATCCCGCTGTATATATCTAAGACAAACAGATACTTGTTCCCGCGTCGAGACATCTGTTGATTCGTCCGCGATCAGGGCAAAGAATTTGCTTGAATTGCACTTATCAACAATATCGGTGCGAATTTGATTTCCAATTATGTTGATGATTTCATTCTGTATATCAGGGGATGTGTATTTTGCTCTACTATTACCGTTCGCGAGGTGTTCGGTCAGAATAGGATCACCTTGTGCCTTTGAATTCAAAATAGCCATGAAGTTACTTCGCTCTGGGGTATGCCCACGAATAGCAATGTTTTGCTTCCCACAGAGTAACAGAGATTCCATTATTTTTAATAAGATGTGTCGGTTGCGGTTTACTTGTGTTTTTTTATATTCACAAATTTTGTATATAATTGGCTCTTCTTTCGAATCTTTCGAACAAACTTTAACAAAATCATCTGCCATCGCTTGGTAAGTGAAATGAGGAGATCCATCTTTAAGGTGCCGCTTTACAAAACAAGCTAAATTAGACCAGTCTGTCACTTTATTTATGAAGAGCTTATCTTTTGATTCCTGTCGTCCAAACAAAACACATGGTGCACAATACAAGGCATCATCATTCATAGAATACCTAAGCCATGGGTTTTCTGTTAGCCACTTCGCCGAAAGACGGCGTTGACGATTGCCGAGGTCTCTGGAAGAAAAAAAGCAAGACACTATACATGTCTGACCCTGCGTCAACAATCGAATGTATATTTTCGAACATTACAAAGTTCAGCACAGACAAAAATCTAGATACTAATCCACGCTAGGAGATGCAAATTTTCTATATGTATATAAACACAATGCAAATAGAAAAGCAAGTAAGTGCATTTTTGAAATGGGGAATTACAATAAGAGACAAAATTCCGACAAAAGAGAAAAGGAACTAGCGAGAATTCTAGCACCCATATACGGACACAGCAAACCCTCAAACAATGATGTGTGATAGTCCAGCAAAAAAGGAACCAAACACTAAAAAAAAATACAGCAAAAAATACAAGCAAGAGTAGACTAACATTGACTAGAGGCTCCCGATTTGGAACAGGCGCAAAATTGCAAATAAATTAATTTTAATAATAGTGGTTCAATACACTTGGAGTTACTGATTAAACACTTCAGGTACCACTTAAATACGTGGTGGACAGACGGACGGACGGGATCAATTGGTAGCTGTAACTGTATCTGACTTTTGTATTGATGTAATATGTTCTTTATTTCGGAAAGGTAGGTTTTGCGGTTTATCGTGGGCACATATATACAAATGGTACGAGCTTCTGTATGAAATTAATCTGCGTAAAAAACACAGTGACCTCATAGCCTCTCGATTATTTTTATGTCGACTCCTCATTGACGTTTACCAAACATGTCTGGTGCATGAACGTTACAGTTACTATCATTCATATATACATATACTTCTTTAAACAAATTTTAAATCAATTGAGTGACCATTTGAGGCTAATTATTTTATTCCTTGCATTGGAGGTAGTACTGCGGAATTTAGTGAAGTCTTGGAAGGTTATTTCATTTTATTTTTG
This sequence comes from Mytilus edulis, assembly GCA_019925275.1. Lineage (NCBI taxonomy): Eukaryota > Metazoa > Mollusca > Bivalvia > Mytilida > Mytilidae > Mytilus > Mytilus edulis. The sequence goes on from CM034360.1 coordinate 19,723,100, forward strand.
ATGCGTTGACGCCTTATTTCGACAGGTATGTGTCAAAACAGTACAATATGAAGTAGCCTTTCAGTTTTGCCAAAATTATTGTACGAAATTTACAAGTTAACCCTTATCTGTACAAAAAAATGGGTTAAGTTAACTACCCCTGCAATCTTCTTAGTTCAGGGATTAGCATTATATTTTTTTTTATTGAAGTAGAGTTAGTTTACCTTGTCGGAAATTTGAAGGTGTGAACATCTTTCCATTTGTTGGTCAAAAGTTGTAACTTTTCATCTTTTCCTAAGGATGTCGAATCTTTCAACAAAGAAATATCTGGATAAGATGGTCCTAGATTTTTTTGTACTGGCGATGACACATAACTCTGATGCGGCGCTTAAGCTTAGTTCATCGTCAATTTTTGACGTTTCAGAGTCTCGACTGTTTGCTGCTGGCTGTGCTTCTGCATGACTATCACTGTTTGTACTGTTAGAAGGCGTTTTGGTGAAAAAATTGTCTAAAGTTTGCCATTTAGGCTTGTCACGCTTTGAACTGCTCATGTTTACGTTGCTTTTTAGTTACGTTTAGTACCGGAAGATTAATCACGCAAATAAATTAGAAAACGATTCCGGCAACGGTTGATTTTACATACGGATTGTGACGTTATTAAGATAAGACTAGTTATAACTTATAGTATACTGTATACTATGATTTTCTACTTAACATGGTTACGGGAAATGTTATATTTGAATTTCATACTCGTTTGTTTTATTTCAGTGTAAAACATTTTTTTAGAACTCACGATGTGCACGCCATGGCGTGACAGCGTATATGGAGCTACGCCACAGAGCGTTAAAACACCAAAAATCAAAATCAAAATCATTCATACTGTCATTACTGGTTTAAAAAGAGGTCCATTTTTTTGTTGATCAATAATGTCCCTTGAAACTAATTGAAGTGAAATTTTTAACTAGATGTTCAGATATTATATCTTTATTTTCATTTCTTTTGGGCCACATCAGTCAAATCATGCAATTACTGCATGCCTATAGTAAATGTATGCCTTAGATCTTCAAAGTCGGACATTAAAGATGTATACATTAGCTAGCAATATACACACATCATTGATCCCTTGCTGCTACCCAAAATCATGTTGAGTTTCATCTTGCGCAAAAGTGACTAAAGCCCTCAAATTAAACCCTATGGCTGTGTAAATTATTCAATCAACATGTCGTTCGTTTAATCCTGAGACTACTATATAGCACATGTGTTATAGTAGTCTCAGTTTAATCACAGTTCTTCATTGGTAAAAATTCGATTATGATGTCAAATGTTCTTGCATTCCTATGATGACGTTATAATGAGGGGAATTTAACGAACAGCTTACCCAACCTCAAGTAGCCAACAAACAATGATACATATGGTAAAATGTTAGTGACAAACGTGCATGTTGTTTCGTTTAGTTCCTGTCTCGTTGACGAAGTATTTAAGAACGGCTTAGTGTACACAAGTCATGTTTACATACAAGAGATAGATATTCATATTGTGTTGTTAAGTTGCGATACCATTGGCGTGTTGATATTTATGGAACAGCTTATTTCACAAACAATGATACATGCGAACACGAAGGTGACAAAAGTTCCTGTCGTAAAGTTTTGTTGCTGTCTCATACACCAGGCCATTTATATAACATATAACAGCCTAGCATATAGACGTCGCGTACGGTGTTGGTGTTAGTTTTGGTAACGTTATTTTGACGTTATTTTTCATGCATTGTATAAATAACGTCGTACTTTTTTTTTTTTATTTCGTGCAGCTCAATCATACAGCATAATTTATATGAGCGGTTTGCTTGACTTGCTACGTATAGAACGGAAATGCAAAGCGGCACATATTTTTTAAAGTACAGTTAAATTAAAACGGAAAAATAATATTCATTTAAATTAGTGTCCCTTGGAGCAAAGATTTTTTCTCTTTCTTTTGATTGAAACAGGATATTTAAAAAAAAGTTTAAACCACTGTCTTTTCTGCTGTTTTTTCTTTCAGTTTAAACATATTTATTTATATTGGATTGGGAAACAAGTTATTACAACTTATATTAATCCGTTTCCACTTTGAGGGTGCGAGTGCTTCCTTGTAGCTTTACCCTGCTCTTTTCGAAATCTAAAAGGGTGACTTTTATGTGCAAGAGATTAACACGGGTAAGTCATTTATCGCCCCCTTCCGACGGACTATCATTGTTTCACAAGACCATCATACTCGCAAATGGTGTCAAGGGCTTATTCTTTTATCCGCTTTTGATAATTTCCGAATAAAATTTTTATTAGTTGAGTCGTTTGTTTCATCGCCTGTATAAAATGTTAAAAGAATCAACAGCTGAAAGCAAATTCAAAATTAACCACAATAAAATTAATTTAATCAAATTTTCCAATTTCATAAACAAAAAGAAATTTAATCTCAACTATGGACAAGAAAACAGATGGGCGCAGATAATTTTAGCGAAAAGCTACTAGGGGACATTTTAGCGCAGACATTAGAGCACATTTTAGCGCAGAATTAATCCGTTCAGCTGTATTTTCGATAGCCCATTTTAGCGAAAACTTTCATAGTTAAATAATTATACTAAAACCACTAGCATTAATTTATGCTGGTTTAATATTAAAGTTGTATGTATGTATGTATATGTTCACTTTGGTTCATCATGGAAATAAAAGTAATTCTATAGTTGTCACTCAGCTATTTACGTTTTCCTTGATACTATCATCAAATTGCAAACAACAACATATATAAAAATACAATGTATAGGCGAATGTGCACCACAATCTAGACAAGATAAAGAGAAAAATCAGTTCCCACTGCAACTTTATCAACAGTATTGTACTGATTGTGCATGGGTTTTCTCTTCTAGATCTCGCGCGTGGGTCTTTGTTTTTTTAATAAAAACTGTGCAAACAAAATAAATATTGAAACAAATATATAAAGAACAAGAATGTGTCCCAAGTACACGGATGCCCCACTCGCACTATCATTTTCTATGTTCAGTGGACCGTGAAATTGGGGTCAAACCATTAATTTGGAATTAAAATTAGAAAGATCATATCATAGGGAACAAGTGTACTAAGTTTCAAGTTGATTAGACTTCAACTTCTTAAAAAACTACCTTGACCAAAAACTTTAACCTGAAGCGAACAAACGGACGGACGAACGGAGGCACAGACCATAAAACATAATGCCCCTCTACTATGGTAGGTGGGGCATAAAAATGCAAGGATGAACTTAAGGATGTTTCATTATTCCTTGTATGTGCCCATTGAAATTGATAAAGAAGCATGCCAGCATTTTTTATCCTTGCATGTTCCTATGTCCCCAGAAACACACTATCCATTCTTTCTGATTTGAAAATGTGCAATATAAATTGATCCTTTTTCTATTATAATCGTTCGTTCTAAGACACCAGGTCCCATGTACTGAATAGAGAAAATTCAAACTAGTCACCAAACTGCGTCAAATAATAGATAAAAGGGGAGGGAGAGGGTTTCAGAAACATTAAACCTGTTAAGAAAGTTTTGAATAAGCATTCAATGACATATTTGTCACTGGACGTCAGATAAACAATGTAAATGAATCAATACACAAAAAAATGCGCCAATTTGGGTTACGCATGTTTCAACCAATCTCATTATTGTAATTAAATCATTCTATTGGTAGAGAAATTGATAATTTGTTATTTCTAATTGATAATTTGTTATATCAAATTGATAATCTGTGATATTAAATTGATAATTTGTTCTACCAAATTGATAATCTGTTATATCAAATTGATAATTTGTTATATCAAATTGATAATTTGTTATATCAAATTCATAATCTGTTATATCAAATTCATAATTTGTTATATCAAAATCATAATTTGTTATATCAAATTCATAATTTGTTATATCAAATTCATAATCTGTTATATCAAATTCATAATTCGTTATATCAAATTGGAAAAAGTTAATTAGCATGGCACGTAAAGGCTTCCGCAATTTTCGACGTTAGGCACTACATGTCAAGTTTTACAGAACGTAACGTCAAAACAAGTAAAAAAGCATGGTGTGACATTATGACTAGACAAAAGTAGTTGCTGACTGTGTCGTTAATACTTCCGACATGTGATCGAAAATTATGGAAAGCCAACGGGGTCAAAATTCTTACTTCGTAACTTGTCAATTTGTAACTTGTAACTGTGTGATTTGCCAATTTTGATGTTTTGTAACTTGTCAATTCGTTAAATGTCGATTTGCAAATTGTCAATTTGTATATTGATGTTTGCCGATTTGTCGATTCGTAAATTGTCAATTTGTATATTGATATTTTGTAACTTGTCAATTCGTTAAATGTCGATTTGCAAATTGTCAATTTGTATGTTGATGTTTGCCTATTTGTAAATTCTATATTGATGTTTAGTAACTTGTCAATTCGTAAATTGTCAATTTGTATATTGATGTTTTGTAACTTGTCGATTCGTAAATTGTCAATGTGTATATTGATGATTTGTAACTTGTCGATTCGTTAAATGTCAATGTGTGAATTGTCAATGTGTGAAATGTTGTATTATGCTAACGATCATTATGACGACAGATGGCGCTCGGTATAGAGCTCTTCTTATGTGTGTAAGCCTCCTGTAAGTAGGAGCACCTCCATATGAAATATATACCTAAGAAAGTGTAATCAATTAATTACAGCAAATGCGTCTAAAAGAAAACAAAACAAAAAATGCATGTGTACAGGATCCCAGTTCTATTTTGTTTACTGACGTGGACTTTCGTTCGAGAAAGGATTAAACTATATAAAAATGCATCCCGACTATTTTAGCCTCCCTCAACGTTATCGATCTATCCTAATTGCGAGTTTAATGAACTTGTCGTTAGTCAGTGGTATATTAAGACTGGATTATTCAGGTAAATACAATAAGGAGATGTAGTAATAAACCGTATGATTGCCAATGAGACAACTATCCACCAAAGCGAAGTTCAAATAAAGACAATGTAAGCAAGAATAGGCAATCTACGGCCTTCAACAATGAGAATACCATACAGTCGGCTATAAAAGGCTACATCATTACTGGAAAAAAACAGATACTATAGTAATAAACGATTTCAATTAATCCTAAAATGCTATTATCGGACCATTTTATTCTGACAGGAGGGGAAAGGGCTGACATATATAAATTAATATACATGCTAACTGAATAGTTCTGGTCAAGAAGCTTAAAAATTGCCGCTACCAGATTTCCTTTCTATACAAATTTACAACCAAAAAGACCAAAATATTCACGAGCTCTCGATCTCAATAGCTGATTAACGCCCGGTCCTCCCCATATGAACCCCAACCGGTGCCACACCTCCTTATAGCCCTGCAACCTTACCAAATATTTTGTCGATCGAATCGAACTAACCGAAATGATTCACGATGTTTATCAATAAAGCCATTTGTTTTGAAATTTGCATGTCATATGAAATTTAAAAAAATCAATTGCAATGAATTTGTACCAATATAATCATAATATCCAATTCACAAACTATGTTGTATTCCGCCTGTCTCTTCTGTAGAGCAGTAAGTCAGGATCCCTGGCTACATGTACCATCTACTCAATACCAAGTACATAACCTGGGACAAACCCAAAATCATGTGCAAATATTTTCATGGGGAAATAAAATTAGTGTAATTATATTGGAGATAATTGCCTCTGTCATGCAAATAGCGAGATGGTGAGATCTTTTCTCTGACAAGTCAAAGGGATAGGGCATCACTATGTTTAAAAGTGGATGTATTAAAGGGGGGTGTGGGATAAAAAAAAAAAAAATGTTTAACCCCGCCGCATTTTTGCGCCTGTCCCAAGTCAGGAGCCACCTGCCTTTGTAAGTCTTGTATGATTTTTAATTCTTGTTTCTTGTGTATAATTCGGAGTTTAGTATGACGTCCATTATCACTGAACTAGTATAAATATTTGTTTACGGGCCAGCTGTAGAACTCCTCCGGGTGCGGGAGTTTTTCGCTGCATTGAAAACCCTCATTGGTGGCCCTCGGCTGTTGTCTGCTCTATTGTCGGGTTGTTGTCTCTTTGACACATTTCCCATTTCCATTCTCAATTTTATGATAATTGTTAAATCGGGCCCTTGGCAGCAATTCAGTGTTCTTTTTGTACGAGTTTTTTAATTTTAATTGTCTGGTTCTATAGCACTGAGAAACCAGCCCCTGGTCCACCTCGTACAGAAATATTAGCTTCTGGCTTGAGCGTCTTGTCTGTTTGTCTTGTAGTTTTAGTTTGTATGGTGAGCGTGTTAGAGACGTAACCTACTTCTCTGGATTTGTCTCCTGTTAAAAATCTCGCAGGTTGTCGCTGTATCAAGTTCTTTCAAGCTTTAATATTGATGTTTGTAGATGTGTTCTGGTTCCATACTATTGACCATATGATATCCCATTATTGACCTGATCATTGAAATATATATGCGGTTTTCTTGCATTCCGATAAACAATATCTCAAATTTCTTATCAGGAATCCTAGTGTTAGTTTGCCTTCTTGGCTACGTTGGAAATATTGGTAGTACATTTTAGGTCCTCGTTTAGTTTTCTGATTTCTTTAGATTTTATTACAGTTTTGATATATAGTATACATTAAATAAGTGACTTATTTAAACAAAAATTTCACTTCAGTTTGTTTTGTAAAGTACAAATATGATATGATAAAACATTTGTTATCTTCATTACTCATGCAGGAGCAACATGTATAAATATTTTTCTTCCATTTACTTCTTGTTTTAAAAGATCATTAGATAACTACATTCTTTTCTGGAATTTTTATATTGAGATTATAATATTAAGGAATAATGGGTGTCAAACCTTTCTCCCATTATACATTTAGTTAAAAATTTGCGGCCCATGACAATATTAGTATAAATTTTCAAGCCCCGTCTTATATTTCATGTATTAAGTCTTATTTTGACCCGGTTAAATATTGAGTAGAAATTTCCTGCCAAGTGACAGTACTATATTTGCGAAGTTGATGAGGAAGCCCGTTCCAGCGACACATCTATATATATACCTAAATACAGGCAGTGACAAACCCCATCCAAGGCCAGTTGGGTGACCAGTACATTCGTAAACAAACATGTTTATTTGAGGTCACTTCTATATATAACCGAGTCCCTGGTATACATGCCATATAAAACAAACAAATGCATTTATCTATTTGTTTTCTGTTATATATATGTGGTGTACAGAATTGATTTAAATTACTTTGGTATATATTCCATATGGCGGTGCACATACTTACAAGAGGCTTATACACATAAGAAGAGCTCTATACCGAGCGCCATCTGTCGTCATAATGATCGTTAGCATAATACAACATTTCACACATTGACATTTAACGAATCGACAAGTTACAAATCATCAATATACACATTGACAATTTACAAATCGGCAAGTTACAAAACATCAATATACAAATTGACAATTTACGAATCGACAAGTTACAAAACATCAATATACAAATTGACAATTTACGAATCGACATGTTACAAAACATCAATATACAAATAGACAATTTACAAATCGACATTTAACGAATCGACAAGTTACAAAACATCAATATACATTACAAATCACACAGTTACAAGATACAAATTGACAAGTCACGAATTAACAATTTTGACCCCGTTGGCTTTCCATAGAAAATGGGTTCAAAAAAATCCCTGAACAGTAGATTTTAATGTTATATAGTATTTTTCTGCTATTATAATTTCAAATTTTCCTCCCTCCAAAACTGTATAATATGACTTATCATACTTGTAACAAAACTGTAAAAAACGGCGTTTTGTGACATTTTGACTAGACAAAAACAAAAAGATCGCGTTTATTTTTTTTTCTATATTTTCTCTTAAAACTTCGACACAATTTTTTTTCATACACTTAAAAAAAAAGTTTTCGCGTTTGAATAAAATTTCATATCGTAGAAAAGACTGCAACTGCCTACTACTTTTCATAAGACACTTAACGAATACGCCAAAACGTCAGAAAACGGCGAGTGTGACATTTCAACGGATTTAATAAAATGAACAATTTAGGACATAATTTAAACAATACTTACTAATTGAAGACATAGAAAGTTGTATATTTATTGTATAATTTTGACACAGGAAGGGTGGATATGTAAATTGTGGTTTGGATCTGCAGCATTCGTTCGAATTTTTAAGAGCTCCAAAAAATATGTGAGATTTGGGTTTTGTGACAGAAATACAAATTTCAAAAAAACATTAATTCTGCCACAATCTTTTGAAATGTTGTAACAAAACTTTTTTTAATTTTTTTTCCTTATTATATACGGAATAAAAAGATATATCATTTTCGGAATAATCTATTTGAATTACCTTTAAAATCACTCTTAACTTCACCCCTATCCATATTTTTTTTCAATTTTCGGCTTGACCACAAAACAAAGTGAACTTTTCGTCCTGGTTAGACGCGTCCAGTTAACGATGACGTCATAAATAAAACATACACCATTAACACCAAAGACTACTCTTGCTAGGGATACAACTTTTTTTTTTAAAGTTTAAAAAATGACAAGAATAACTTCAAAGCAACGCTGATCATATGTCGCGGTGTTACTTGTCTACACGCTCAAAATCAGTGTTATTAGGGATCATTCGAGTAACAAATGAATAAAAGTATTGATTTTAAGGCATATTCCATTTCAACTTTTAATTACGCACATTTTGATATATACATTTATATAGTTATCAATTCCGAAACTTCTAACAAATGCAATAAAGGCGAACTGGAAAGCAAAACCCGTATTATCACCAACACCGTACGCGACGTCATACACAATGATACATGCTAACATGACATTGACAAAAGTACATATTTCGTTTAGTTGCGGTCTCATTTTAAAAATTGAATGCTCTTTTTTGTAAATTTATTGGGGTGTAAAAGCGTTGACCGAAGTACATTTTGTATGAAGCGCGGAGGCGCTTCATACTAAAAATGTGCGCACGGTCAACGCTTTTACAACCCTATAAAGTTACAAAAAAAAAGCATTCAATACTTATAATTACATTTTTACCTATAGGATCATGAAAACACGCCTTTTATCAAGTTTTTATTTCATTTACCTGTGCACTTTATTGTGGGACCTCGTGTCATCCTGAATGAAAAGTTTTATTGTATGATACAACTGCTTAAGGAATAACACGTGATGTACAGTTAGCCAATGAGAATAACGTATTATAGTGAAACATACATTTAATGTAATTATTGCTGTATGATTTGTATAGCCCATAACATGATAACGTGACTTCAATATGAAAGTGACGAAAGTTCATCTTGTATCGTTCAGTTGCTGCCTTATTTGACGTGTATTAATAGAATTTCTTCTCCTACACTCAATGACACATACTAACTTGAAAGTGACAGAAGTTTGTGTCGCTTAGTTCAATTGTCATGAGGTAATATTTTTTTAGGTCAGCTTAATTAAACCACACTCGACTCGTTAAAACATGGCAATATAAAAGTTAGAAAAGTGCATGTTGTATTGATAAGTTACTGTCTTATTGATGCGTGGATATAAAAAAAGATGTTGTATAATTGCCAATGAGACAACTCTCCACAACGAATTAGAGACCAAATGACACAGAAATTAACAACTGTATATTATAGAACAGCTTAGCCAACACTTATTGAAACATGCCAACATGTACATGTGACAATAGTAAAAGTGTATTGTTTAGTTGCTGTCTCATTGACGTAGTGCAATTATAGAACAGCGGTAAGGTATCTATAGAAAAGATAAGTCTACACTATGAAACATGCTAACATGAAGGTGACAAAAGTTTCAGGTTGTTTCGTTGCTGTCTCATTGATGATTGGAATTGATAGAACAGCTTAGCCCACACACAATATTACATGCTACCATAAAAGTGACACTTTATGTTGTGTCGTTAGTTGCCGTCTAATAAAAGTGGGGCAAAGAACAGCTTAATGCCTTCCCTTTGCTTACATCACTAGCTAGTCGCTACGTAATTTTGATGTGAGCAGAAATTAGCATTTACGTTATCATGAATGCAAAGTTATCGGCCACATGAGTAAATGCACGGACACAACTAAAAAACACCATTTTTCAATATTAAGAACCGCAACTCCTGAACGGTAAAAGTCAAAATCGACATTATTGAACATGAAAATTTGGTTTCCGCCCGCTGTACATCCCCAAATCAACCACTCAAAACCAATGTAAAGTATGTTTAGCTCGTTTTCTGTCACCCACCCTCCCGCCCCCAACAAAAATAAAGAAGAGATTTGCGTTGTTGCAATGTTGCTCACTCGCGGCTGATGGTTAACGATATTAATGTGTAGAGAACCCGATATTGTAAACTTATCCCATCCCACATATATAACGTATTCACTATAAATCTGTGACAAAAGTACACGTGTTGTTTAGTTGCTATCTAAACGACGTGGGGTATTTATAGAACAGCTTTATAGCCTGCACCCAATTGTGAATGCTAACATATCAGTCCTCTGCAGGGTTAGGTTTTATTGACATCTGCGAATATGGTAAAATATAAGAGACAGACATTATTTTATTGTATTTCATATTGATTTGTTTTATTTGTTAAAACATGAAGCATACATTAGTTGTCTTTAGTTCTTTATTTTATATTGACAAGTGTGAAATGTAAAGTCATTTTTGATACAGGGTTCTCATAAATTTCAAAATTATTTCAGCATGCACTTGTCATGTGATATATGTATATATCTGTTGTAAGAATATAAAATGATAAATAGTAAGAATATAAAATGATATAATATCTACTGATTCCACTCAAAAGTATGTTGTATTCTAATGTTTTTTTAAGCGCTTTGGATTTTTAAGGTTTTGTCTTGCAGACATAGTTGTACTGAGTTTCACATGGTTGATCGTCCAAGAATCCAGTGTGTGCGTAGACTGCTAAGCATGTTCCTGAACCGTCAGGTTGTCCTGATGACCATTTAGGATTAGAAAAAGCTGGATGACCAGTACCCCAATCCCATTTGCCGCTGTGTTTTTCTCCATTTGTCCAGAAAAAATGGGTTGATATCTGTAATTAAAGAAAAGTATTTTTTTTATTCAGGAAGCTGGAAGAAGTAAATAAGCGTTGAGATTATATAGATCTTTGTACACCCGATTGTAATTTTATAAATGTCTCTTTTTTGCCTTCAAAAACTGCTTACTGGACCAGCCGGGGTTCGAAACTGGGGACCCAAGCTGAAGGCAAGGTATAGTAATCAACCTCTCTTCCATGAGCTCGAGATAAACGAGTACTAGTGCAGCTAATGCTGGACGGTGCGGTTAACTGTATACTAGGTAAGGAGAAGCACAACTATACTCCCCTGTCGCACGAGGTTTTTACTATATAATGAACAACCAACATCATGTACCCTGGGTAAGTATTTCTCTAACACTGGAGTTGGAATATTTGGTAAGTCCAGGTTTTTCAACAAGAGAGCATGATGGGCATTCCATAATTAATTGTTCCAGTCGGATTTCGAACCCTTGACCCCTGGTTTAGTGAGCCGTTCTATCAACTAGCCATGCAGTATACAAAAATCAACATTCAAACTAATGCCTGAGCAACATGAACTTCACCAATATCCGGTAATTATCCCAGGTGCCCCGGAAGGGTAAGCAGATCTAGAAGTGGGTTTTTAGCTGGCCAATTGGTTCCAATTTTTCAACAGGAGAGCAAAATAACTCGGTTGAAATTATAGCAAATTTCTGTCAGACAACGTCATGGCAAGTTGATAAAAATCCAACAAAAAATTACCTCATAGCAATTTTTTTATATCTCCCAACTCCAATAAGAATGTGTCCATAGTTCAAAGATGCCCTATCGTTTTCTTTTTTCAGTGGACCGTGAAATTGGGATCAAGATTCATTTGGCATTACAAAAAGAAAGATCATAGGAAACATTTGTATCAAGTTTCTTCAAGTGGATTGGACTTCAACTTCATAAAAACTACCTTAGCCAATAACTTTAACCTGAAGCGGTACGGACGGACGAAGACCGAAAAACATTGTGCCATTAAGCTGGTCATAAAAACGTTCTGAATACGAATATATTGCAAAAATTGCACAAACCAACGAATGCCTATAATTGAGAAACGAACTGTATTATTCCATAAGATATTGGATAGTGTCATTTTATAATCAGGGTTCAACTTATTTTCTCCAAAATCTTATGGCAAACCTTAAACTGAAATGTTCATGTTTTTTATAAGTATTTTTGGAGGGAATGTTCAGGTAAATAAACTCCGATATAAAAATACATCCCCTGTCTCCACGCTTAACAACTCGGCCATGGCTTGTAAAAATCTTCTCTTCAAGCCAACAGAAACCAACTAACATTTTCACAAAATTGAGCTTCACACTTGTGGACTCAAAAGTAATATCATCGTGAAGGCTGTTTGTCTCCAGGTAAAAAACAAAACTGGGGACCCAAGCTGAAGGCAAGGTATAGTAATCAACCTCTCTTCCATGAGCTCGAGATAAACGAGTACAACTAGTGCAGCTAATGCTGGACGGTGCGGTTAACTGTATACTAGGTAAGGAGAAGCACAACTATACTCCCCTGTCGCACGAGGTTTTTACTATATAATGAACAACCATTGAACAACCATTGAACATCATGTACCCTGGGTATGTATTTCTCTAACACTGGAGTTGGAATATTTGGTAAGTCCAGGTTTTTCAACAAGAGAGCATGATAGGCATTCCATAATTAATTGTTCCAGTCGGATTTCGAACCCTTGACCCCTGGTTTAGTGAGCCGTTCTATCAACTAGCCATGCAGTATACAAAAATCAACATTCAAACTAATGCCTGAGCAACATGAACTTCACCAATATCCGGTAATTATCCCAGGTGCCCCGGAAGGGTACGCAGATCTAGAAGTGGGTTTTTAGCTGGTCAAATTAATAGTGTATTACGTATAAAACTTTTTTAGTGACATGGTACTAGATCATAACCCTATGTTTCCAAATCTGCCTGATACTGAAAAGCTAGTAGTCCTCTGCTAAATCCTCAAATATAAACCAAGTGGGGAAAAAACAGGTTCCCTTATAAAACAGTCTTTAGAGCTGAGGACAGGGAACTCTTAATAGCTATTTTACTTGTATATGTGTATATATACATGTGTGTGTGTTCAACTCAGTTATTTTGGTGTTTTTGTTATTTGTGTTTATGTCACAAGTATAATTTTACTTAAAATATATATATATGACAATAAAAAAATTATTAAGATACCCAGAACACTGATGTTCATCTGTGACGTCATAGCTTAAACTCCAATGACAATAGTATAAGGAATACCAGAGTATTAATTTTTTGTTGGTGTTGCTTGCTTAAAAATTTAATCAAAATAATCATGAAAGTAAGTTTCACATGTTTTATCCCTTTTAATCTTGAAACAGATGCTAGATATGCGTACCTTTACTTTATTTAGAGTTTTCTTTAGGAAAAAACTTTCAAAAACAAACTGTGGCCAAAACAGCTCTCCGCCTTGTGTTTTGCATGCTGCCTACAATGGAAAGAAAATTACAATATAACAAGAGACTGCCAACCGGATTTATTTTAGTCATTTTTCTAATATCACAAGGACCTAACTACTGAACAGTAAAAGTGATAATTTTCAATATTGAACTTGACCTCTATTTCGTCATCGGTAACAACTGTTGAATCTTTCAATTATAGTAGGTACAGAGCGTGACCATATTCAGTATACGCCACTAAGATTTTTCGCTATATATTGTATATAAAACTACTTTTTTTCACATGTCAGAAGAGCAAAACAAAAACACCTAATAAAACAGGCAAATAAACAAACATACTTTAGACAAATTCTACGTCTTTTATCAAAGGACTTGTTGATAAAAATCCAATCATGAATGCCCTCAAAATATTTTTTGAAAAAAAGTGTTTTTATATGAAATATAAAGCAAAAAAATGCAGATGACAATAATTTTGGTCAGGTACTGTACATAGTTGTGACATTGTCAAACGGGTAAATGACTTTTTTGAGAGATTCAAAACATCTTCTAAATCTGATTTTATTTTTGGTAAGTATCTTTATCATGTTAATGGTTAGATGTGATCAAATTAAACATCTAGAAAACACAAATATCTTACCTGGGCCCCACTGTGGGATTGTATATCAGCAAATGCAGATATGTAGTAACAGTAATTAAACGCATATCTCCAACCTGATTTGCATGCTGAAATAAACAAAATAGAACATTATACATTGGAAACTTGCAGACTCTGACTGGCCCTTTTCTTTAAAATTAAGTAATTAGTTCAAGGGACAGTGAATGGACTGTATCACATATTTTGGTTAAATTTGGCATATAACTGAATTATATGATGAAAATTGAAAAAAGTAATACCTTTATCTCCTATATTTTCTAAAATATTACTGGTTGCCATTCAACTTGCATTCTTTCAAAATAGTTGAACATTTGTATAGGAAGCACATGGAATCTATACTTGTCGTCCTTCCCTACGCCTATTATACATATTACGCTATGATGCAATTATTACCGAGTCTGCACGTAAAGGGAATGTGACAAAAATCTATACAAACTCACTGACATTTTTATGTATTAACCATTACTGACAGCATTCAGTCAAACGAATATTTCATGAAATGTTTTTATAAATTATATCAAATGTTCGACATTCCGTCCGTAACAAATCGTGCACGCTCAATATCTAGAGCTAGAGTAGTGATACTTTAATACTTTATAATGATCTGTTCGCTCTATATTTTGAGAACTGTCATGATTTCAAAGTTTATACTTGCTATGAATATTAAACAACACCAGAGGGTATGTCATATTAATGTATGCACCACTTTCTAGGACATAGTTCAAGGTTAAAAATGGTTTCAGTTGTTCATGCCCTATTGAACATGTTAAAGGTAAATATCTGATGCGTTAAGCCTTTTTCAACAGAATTATTTAATATAAATAATAACAATAATTTATAGTTCGGTCTTGTGTTGTAATGTTACACCACTGTCCCAGGTTAGGGGAGGGTTGGGATCCCGCTAATGTTTAACTCCGCCACATTCTGTATGTTTGTGTCTGTCCCAAGCCAGGAGCCTATAATTCAGTGGTTGTCGTTTGTTGACGTGTTACATGATTTGTTTTTGTTCATTTTTTTTGTACATGAATAGACCCGGCCCGCTTTATTTTTCTCCAATTCAATTGTTTGACATTTGTTATTTCGGGTTCTTTTATAGTGACTATGCCGTACTATGGGCTTTTCTCATTATTGAAGGTAGTACGATGACCTAGTATAAGTTGTTAATTTCTGTGTCATTTGGTCTTTTGTGGAGAGTTAAACTTTTCTCATTGGCAATTATACCACTTCTTTATTATATCCATACTTTATGCATATATGTAATATTATTTTACATATTAATTATGATGCATAACAATTACTATAAAAATGTACTGAAGATACAGTTATAAAGATAGTTTAACATATAGATTTTTAAAAGTTATATGGGGATTTTTAGGAAGTTCAGCTTAATTTGCTAATATTTCGTATTGCATAACGAAACACATATCAGCAAAATTCAATAATGTATGGCGTGAACATCAACAAAACTAGTGTTTGCAGAAGAAATGTCTTTTTCAAAGAAGAAAAATAGTGATAAACATAATTATACTCACATCCTTGTTCCCTGGCTGATATTTGTACTGGTGCTGGTCCTGTTCCGCTTGATCCTATCAATTAAATAATATTTATTGAAAACAAAAACAAAAACGATCATTTAACATAGAAAATAAAAAAATATATGTATTTCTGAAAAGCTGAGAATAAATCGTTCTGGTCCTTGTTTGTCTCCATCATCTTTAGGATCATCACACAACACTCGCCAGTTAAACCCAACAAATCCCCAATGGTGTCAACCGTATCATAGTCATACACCTTATCGCTAATCCCGGCTGAACCGGCCCGCTTGAACTTTTGACGTCAACAACAATCACTTTTCCATTGTGACGTCAGATATTTTGTTTTGTGACGTCAAAATTTTACGGGAACCTGTGTGATATCCAGTAATGGCGGACAAATAGCGATAAGGTGTATTGACAATGCCTATGACTCAGACCGATATGGTTGGCACCATGGGAACGATAATTAAAACTTTTACACCCATGAGTCAAAGTTAGTAAGACTATTACAATACATGGTTGACAGAATTTAAACAAAAAATCACAAAAAAATAATTAAAATACTGAACTCCGAGGAAATGTCAAAAATGAGAGTCCCTAATCAAATCAAAAGTGCAATCACATCAAACAAATGGAAAACAACTGTCATGTATTGCTGATTTGGTACTACAGCATTTTCTTAAAAAAAAAAAATTACTATGTCATGGTTGGGACCATAGGGAAGATATTTTAATAAAACATTACACCAATCAGTCAAAGTCAGCAATAACCATGTTATGATAGAGACCATGGGATTAATTATTAAAATATTACAATAGTCAAAGTCAGCCATGGCAATGGTTGACGCTGTGGAAACGATTATTAAAACATAACACCCATTACATCAGTCAAAGTCAGCAATGGCAATGGTTGACGCTGTGGAAACAGTAAAACATTAAAACCCATTACATCAGTCAAAGTCAGCAATGACCATGGTTGATGCTGTGGAAACAGTCAAACATTACACCCATTACATCAGTCAAAGTCAGCAATGACCATGGTTGACGCTGTGGAAACATTAAAACATTAAACCAATTACATCCGTCAAAGTCAACAATGGCAATGGTTGACACTGTGGAAACTATTATTAAAAGTGGGTCTCATTGGGGTCTAAGCGTGACGCGGGATAGCCGATTTTTTGTAAGCGTGACACGTGAAAGTCAAATTATTGTGGCATGAAAACGGGAAATGGGGTCTTGCGGGACCCTGGAAATGACAAAAAAATGAGAATTGCTTACGTACATAGTGTAAGCGGGATCCGGGTCGGAACCCCCAAATGAGACCCCCTTAAAACATTACACCGATTACACCAGTCAAAGTCAGCAATGGCCATGGTTGACGCTGTGGAAACAGTCAAACATTACACCCATTACATCAGTCAAAGTCAGCAATGGCCATGGTTGACGCTGTGGAAACAGTCAAACATTACACCCATGGTTGACGCTGTGGAAACAGTAAAACATTACACCAATTACATCAGTCAAAGTCAGCAATGGCCATGGTTGACACTATGGAAACAGTAAAGCATTAAACCAATTACATCAGTCAAAGTCAGCAATGGCCATGGTTGACACTGTGGAAACAGTAAAACATTACATCAATATTTAGGCATAATACATCAGTCAAAGTCAGCAATGACCATGGTTGACACTGTGGAAACAGTAAAACTTTATACCTATTACATCAGTCAAAGTCAGCAATGGCCATGGTTGACACTGGAAACAGTAAACCATTACACCAATTACATCAGTCAAAGTCAGAAATGGCCATGGTTGACACTGTGGAAACAGTAAAACATTAAAACCCATTACATCTTCAATCAAAGTCAGCAATGACCATGGTTGACACTGTGGAAACAGTAAAACATTACACCTATTACATTAGTCAAAGTCAGCAATGACCATGGTTTACTCTATGGAAACAGTAAAACATTACACCCATTACATCAGTCAAAGTCAGCAATGGCCATGGTTGACACTGTGGAAGCGAATAATAAAAAAATAACACTAATCAGTCATGATAAACTTTGACCATGGTTGACATCTTTCAAAAACAAAGAACGCAGTTAGATTATTTATGTCGTGCATTTGTTAAGCTTGTGACGAATGTCTGAATTTACCTTCTTTCATGAACATGAATCGAGTTGGAACCTTATTTTCTGGTAGATTTCTTGATTTGTGTGATTACTTTTAACCATTACACCCATCGGTCAATATCGTAATTTCCTGGTAGGTTAACAAATTGAAAGTTATTTCTGAAACATTGAAAATATCTAATTACAGTAACATACCATGAGTTGGAGGTGAAGTTCTTGTTTCTCCAGTGACGTGGTTTATATAGATGAATCCATTCATTTTACCATCAAATTTTTTCTCCCAGCCATATGGTAAACCGCGTTTTAGTCTAAAACTCTCACCTACAAGTAACAAGAATGAAAAAAGTACTTCAGAAATGTTTGTTATTGTATTTTCATTGGGCAACCTGACATTTATATATTTTCTTTCATTACGCAAACAATTGAACACTGAACAAAGATTCAATAATGTGTTCTTTAAATAAAACGATAGATGTTGTGCATTTTGTTAATCGATCTGCCTCGGCCATTTGTCGTTTCTTGTTTTTTTCTGTGTGCATTCTAAGTCGAGTATTATTGATTTTTATGGTCTGTAGACTAGTACTGTATAATTATGGTTTCATGGTGATACTTGTTAATTATATCATTGAACCGGATTTTAGTTCATACTTTTCACGTTTTTTTTTTATAATAGATTATATATATATTTTTTTTTCTCAAACACCATTAAAGTTATAACATGACAAATTTTAAATGCCAGTCTTATATCTTGAAAACAGTGACCCGTCATTAGTACTATCAACTCTTTGTTTATTTAGTTCTTTTATTTATATACTATCAACTCCTTTGCTTATTTAGTTCCTTTATTTATATACTATCAACTCTTTGCTTGTTTAGTTCCTTTATTTATATACTATCAACTCTTTGCTTGTTTAGTTCCTTTATTTATATACTATCAACCTTTGCTTATTTAGTTCCTTTATTTATATACTATCAACTCTTTGCTTATTTAGTTCTTTTCTTTATATACTATTAACTCTTTGCTTGTTTAGTTCCTTTATTTATATACTATCAACTCTTTGCTTGTTTAGTTCCTTTATTTATATACTATCAACTCTTTGCTTATTTAGTTCCTTTATTTATATACTATCAACTCTTTGCTTATTTAGTTCCTTTATTTATATACTATCAACTCTTTGCTTGTTTAGTTCCTTTATTTATATACTATCAACTCTTTGCTTGTTTAGTTCCTTTATTTATATACTATCAACTCTTTGCTTGTTTAGTTCCTTTATTTATATACTATCAACTCTTTACTTGTTTAGTTCCTTTATTTATATACTATCAACTCTTTGCTTGTTTAGTTCCTTTATTTATATACGATCAACTCTTTGCTTATTTAGTACTTTTATTTATATACTATCAACTCTTTGCTTATTTAATTCCTTTATTTATATACTATCAACTCTTTGCTCTTGTAGATGCATGAAAAGTCATACATACGATTGAATGTAATACAGAGTATAGAACAATTGCCAAATAATAGTTAACAAGGAATGACTGTGATATTTTTTCTGTCTATGAAGAAATAACATAAAAAATTTCGTGCACACTGAATAACGCGCGTAGCTGGTTATTTAACAGTGTGCACCACATTTTTTATGTTATTTCAAATAGACAGAAAAAATATGACAGTCATTTCTTATAATTTAATTCTAAATTCCTTTTAAACCGTAGAAAACCATGAAAATACGTTGATGACGTCACGGTCACACGACTACATTATGTCTATGGGCTCATACCAAAATAACGTCAGCCAATCAGAAGACAAGCTACATCCAAAATTAAATTATTGAACAATAGAGATAAAAGAGTAGACAAAATAAATTATAAAGAATAATGGAGTGAATATATTGTAACGGTTACGGTACCTCCAAAAAGAAAAAAAAGAAGGGTAAATACACGATTCAGATCACAGAGAAGAACTATGTCCAGTTTATATCAATATAAAATTACATAATAGCCATTGCTTTTAAAGATAAAAAAAAGGAAGAGAATTCATTACAGAAATGAAGTCCCACAAAAGCAGCGTTGTACACTCGAACTCGAAGAGAGCAAAATCAGGATTCTATTGATAAAATTAATAAAAACGAAAAAAGGACGAAAAGAAATGTACAATAGATTTTTCTAGAAAGAGAAGTTTAAATATAACACTTACTGTTCCTCTTATTTTTATGTAAAGATTTGGCTTCCACAATAAGTGCTGCACAAAAGACGACGAGAAGTGTTACCATAGCAACACGTGTCATGATGAATTACTGTCTGCTTTCTGTCTTGATGATATTGTCTGAAAAATAGAGAATAAAATTTAAAAATAACCAAACCGTTTGCTGATTTTTTTTATGACTGTAAATACACTATCTTCAAAATAATTGTACTTAGAATACAAAGGTACATAACACTTGCATGCAAGTAAACTTCTATGGAAACGGAGGATATGTATCTGTATCTGTATCTGTATCTGTATAGTACTGGAAATGAACTCAAAATACTGAGTAAAACTTATCCAGGAAATGTGTGTGCGCCACTGATGTCTAGTCGCGCGATATAACTGCCTTAAAACTTTCCACAGTTTTACAGTTCACGGCAGCATTTGGTAGTAAGTTCCAATCAATGATAGTTTGTGGAAAAAAAGAATGTTTATAAATGTCAGTATTTGCTGATAAAAGTTTTATTTGTTTGACGTTAGAAGTTCTGGATGGTCTAGTATTAAATTCTATATGATGTTCAGTGGGGATGGCTACCAGGTCGTTCACTATTTTATACAGTAGTACCAGTCGTTGTGATCTTGCTCGCAGTGTTTTTGACTGTGGGTGAAGCCTGAAGGTTCGTTCACATGTGTTGGACTCGCATCCATGGAGGGCTCCAGATCTATCTAAGTTTTGTCTTCAAGTGTTTTTTTATTGTGTTTATTGGCAAAAAATACATTTATAGAATAACTAATCGAAGAATTCAAATAGAGAAAAATATTCAACGAGTGACCGAACAACACATTAATTCACGAATGCGCGTAGCGCATGAGTTAAGGTTACACGATACCGAATGGCATATCTCCCGATTTCCAAAATTTTTAGCACACGTGTTCTTTGAATCGAGTTACATCGGAATATGTAATAAAAAAATGTGGGTCACCATTTTTTGTTTTCTTTGTAATTTCATAGGAAAACTTCAATTTTGGCCACAAATTTACATAGGTATATAGGGAAAATGCCCTTTATTCGGCCAACTTTTTTAGATATCCCAATGAATGGCTACATGTATGTTCTTATATACGGAGAAAAACAAAAAAACTAACATAATATCCAGGATTGAATACTGAATCCATACACGTATACAAACTCATATGTCACCATCCTTGTTTTTGAGATAAATGGCTACAAAGTTGATCGATACATCTAAAATTTGACTGAAAACGTTCGACGTTATAGTATACATAATATAACGTTACTCCTACTCAGAGACATGGAAAACAAAATATGTGTCGGGATCTGAATGGTGTTTATTTTATTTTTCCCTGTTGGGTTACGTATATTTCCTAGTAATGCAATATATAATAATAAATTCTATTGATATAATTTTATTTCGTCCTGCACTGAAATGGAAATTTCACACACGCTAATCTTGTCTGATTTTCACATCAATCGAGCATATAATTGAAACTTGCGTGAACTGGTTGGTTAATAGTTAAATCACCGGAATTTTGTACACATAAAATGCACGTCAATTTTTTTAAACAAAATTATTTCAATAATATCGTTATTGTAAAATATAATTAAAATCATGAAAAATATCTTCACATTTTTGTAAAGTTCACGTGAAAATAACATGAAAAATATCACGAGAATTCATTCGAATTACTGATTTTTTTAACTCCAGCCGTGTGTCTTGTTCAAAATGAATTCTTTTCTTTTGAGAAATAATTATTTTGTCATCCTATTTTTCACCTCATAGAACAGTCCGTACCTGGGGTTTTATTTTATACACTAACTTTTATGTATCAGCATGTTTTCATTTCATTCTGTTTCGTTTCGCAGTTTACAGGTACCCCTCTTTTTGCCCCTTTTCTATTTTTGATATTTTAATCAAAAGTTTAAAAAATCAAACATTCAAAAAGTGAAATAATCAAAATTGCACGTTAGGTTTAGTATTTTTAAAGTTTGATCAAAGGAGTAGGTCCGGTAAGGACCGATTTTGGCTTCAAATTTCAGGTTCATCTGAAGAAAGATTTTGACCCCTTTTTAAACACTTAAGTGTCTATTTTATTTGAATCAATTAGTTTATGTGAAAGATTGTAACTGATTTATTCATAAAAACGCAACGATTCAAGCTGCAATAGGAAAAATCTACCAAATATGCCGAAAATGTCTCTTTTCAGATGGTTTTTGTCAAAAATGAAAGTGGCCACATCCGTGTTCATCCTCAACCTTTATATATGTTATGTACTATCATAAAGTACAACTTACATTTCAATATTATTTAAGCATGAACACGAATGCGGCCACTTTTGTTTTTCACGAAAACCGTCTAAAATTTAACTAAAATGCTAGAATTGTGAAGATTTCAGTAATTTAGCATGCCTTATTGGATTAATGGTGCTAGTACCCGATATATGTGCATTGTATTGTCAAAAACAGCCCATTTTTGTGTAGCAGAAGAATTTTACTGTCCAATAAATAACTAAAAGTTTACATTTTAACAATTTTGTAAAACTGCTATATTTTGGCGCCAAAATGGGGTCTTACTGGACCTACTCCTTTCTAAACTATCGAATTTAAAAACGATATTTAGAATTTTAACACAATTTGAAAATTTGATATTTTAAAACTAATCTTTTTAATACAAATGTGTTCTTATTCAGTGAAAATGGGCATCACTAAACTTTGAAACAAATAAAATGGACCATAATTAAAAAAAAGAAAACATACAAGACTAAAAAAAAAAAATTGCCTTAAGGAGGTAGACCTAGGTTAAGGGAGATAACTCATAAAATCATCAGTATGTTTGTGTCAACCACTTTCATAAATATATTCTAAGCTTCTAGGTAACATATATTATTTCCACTCTGTTTCAGGTAAATGCTTAAAAAACATTGATGAAACTTGACTTTTACAAACGCACTACTGATTTATTGAGTTATCTCCCTCAACCAAGGTCTACCCCCTTAATTGGCACAATGTTTTTGGTTGAAATTTTTTAAACTAACAACCACATTCATTCAAGATGACGTTTTTCATTTAGCGGAATCAAATACCATTCCAAAGATCAACTACTGCATGTACTGTCCTACCTTTTATTGTGTTTGCACTGTATAATCCTGACCTTTTAAATTACATAATCCAAAATTATTTTGTATGGTGGAATCCGACATTGTTATTACCGGAAGTGTTGCCGTGGGGTTCTACGTGCTCTCTATTTTCTCGTGTCTCTCGGAGCTTTTAGTCAGCTTTATGCAAAGAGCGCGGGAAATTGTATCTTCAATGACCATGATATTACCGAAGAGTAACGAATGTTATGCAAATCAGGGATCCTCATAGAAACCAAGATGGCGGTTTTACAATGTAAATAGTCTTGAAAAATGTGAAGGTCGGGATTATACAGTGCAAACACAATAAAAGGTAGGACAGTAGTGGATATTTGGACTGGAATTTTCTTCCGTTAATTGAAAAACATCATCTCGAGGGAACGCGGCTAATATTTAACAAAATTTTGACAATAATCATTGTGCTAATTTAACGTGACGGCGACGTCTGTGCAAACTGTTTTAGGGTTGTCTGAACGAAAAAGAGATTTGACGTTTTTCCACTTATTACACACATATGTTACTATTTTATGTTTATAGTTTTATCGGGTTTTTTTGCCATGATATTATTCATGCTCATTCTTCATTCTAGAAAGGTTTGCTATGTATTCTATCAAATTAAATCGTAATCGTATCTGTGTGTAACCAAGTACCAAGTTACCAAACAAATGTACAACTCTACTGATAGTAGTCCAAATAATGAAGGCTATTTTTTTAATTTTTGCAGGCGTCAAAGAAAAAAAATATAAAAGCCTTTCAAGATGTCATAATTATTTGGACTATACTGATAGTCGACTTTGTTATTTACATTTCATTGTTAAAATGTCTGATTCCTGCTTCAACATCATAACACCGAACTGGTTCCCATGTTCCAAGTACAAGTATATATATATTAAAGTCAAACAGTATAAAAATAAAAATTGATAAATTTATGCTATCGGCAGACTCGAGCTCCATGAAGTTTAAATTTGTTAGATAAACGGATTTATCGGCCACTCCAAGCATATCATTTCGTCCCTGAAATGACTTAAAAATCATTTGAAAGATATTACGCAACATACAAGTAATTTTTGTATCTTCCTACATATAAGTACATCTTATTTTTCATCATTTTGACATACCTGTTTTTCAAACCTCCTACTAATGTCTGTCATCAAGCGCAGTGACGTCAGTATGAAATGACGTCATAAAGTGACGTCAAAATCACACGATAAACAAATCAGAAAGACGTTTTAATCAATGTGGCGTATTTTATGACTTGAAGAAGTTCTTTGATTCAGAAAACATTCTGATTGCTGGTAGGTTCAAGTAGCAAAACTTCCCAAAGGCAAAAGTGCACAAAGGCGTAGCTAGGTATCTTATATTATTAAAAAAAAATGTAAGCACACACTGCAACAGAGAGATAGGGAAGAGCTACCCTAGTAGGTCTGTTTAGTGTTAGGGGTTCATAGGCCTTCATAGGGCGAACCCCTGACGTAAATTCAAACCGATTTTCCAGCCGGACAGCAAATCCCTGATTTGTCCGTTAAAAACCCGGATTTATTATTCGAGAATCAAGTGGAGATAATTTAAGAGAACGTCGTCAACAGATGTCGCTGCGTAGAAAAATAATTCCCCGCGGAAGACGACCCGGCAGGAAATCGTGAATTTGTTAAATTATAAGAAACTAAACGTATCACGAGCGGTATGCATGATATGATAATTTTAACAAGTATTTAAAAGATATGAGAAGTCAAATAATTTCATCGTTGAATCAGAAATTCAAGTCATTTATTTTCAGCCTTCGGAACCGCCATTTTTCAACATCGACTGTCATTGACAAATATTCAACTCTGGACGAATTGACACAAACCCGTTTTACTTAGGAAAAATAAATATGATAAGTTTATATTGATAAACTGGAGCATGGAGAACAGAACTGGGGTAGTCACATGACGTTACCCTTCCTTGTTTACACACGAGCACAATTCCAGTACACATCACAAATTGGTAAGGCCCTGCGGGGACTCCCTTCTCTTTTTGATGAAACTGCTCTGCTCTTGACTAAAACAGCTCCGAAATATGACAGACTTGCCACTAATGAAAAGACAGTCAACATGTCATTTGAAATGAACAAAATCTGTTATTTTTTGTGTAATTTATTTCCCCTTTTCATGCCCCAGTACACAAAAATACTAAAAATGAACAAAATTTGTTTTACTTTCATATAAATCACACAAATGTTATGAATTCAGCGCATTAAACATGTAATAAAATGTACACAAACCTCCCAATAACATCCCTTTAGCAGTGCATTATTTATTGGGAAGTCCAGGTGTAAATTATTGTGACACTTGTCAGGTTTTGTCCTGAATCAGTGAAAGAATGACATGTCCAGTGTAAACATTCTGAGATCAGATATATCATAGATAAATAACAGAGGAAAACAGTTTGAAGAGAGTCAGATCCTTATTTTGTAGCTTTCAGATGTAATTTCAAATGAATGAAGATGATATCACTTCATAATATAATAAATATTGCTTGTGCTTGTTCCCTATTCATCTTCCAGGTTCTAGCAGTCATTCAATAATTGTTCCATAGATAATTGTTCAATCTGTATCCAGTTTACCTATTAGTAAATTAATCTCTATGAATGAATACTTAGTCTAGTTCATTCTTTTTTTACAATTGTTAAGCTGCATGCACCTGCATTTGATGATTGAGGATTTATGTATCAGGTCAACATGGTATTTTTTTTTAATTCTTCATATTACACATATTTCAGTCTATATATATATGTTACCAGAAATGGTTATATATCATATGTCTCGTATGGTATATATTATTTGAGAACATTATGTCAATATATATTATACTATATATTATATGAATTATATAAAAAGGTTATATTCATTATATAATTATTTTTCACACTCCATGGCTCAAGCTGTTGAATGTTGTGATTGTTTTTTTTCAATTTGAGTACATGCATTACTATCCCACTGAATTACATATAATTCGCGAGAAAGCTATTTTCAGTTTTACTTTATTCTAGAAAAATATAAAATTTACTTTATCTTAAATGTTAAACAGACATGACTCAAGAGGACTGTATGGGTATCCATATTCTATGCTTAGATTTATATATATCTCCTAAGCCAAATGATTTAAAAAAAAACAGAAAGTTTAAACTACTACATTTCAGAATTTATATTTTACAATATAACCCCTTTTCTAAAATGAGACAGCACACAACAAAACACATGACAGTGTCACTATCAGGCCAAATCTAAATATATAGTTAGAATGAAAAACCACTGCAGAGAACAAAGTTCAATATAAAATGCAATATTTTTATGACATCTATTTTTTCAGGAATAGATTTTACTTTTTTAATCAGTCTCTCAATACAAAATGAAATAAAGCCCTGATTTTGTTTTTATTATTTATTATTTTTTCTAAATTTTTATTACTTTGTAATATTTCTACTTACAATCACATAGAAATTACATTTTTGGTAAAGCCTTCTTATAGAGTACTTTGATTAATTCAATTTTAATCAAAATTGTCAAGGGTATATATGATATCCTATCGCCAGTGACTAGAAATTGTTACATTTAATAATTACTTGCATAGATAAACATATTTAGAATGGAAATAAACATTTAATAAGTTCACAGATATAACTGACATTGGGTCTTAACTTAACAGAAATTCTCTAAAAACATTATTCTAGAATAGAATATATAACAGCAAAATTGTACATTTTATACCCATAATCTTTATAAAATATATTTTTATGTAGATCTACTAAGAAACAATATGTTTCTGCATCACTGAATGCTGAATCAAAATGAAGAATTTATGTGTATTCAAGAATAATAATTTATGGTTCTTCTAAAAAGTATGCCATGAAATAATTATTTCCATCAAAGTATATATATATATATATGACAAAATAGAGGTATACACATGCAATCAGGGAATATTCTGCAACATTCCCCCCTTTAATGATGGAATTTTAACACCAAAGCTTTGGGCAAGTACTTTTTTTTCTAACAATTTACTGGTCCAAAACCCCTCACTTTATGTAAAAAAATAACCATATAGAAAACTTTTTTTTATATTTCTTCTGAAGCTGTAGTAATATATTTTTTAAACTGAATATGTAATAATATTTGCAATTTCCCCGATTTCTAGATGATTAGGGAGCTACCATTTGATTTTTATGGGGGGGGGGGGGGGGCTAGGATGAAATTTGAAAAAAATAGGAAGGACAGGAGTTTTGAGTAAAAAAAAAAGGCAGGATGACACATTTGCAAAAAAAAAAAGTCAGGACGACAATTTAGGTAAAAAAAAAGTCAGGATAAACTAAAAAAAAAGGCAGGACCGAACAGAGTGAAAAATAAAAAGGCAGGACAGAGATTACACCTAAAAAAAAATGCAGGACAAAATTTTTCATCCTAGCCCCCCATAAAAATCAAATGGTAGCTCCCTTATCAGATATTTTTATGCAATATGTAATTAAATAGTGATTTACCAATGCAGACATACATTCTATTATACTTTCTCTCACTGTTTGGGTCTTGATACCTGACAGGTGCCCTCATTCCAATGATTAATTGTAATATCCAAGGTATTTTTCATATTTACACATTTTCCTTCGCACACTGATAAATTATTGGATATTTTACCCCAGAATGAACTCTTTCACTTACTAAAATTGAGCGAAATGGTTATTTTCTCTCATTTCTGATCAGCCGTCCCTTCAACGACTTTTCATTCGAGTTATCTCCCTTTGGCCGGTCGCTAGTTTTGGGCCTGTTGAATTGACACAATGCCGTTTTACCTGGCGAGTTTTTGTATCAATAGGCATTTCATGTTCATAATATCAGGAGGTATCATCCCTATAAAGGAAAATACGTTACCATTCCGTGTGTCATTTCAATTTACATTTATTTACCGAGAAGTGTCACGGCCGCGGCACGTTTTTTCATCTTTCCCAATCAAATAATCAAGGAAATTCTATTTTTTCATTCTTAAATGAATAACGTAGTTAAAGTTTGAAACCTGCCGTATTTAAAGATGAATTTGGTTAAGCATGCTAAATACACAAAATAGCTTTACGCCGTCGATTTCGTGGCGTCATTGCCGTTGCTAAAAAAGGCCATTTTTTGAACTGAAAATCACGTGACCAGAATAATAAAATCGACGCCATTATGAGATTTGCTGTCCGGCTGTTCAGCACTTTTTTTTTGTTTCAAAATTTAATGTACAAAACATGAAATTTATTGGTCATGTTATTGTGATAATATGCATGAAGAAAAGCGTTTACAGATACCGTTGTTTTTATTTATTTTTCTCTCGCTGTGATTACTGTGAAGCGTCACACAACTCACACTCACAGCAACATGGCAAAATGTAAAAAAATGGCCTAACTAAAGCTCCATCAGTTATCACCATTAATTTGTTATAATTTTGCCTAGTCCGTATGGCATGGGCTTCTCAGACTTTGATCTCCACCCAAACACATGCAAGCCTCTAGTGTTCATTGTTCCAGGTTAGTCTAAATAATTATGACATCTTGAAAGGCTTTTTTTTTTGCCGCCTTACATCGTAGCAGGAACTTGAAGGCGTCAAAGGTCCTCAAAGCAAAAATTTAAAATGGCCTTCCAAGACGTGATAGTTACTTGGACTACGTTCCAGGTGTGAATAACATACGGATATCGATAGGATTATAAGACAGAAGTGAGAGTTTACTACACGAAAATAAAATAAAAATAGGTGAGGGAGAGAGTGGCAAATACCTAGATCGCCGTGGTATATTTCTTTTGAATAAGCTCACTTTAAAAAAAAATCATTATATGTAATTCAGTGGTTATCGTTTGTTTATGAGATACATATTTGTTTTTTTTTGTACATAAATAAGGCTGTTATTTTTCTCGTTTGAATTGTTTTACATTGTTATTTCGGGGCCTTTTATAGCTGACTATGTGGTATGGGCTTTGCTCATTGCTGAAGTCCGTACGGTGACCTATAGTTGTTAATTTCTGTGTCATTTTGGTCTCTTTTGGAGAGTTGTCTCATTGTCAATGTCATTGGCAATCATACCCCATCTTCTTTTTATGTAATTCACATTCAGGAACGAGGATTAAAACTATGAAGTTCATTATAACAACAATAGAATATTAAGATGAATAAACTGCGAAATACAAGTACAATTCTTCATTAATTTTGGTCAGCCACAATTTATGTATCGAAAAGTGAAAATAGTTTGTTTTTTTATAATTTGGTGTTTTGTAAGTGTTTTTCACCTACCTCATCGAGTCTTCACCTCTCTATAAATCCAAATATTTAAAAATAAAATAAAAATAAGAATCTATTTATAAATTAAACCTGTCCGATTTTCTTATTCACCCGAATTAACCTCGCACCTGTAGCGGATTCATCTCTAATCTATTCATGTAAAGATCTTAAGAATAATTTTTTTACAGAATGGCGATTACCGGTATTTGAATATTGGAATAAATTATAGACATATTAAGCTTATAAAATAAAGTTTCCTTCATAGCTTAATATATAAGAAATCAATTCGTGATTAAAGGCAGCCCATTTTGCGCATATGATTAACTTCTCTAACAAATTGTATTCAGATGAATTGGAGCGAATTTTTGATAAGAAGTTGTTTGTAAGGTCGCTTAAAGTCATATGAAACTTCAAAGTAAAAAATAATGATGCAATGTTTTTATAACTAAATGACTAGTTTATGTTATAAAAACTTATGTACATATCCATTTTTCTTAAGAAAATTCTTGAATTTTTCCAAATTTAGAAGAAGTTTACTTTTTTTTAATTGTTTGCTTCGTTTTAGGTATTAGCGAAACAACAACACCACTCAAAGAATTGAACAAAATCATTTTAATAATTACATTACTATTACATGTAATAACAAAAACTATCACTTCGGGTAATAGAAAAAAGTAAAATCACAAAAATAGATAAGTTCTTACCAGATGTTATCACAAGCACAACGTCCTAACTAAATATATAAGGGCATAAACAACAGACACGGGGGAAACATTCTACTGCAGCCATACAGCACGACATAACGATTTAAAAAGATCTTCAGAGGTTATGTTTGTACTTGTATTGCAAAACAACCTTTCTGTTAATCTGTATGTTACCTAATAATGTGCATGTACTAAGTCAGGAGCCTGCAATTCAATGTTTGTCGTTTGTTGATTGGTTACATATTTGTTTTTCATTTACTTTTTGTATATAAATTAGAACGTTAAACTTCTCGTTTGAATTGTTTTACATTTGTCATTTCGGGGCCTTTTATAGCTGACTTTGGCGGTATTGGCTCATTGTTAAAGGCATTATACATGGTTACCTATTATAGTTGTTATTAAAATAATTTCTGTGTCATTTGGTCTCTTGTGGAGAGTTGTCGCATTGGCAATCATACCAAATCTTCTTTTTTTATATTTAAATAAAGCTTTATGTCTTATTATGAGCTATTAAAAAGTAAATATAAAAAAAATGTGGTATGATTGACAAAAAGCTTGTTGTAAAATGCAAGCCACAAAGTAACATTTTTATTTAATGCCTTCAAGTAGAAAAATACCTCGTAGGATAGTTCTGTCTGTTTTACTTATTTTACTAAACATTTGTTTTAGCCATCTAAAGAAAGGACAATCAGACGATGATGATTCGGCTATTGGTGTTTGTTGTCCTGGTAACAGTCACATATCACAAGACAGAAGCAAGATCTAGATCCTCACATCGTCCACACCCATGATCATGGTAAGGAAGCAAGATCTAGTTCCCAACATCCGTCATCGTCAGTCCCATGATCATGGTAAGTAAGAAGCAAGATCTAGTTCCCCACGATCATGGTAAGTCAGAAGCAAGATCTAGTTCCCCACATCGTCCACCCATGATCATGGTAAGTAAGAAGCAAGATCTAGTTCCCCACATCCGTCATCGTCCACCCCATGATCATGGTAAGTAAGAAGCAAGATCTAGTTCCAACATTGTTCTCCCCACGATCATGGTAAATAAGAAGCAAGATGTAGTTCCCCACATCGTTCTCCCTATGATCATGGTAAGTAAGAAGCAAGATCTAGTTCCCCACATAGTCCACCCCACGATCATGGTAAGTAAGAAGCAAGATCTAGTTCCCCACATCCATCATCGTCCACCCCATGATCATGGTAAGTAAGAAGCAAGATCTAGTTCCCCACATCCGTCATCGTCCACCCCATGATCATGGTAAGTAAGAAGCAAGATCTTGTTCCCCACATCGTCCACCCATGATCATGGTAAGTAAGAAGCAAAATCTAGTTCCCCACATCCGTCATCGTCCACCCCATGATCATGGTAAGTAAGAAGCAAGATCTTGTTCCCCACATCGTCCACCCCACGATCATGGTAAGTAAGAAGCAAGACCTAGTTCCCCACATCGTTCACCCCACGATCATGATAAGTAAGAAGCAAGATCTAGTTACCCATATCGTCCTCTCCATGATCATGGAAAGTAAGAAGCAAGCTCTAGTTCCCCATATCGAATGGCTTATAAAATTGAGAATGAAAAATGGGGAATATGTCAAAGAGACAACAACGCGACCAAAGAGCAGACACCAGCCGAAGGCCGCCAATGGTAACAGTCACATATCGCAAGACTGAAGCAAGATCTAGATCCCCACATCGTCCACCCCATGATCACGGTAAGGAAGCAAGATCTAGTTCCCAACATCCGTCATCGTCAACCCAATGATCATGGTAAATAAGAAGCAAGATCTTGTTCCCCACGATCATGGTAAGTCAGAAGCAAGATCTAGTTCCCCACATCGTCCACCTCATGATCATGGTAAGTAAGAAGCAAGATCTAGTTCCCCACATCCGTCATCGTCCACCCCATGATCATGGTAAGTAAGAAGCAAGATCTAGTTCCAACATTGTTCTCCCCACGGTCATGGTAAATAAGAAGCAAGATGTAGTTACCCACATCGTTCTCCCTATGATCATGGTAAGTAAGAAGCAAGATCTAGTTCCCCACATAGTCCAGCCCACGATCATGGTAAGTAAGAAGCAAGATCTACTTCCCCACATCCATCATCGTCCACCCCATGATCATGGTAAGTAAGAAGCAAGATCTAGTTCCCCACATCCGTCATCGTCCACCCCATGATCATGGTAAGTAAGAAGCAAGATCTTGTTCCCCCCACATCGTCCACCCCATGATCATGGTAAGTAAGAATCAAGATCTAGTTCACCACATCCGTCATCGTCCACCCCATGATCATGGTAAGTAAGAAGCAAGATCTTGTTCCCCACATCGTCCACCCCACGATCATGGTAAGTAAGAAGCAAGACCTAGTTCCCACATCGTCCACCCCACGATCATGATAAGTAAGAAGCAAGATCTAGTTACCCATATCGTCCTCTCCATGATCATGGAAAGTAAGAAGCAAGATCTAGTTCCCCATATCGAATGGCTTATAAAATTGAAAATGAAAAATGGGGAATATGTCAAAGAGACAACAACGCGACCAAATAGCAGACACCAGCCGAAGGCCACCAATGGGTCTTCAACAAAGCGAGAAAATCCCGCACACGGAAGTGGTCCTCAGCTGGCCCCTTAGCACGTGAAAATGTGTAGTAGTTCAGTGAAAATGGACATCAAATTAAACTCCAAAACATAAAAATTAACTAAAAATAAAAAAAGAACATACAGAACTAACAAAGGCAAGAGGCTCCTGACGTGGGACAGGGCAAGCGCAAAACCGTGTCGCTGTTTCATATGTTTTGTGAGATCCCAACCATCCCCTATACAGCCTCAGGTACAATGTACCTCTAGCCAAAGTAAAATAAACACACATGGAGCAATTGCACACAGTAAACAGTAAAACTCACTTCAAAAGAAGTCTGAATGCGGTTGCAGAAAAGGTAAAAAAAGAAACTAAGCAAAATTGCAATGATACATAAATTAACAAAGGACTCGGCTAGCAGCCTCAGGCCTTGAAGTCATAAAACTTTTGAGTCAGTTTTTTGTACTCATACTCCAAATTCAACCAATCAAAATACTGGATTTCATGTTTTGAGCATGATTTTTGTGCTCCGAGCACTGAGCAAAGTTTTATGACTTCAACCCCAGATCTCAATTAAACTTGCTGTAAAAGTTTATGTCTTCATCATATAAAAATCATAAGCACAATACCTCCATAAGGGGTTTAATATCATACCATCATAAAATATACACTTATACACTTTAAATGAACTTACAACAGTATACATTTAGAAAGATTTGGTTAGCTTTAAAGGTGAATGTCGACATTTTCCAGAATTGACGATGACTGAGGTCAAGTTCTGACGCCTATGTGCGCATGTATATACTCGCCTTCCTTACAATTGTAGACGGGGTCAGAATGTTAAATTATAATGCCATAAACACAAATTATCTTATTTTAGGCTGTGGAGTAAATGAATGGAAACGTTTTCGTCAAAGCTGTTACTACATTTCTGCTGAGGTGATGAATATCGACGATGCCATGGTATGTACATGTACTCTTGTAGCTTTTCCGTGTTACACGATCATGTTCCAAATAAATGTATTCCTGTCAATTTTTGAGAGAAAAAATACCAATTCAATGCTCGAAAACAAGATAAATCTACTCCCAATAAATGTCGATGTAGAACGATGAACAGATACACTATGTTCAGGGGTTGTATTTAAAAAAAAACAACGTTAATCGTCGGACAGACAGACTAATTTTCTGTTCTAGACGCTTTCTAAAGAAATCTCTTTCCGTAAATAGTTAAGGGAGTTCGCTTCTCAGTTTCAAAGTAATTAACTTTTCGAAAAACTAGTTTATATAGATAGGGGATTAATAAAGGAATCCAAAGAGCAAAAAAATACATAGGTCACCGTGCTTGTTTTCGAGATATTAGCCATGGAAATTGTGGCGGGAAAATATTCTCTCTTGACTTTTCATAGCTTTATCATTGACAAGTTGAAGTTCTCAAAAACTGTAAAAAAGTAATTAAATTTTATAAGACTTTTACAGATGGCTTATCATTATACATGTAAAAGATTTACAAAAAGAAAAATGGGGGTCTAAAAATCTAAAACATGACAAGCCAACTTCCTTAATACCGTACTCGGCTACTGATTTATGTGTTGAGACTAAATGTGCATGTGTCTCATACTTCTGATTTGAGACCAAACGTCATATGCCTCACATAACTGTCTTGAGACTAAATATATACCCCTTGAAAAAAAAAGGATTGCAACACCTCCATTGAAAACAATGTAAAATGAGTATAATTTGGGTTCTGCTAAATACCTTTAATCCGTTTATGGTTTCAAATTGAATTCATTGTATTAACTTACTTTTCATCTATTAGTAATGCTACATGGTTATGCCATAACATCGCCACTGAAATAGTTTTTTGCGCTTTTCACAAAAAATACAAATTTTTCAGGACTCATTTTTTCCAAAACATTGATTCTGCAACAACTACAGATTTTATTATAGTGATAATGTTGCAATAACATGTTTTATTTTAATTATTCGTTCTTTTTTTCCTATTCATTAAAGTTTATAGTTCTGAGATTGTTCAGATATAACTATAATTATTTGCCACTATATTTCCATAACAAGGGTTGCCACGTTTTCTATTTTGTTTTCTGAGATTGTTCAGATATTACTATAAATTATTTGCCACTTTTATTTCCAATAACAAAGGTTGCCACGTTTTTTGGTGTTTTCTGAGACAATTTCAGATATTGACTATATATTTGCCACTTTATTCCAATAACAAAGGGTTGCCATGTTTTTCTAGTGTTTTATGACAATATTCAGATATGACTATAATTATTTGCCACTTTATTGCCAATAACGAAGGTTGCCATGTTTTCTAGATGTTTTATGATATTATTTAGATATGACTATAATTATTTGCCACTTTATTTCCAATAAAGAGCGTTGTCATCTTCTCTAAGTGTTTTCTGAGATTATTCAGATATATGACTATAATTATTTGCCACTTTATTTCCAATAACGAAGGTTGCCATGTTTTTTGGTGTTTTCTGAGATTATTCAGATATCACTCTAAATATTTGCCACTTCATTTCCAATAACGAAGGTTGCCATGTTATCTAGGTGTTTTATGAGATTTTTCAGATATGACTATAATTATTTGCCACTGTATTTCCAATAACGATTGTTGCCATGTTTTCTAGGTCTTTTCTGAGATTGTTGAATGTTCAGATATCACTAATTATTTGCCACTTTATTTCCAATAAAGAAGGTTGCCATGTTTTCTAGGTGTTTTCTAAGATTGTTCAGATATTACTATGACTATTTGCCACTATATTTCCAATAACAAGGGTTGATATGTTTTGTAGGTGTTTTCTAAGATTATTTAGATATGACTATAATTATTTGCCACTTTATTTCTATAACGAAAGTTGCCATGTTTTATAAGTGTTTTCTAAGATTATTCAGAAATTACTATATAATTATTTGCCACTTTATTTCCAATAACGAAAGTTGCCATGTTTTATAGGTGGAGTGCCAAGAACAAGGAGGAGCTTTAGTATCAATTGAGTCACCGATCGAAAATTACTGGATTGCTGAAAAACTTAACAGACTTCCAAAAGTAAGTAGGTCTTATAATATCACTTTTTAATTATAATGCAAATTACTTGTAACAATTTGTTTTTCCTTGTCTTAAATTGAATTCAAGTCCGCAATTAACCAGTGGTAAATAAAATATGGTCAATTCTCTTAAGCTGGCGATTCTGACGGTTCAAGCGACTAAAAATCCGCAAAAACCACAAATTTCGAGTGAAGTGGTGGTCCTTGTGTCTGACTGAAAGTTTCTGATGGTTTTATAGTTGTTTAGGCTTTCTGATGTTTATCATTATAACTCCAAACTATAATGATTATTTATATTTAATATGTAACCGTACAATAATGGTGCAAATTTGCCTCATCTAATTTAAGCCCGTGGAAAATTTCGATATAAACACAAGTTGTACTGCAAATACAGTTCTAAAAAGGTTCAGTGGGAATTCCAGATGTGTAGTCTTGGTGGTACTAATGTAAATGCCAAATTGACAAGGCTAAAACAAATTTCGGGACTTCTTGGAGTGAGTTGTCTTTTTCATTAGATCTCAAGAATAAGCAAATATTTAAGTACCTATCTTATTTATAAGCTAGTTTTATGAAATGTTACCAATATACTTAAGACCATGTTTACATATAGAATAATACATGGCTAAATCCGTATCGCATGCTGTATCACCACGAGAAACCAATATCAGTCCCGAGGGCCGAAAGTCGAGTGGTCGAGTGGTGATACAGCATGCGATACGGATTTAGCCATGTATTATTCTGTTTATCATATATTTTAATAGAATCAGATTTTTTGAGATATCCATTTTTTTCAAATCGTCTGAAATTATAAGCTAGCAAAGACCCATTTGCGGACATCAGCTGTTGTCTGCTCTATGGTCGGGTTGTTGTCTCTTTGACACATCCCCTATTACCATTCTCAATTCTATTATGATTTTCCTGTATTTTTCCAGCTGACTTGGTTTTTTTTTATAGACATCCTTATTTGCTTAATATCCACATCGTAATGCCCACTATACAATCTTATTAAATTCTCAATATAAGCCCATGGGTAATGATTTAAAAAAAAAATCGATTTTAGTTGAATTGATAGGACATTTTTTTTAGTGGGAACTCATTTTTCTCCAGGAAATACAGGAACTGAACGTCATAGGTCAAACGTTGACGTCATTCGAATTGTGACGTCATGCCAGGTATGCGATACGGGTTTTGCTATGCAATACGGGTTTAGCCATGCGATACGGGGTATGCGATACAGGGTATGTGATACAGACTGGAAAAAAGAACCTTTATTAGATATACAAAATTGCTGTATTTTGTACTAAACATATGATAAATACTAGTAATATATATAGAATGTAAAACAACATGAACCATTCATGTTTTAGCGATTTAGTTGTGTTACGGATACAGTTTTCTGTTGCGCTGAACACATTCAAATTGCTTCATATCATTTGCATGTAAATAAGAGGTCTCTAAATCACCAGTCATGTCCAATATATTTAGAATTATTATTTTGAAATATTGAAGCTAGAGTGGAGCTATTTGCTTTTTTTGATAAAAAATAATATCAAATATCTATACAATTTTAACCTTTAATACAGGTCCTTCTTACTTTGTAGCTCTAAAATTTCTCTAATAATAAATGATTATATTTCAGGTGGATAACCGTTTCTTCTGGACTAGTGGATTTACTGCCGCTGATAAAGTTAAAGATAACACTTATTACTGGATATGGGGAGATTATACAGAAGTGGGTTACACAAATTGGGCACCAGGCGAGCCGAACGACAAAGGATACGTTTGTTTAGCCGTCAACAGATGGAACGGAAAGTGGAGTGACGAAAAGTGCCAAGAAAAATTCAATGTCGTTTGCGAGAAGAAGGTGGATCAATGATGTGTTTTCATCTAACAGTAAAACTCATAACTAGAACATGTGTTTTGCTTATACTATTATAATCTAAATCATGATGAAACAGATAGCTTTCTTTTTTATTTACAAAGACAATACGATAAGAAGATGTAGTATGAGTGCCAATGAAACAACTCATCATTCAATTCACAACTAGTAAAAGTAAACTATTATAGGTCAAAGTTAGGTCTTCAATGCGTAGCCCTGGCTCTCACCGAACAGCAAGCTATAAAGGGCCCCAAATTACCATGTATGTCGTTAAGTATTTATTTGTTCGACTTTATTAAAAAAAAACATGTCAATTAAACTTTTGAATATCAGATAGTGAAGACATGTCACAACACTATATATAGTGATACATACACATGAATTAAAGCAATTTAACAAAAATTAAAGCAATATTTATAACAAAAATGAAAACAACATTTCAAGACTTAAAGTAACATTGCAAAACTTAAAGCAACATAACAAAACTTAAAGCAACATAACAAAACTTAAAGCAACATAACAAAAATGAAAGCAAAAGGAGTAGGTCCGGTAAGGACCGATTTTGGCCTCAAATTTCAGGTTTATCTGACGAAAGATGTTGACCACTTTTTAATCACTTATTAAAAAGTGTCTATTTAATTTGATTCAAATAATTTATGTGAAAGATTTTAACTAATTTAGTCATTAAAATCGCTCCTATTAAAGCTCAAATATGAAAAATCTACAAAAAAAAATGTCACTTTTAAGATGGTTTTTGTCAAAAATGAAAGTGGCCGCATCCGTGTTCATCCTCAACCTTTATATATGTTATGTATTATCATCAAATACAATTTACATTTAAATATTTTGGATGAACACGAATGCCGCCACTTTCGTTTTACACGGAAACCGTCTAAAATTTAACCAAAACGCTATAATTGTGAAGATTTCAGTAATTAAGCATGACTTAATGGTGCTAGTACTCGATATATGTACATAGCATTGTCAAAAACAGCCCATATTTATGTAGCGGAAGCATTCTACTGTCCAATAAATAACTAAAAGTATACATTTTAACAATTTTGTAAAACTGCTATATTTTGGGGCCAAAAAGGGGTCTTACTGGACTTACTCCTTTCAAAATTTGAAAGCATCATTATAAAAGTAAAGTTAATTAAAAGTAATCATTACTTTGGTTGGTAAAGTAAACTTGAGCATTTAGATTGTCTTTTCTGATTGTATTGCATTGTTGGAGTACATTGAACGACGTACAATGTATATCACAAATACATTTAACTTTGTAAAGTGGTCACGCAGTATGGCATGTAAATAAATGGAACTACACATTTATTATAAAAAAAAAGGAGATGCTGTACGTTGCGAATGGGGATAATACAACTTGAATGATAAAGGAAATGGGGAATGTGTAAAAGCGACAACAACCCGACCATAGAGAAGACAACAGCAGAAGGCCACCAATGGGTCACCAAAAGTTTTTTCTAGAGTTCAAGGAACGAAGATATAAACCATTATGCGTCACCCTACGACCTTCGCAATGAGAAAACCACATACCATACTAACGCCAAAATGTATAACAAAACAATTTACGAAAAATAAGTACATGTATGTCAAGGTGTATAAATAATTGGGGGTGTTTACTATGTTTGTGAGCACTGAGCACTCACTCTAATCTGGTAGAGTGATGTAAAGGACAAACTGTAAAATTCAGTTGTAAAAGTCTCAATTAAATGGATCCGTACGAGGCACAAAACAACTAACACAAAGAAACAATAGACACAAAGCACCGGTATAGGTATACTCACAGTAAATGAAATCTAGATTACAACTAATAAATAAATCATATTCTAGTGGAGTGACATTTCGGGAAAAGTCGCTTATGGACCGAAATACCTGATGACTGAAATTTCCCACGAAGATAGAGTAAACATAATACTTTCAGTTTAGCCTTGTCGTAGAGTTTTCCCACGGTGCAGTTTTTTGTTAAATCGCGTTTAAGTGTGACTTTCGGATTTTTTTCTTTATCTTATTCCTACACGGGAACGTTTATAATTAATTCACGAAAAAAGATATCATCAAAAAATTGGTATCAGACGAAAGAGTGATGCATCAGCTTTAATTTTATTTGACATCAAACTTTAATATTATAAATATGAACATATAAATTGAGTGAATTGGACGGTTTTTAAATGTATGTAACTTTTTTTTCAATCTTACCGTCTGTCAAAGTATATTACATTTCTTACATATACACATGGAAAAAAGTATTGCAACACCAAATTAGAATTGAAATTAAAAAAAAAACACTTTTTATTTTTTTGTGATATAATTTGGTAAAATAGAACAACTTAAACATTATTTAAGTATCACCTGATTTTAATCAATAAATATCGACTAGATCAGTTTTTATCTGCACAAGCAGCTTCTATACCCGTAAACAGCAAAACATATGTTTTTATCCTCAAGTTGTTTTCAACACTTTAAATAACTAAATTTATAATGTTATGTAATTACACCTTTTAATGGGTCCTCGACAACTCTAAACTGCAGCAAGACGGCAGATTATCAGCATGAGAGAAGCAGGGATGTCGCTGTAACAACTGCACGTATTGCTGGTCATCACCATTCCACTATAAGTCGTTTTGAGAATAAAAATCAGGCACTAAACGATGTTAAAGACCTTCCGAGATAAAGAAGACCCCCTAAACCTTTTGCTAGGGAAAATCAAGCATAATGAAGGTTGGTCAGAATTGCATACAATACAATCCTAAAAAGAGAGTGGTGGGCATACAGGAGCCTTTTAACAAGAACTGTTCGAGATCGACTCATCGCTACTGGTTATCGTGCGATAAGACCATTTCGGAGACCTTTGCTTACGAACAGACACACAGTTTTCCGTATCCAATGTAGTGCAGAGCTCGCTAAAGTTGGAAATAAGCATCGTGGAGGAAGATCCATTGTTCCATTGGAATTCGGTTCATCTTCCTTGGCCCGATCGTAGCCCGGATTTGAACCATATCGAGCATATATTGGACACTATTGGGCGGAAAGTGCGCGAAAGGAAACCCCAGTTCAAACACATAATGAAATAAACAATGCCCTTTATCAGAAATGGTTGCTGCTACCTTAGCAACACATTAGTCGATTTTTGGCAGGAATCAGAAGACGTTTAGATGCGGTTATCCGTTTGAATGGAGGCTGCGCACAAAGTACTAATTCTTTGGCGTATAACGATCAACCATGATGTGAACAGTCATCTGAAGATTAATTTTGAAATGTCTGACATTGTAAAGTTCGACTACAGTAAAAGTTGTAAAATGCATTTTTTTGTACAAAAAACACTTCATTTTGTTATTTATACTGTGGTTATAAAAAAAAAAATTTGTTTCAATGCCAATGTTATCATAAACTATGTTTCAATAATATTATACAAATATTTTATTATATTTCATCCAAAAAAAGAGGCTGATTTTTTTTCAAGTTTTAAAAAATCAAGGTGTTGCAATACTTTTTTCCAGGTGTATATATATTATGTAACACTCAGAAACGTGTCCTTCCCCCCAAGCGTGTCCGATTCCCTCAAACGTGTCCACACCGACGTCACTGAACTGCAAAAACGGGCGCATTACGTTTGCGCGCATTTGGGGATTAAAATGTTTTACGTTTGCGCGCAGCTTTTGATTACATTTGCGCGCATTTATCTTACAGGTAAACTCAGTTAAAAAAAAAGGGAATATGATAAAATATAAATAATATAAAATATAAATGACTATAATTTTCCTATTAGATATGACTGAAAAGCATTAACTTTGAAAATATATTTTAATTATAAATTAATTGTGTATATTGAATTCTAACACAAAATGTAGTGTTAATGATAAATTCCGTTATAACTTACACATGTTACAGCATACTTGTAACTTCCTTGCGAATTTGTCAGGGGGAACAAGTACCCCGAATATAGTGATCTCTTTTAAGTTCGTAAGTTATTTAAGTTAGTTTGTAAAGTTTTTCAAGGCACGAACATTTGAAGGTTTTTTTTATAGCAAATCGGTGGAAAAATCGTTAGTATATGATGAATATTATACTTTCCGTAGTGATAGAATATAATGCAACCGACTTATCCTGCTTGAATCCTTTCACCTCCTCGTGGGTGAGTAGGTGACTTTGACCTACGGAAAGGCTACTTTTACTTAAAACAATTGAATAAATTTATACATAAATAAGTTTTATTACCTGAGCTTACCTGTCAAATAAATGCGCGCATTTGTAAACAAAAGTTGCGCGCAAACGTAATGATTTTTGCGCGCAAATGTAATAGTAATGCAAACGTAATGCACCGGCAAAAACATGGCTAGTTGTCAAAGGGCGCCAAAGCGTGTCATTTGTATAAACGACCAAACGTGTCCATTTATTAATAAATACCCAAACGTGTCCAATCCCACAAACGTGTCCATATCAAGCTTTTTAATTTACTGGAACCATCATTTGTGTTTATATTATAAAAACGTAGGTTATTTGTGTTTTATTTTTTATTTTTTATCATTGTATACTCATTTTACGATCTTTTACCATTTTGTTTTAATAGTAGAATCATTAAAAGATAAAAATAAATTACTTAAATTCTTTTTCTCTGCGCATTAAAATCTTTGTAGCATTTCACTCTTTATAATGTGCCAAAAGCTGTATTTTGGAAGGCAACAATTTTTTAAAGTTCCGAAACTTTTATTTAAAACGACCTTTATATTACATAACCACGTGACATAACATACATTGAAGTAGTTTCTTACTGTAGTTATAAACAAATCGGTCTTTACTCGCATTTACTTTTTTAGATTAAAATCCCAACTAGTGGTTATTTCAAATAACCGTCAAAATTAAGGCCTAAATTAAAATTCCCGGTATGATAATAGAACCTGTCTACAGTATATATCGTCAATATGATGTCGTTCAAATAACGAATGAAATATTTGGCACTGGACGTTATGTCTCTTGTTCGTGTATCTTTAGTGATGCTCGGAACCTAAAATTTATCAAAAATCAGATCTGTTAAAAGAAGATGGGAGGTCAATTCGACTGAAAGCCCACCGTGCAATATTCTGATTAATATAAAAGCCATCATCGTTACATAGTAAATTAACGATTAATTTAACTGAACTAAAATTATTTGTATGTTCGCTCTAAATGAGCATGAAATACTTGCAAATGGACAATAATCAAATTCAGTCAAAAGTTAATTTATATGTTACATATAAAATTTTCAGTAATGATAATTATTAACAACCGTCATTAAACAAACTAATGTTAATAAATGACCACTTCATCAACTGTGTCCCCGATCATAGAACAGCCGTGAACGTTATTGATGTCGCGTTTAGGACGTGTATTAGCGCTAAAAGACGCGAGACGTTCTTGCGTTTAAAAGTAGACACGTTTAGGCGAATAACAATTATCGAACACGTGTGGGGGTAATGAAATCGGACATGTTTGGGGAATATTGAATATTATGGACACGTTTGGGAAGAATAGACACATTTGGGGGGAATCGGAAACGTTTGGGAAGAATAGACACATTTGGGGGAATCGGACACGTTTGGGAGTGTTACATCTCGCCCCTCACATTACAATTATAATATATTTCAAATTTAGCCCAACGGTGATAAATCCTGAAAATTGCATTTTCATCCTTCCTGCATGGGGGATTCGTACCCTTGACTTTGTGGTATCGTGGCAACACCGCTTACACTGTGTGAATCGCTCAAGACCACTCTACCACCTAGGCTATACAAAAATTAAATACAGCTTTTGCATTTCCTTGTCGGCTTCAGCTAGAGTTATAACACAGTCCTTAAAAAAGTAAAATCACAAAAGTACTGAACTTCGAGGAAAATTCAAAACGGAACGTCCTTTTCAAATGGCTTAATCAAAAGCCAAAACACACCAAGCGAATGCATAACAACTGTCTTATTCCTGACTTGGTACATACACTCTCTTACGTAGAACATGGTGGATTAAGCCTTGTTTTATAGCTAGCTTAACCTCTCACCTGTATGACAGTCGCATACAATTCTTTTATATTGACAACGATGTTTTAACAAAACAAACAAAGATAATAAGTAATAAAATGTCAAAAACAGGCAAGTAATTGTGTACCTTTCGAATCAGCTATTTTGTCGGTAGTAAAAGATGGTAGTTTTGCTCAACATGACGCCACTTCAAATTTTAAGTTTGTTATACACGTTTATCCTGTTCAAATTTATGGCAGACATTCTATATTATATTATATTTGTCTCAAAGTTAGCCTTGCAATGTTAGATTTGCAAATTTGCGGTTTAAAAAATATGGTATATGAACACTTACTTTAAATGAAATACCCTGTTAATATAAAATAAAAACGAAGGCGTACTAAATGTGAAGCCGGGTATTTTTTGAAAGACCACAGGTATATCGAGACAAAGTCATCATTATTATATTATTTTGCTTTGAGAAATTGGCCTTTATTGAAAAAACTTTTCTTTTTAATTAATAATTATAGTTGCATGTTGGCACACATGAGCAATGTATTATAAAGATCGAAACTAAAACGATCCGTAAACGTAAATGTAAGCTAAAGTATATTTGTATAAATACACCTTATACCGCAGTCCCACTAGGCCACGATCGCACTACGATTTGTGAAAAAAAAATGCAAATTTTGATGATTGCGTGTAGATCGTAGTAAGGTCGTATCACGGTCGTGGTGAGGTCATCAAGATGGTGATGAGCGTGGCCAACTTTGAACATGTTCAAAACAATCGCCAATAGTAAATTTTCACAAAAAAATAGTGAAACAACTAATAGATAAGAAGATTTGATAGAACATACAAATCAACTTTTACAAGCCTTTTTATAATACTCATCACATAGCAGAAATATGACTAAATTTT
The DNA here is from genome assembly GCA_019925275.1 of Mytilus edulis. Classification (NCBI taxonomy): domain Eukaryota; kingdom Metazoa; phylum Mollusca; class Bivalvia; order Mytilida; family Mytilidae; genus Mytilus; species Mytilus edulis. The sequence continues at coordinate 19,767,753 of CM034360.1, forward strand.
TCACTTTAATAAGTCATGTCACGCTCCCTTTTCCTATTTTGCCCTGTCACATGAAATACTGTGTTTACTGTGTTTTTCTTAATAAATTATTTAAGTTTTACATATATATATAGATTTCTGTCAATAGTTGTGTCTACGTGTTTGATAAGTACAGATGCTACAAGGTTTAACAAGGTGGAGAATCATCTCAGACTGAAGCTTCTCTGACATGTAATACATCTTCATGTACACAACACCATCCCCCTTACCCATATATCGGGTCTTTACAACACCAACAAACAATACCTGACAACAAGAAGATTGCTATCTTAACACAAAAATGGACGGAGAGTCACAGCTTTAAATTTCCCGCACGGTAAGTACTGTATATTCATCAATATTGTTAGCAAAGTATGCTGAATGTCTGAATAAAACAATTTTTTTTTTCGCAGAGTTTTGTATTTGATCAGAAAGCGGTCTTGATCATGCTGCTATGAGCATATCAGGTCCGTCCTGCGTCTATGACATCGTAAACTTGTTGCATAATTACTTGAGGATACATTAGTCCAGCAGATAGGTGAATAATTGTGCACTTTGTGTTAAAAGCATAAAATTTTGTAGAAACATAGTTTGGACCATTCTAAACAAAATTAGATATGGAGGCAAGGTTGATTTGATCCACTTCCGGTTTTATCATCAAAATGGCGGACATGCATTTGATAACTGATTAATGGTTACCCAGCAGATAGGTGAACAATTGTGCACTATGTTTTAAAAGCATAACATTTGATAGAAACATAGTTTGGACCATTCTAAACAAAATTAGATATGGAGGCAAGGCTTGATTTTATCCACTTCCGGTTTTATCATCAAAATGGCGGACATGCATTTGATAACTGATTAATGGTTATTCAAATCTCACAGCTGGTAGCCAAAGTTTGCTGTGTAGACTATAATATTATTGTGTATTCATGGTTTGAAATAATGTATCACTTCTTTGAAACCCTCGGGATATTTTATTCAGAAATTTGTCACTTCCGGTAAGAAATATCACAAGTAAACGTAATTTAGAGACAAAATACATATGTTTGATAAAAAAAAAAGCAATGTTGTCCACAAAAAGGTTAAATATCCTTGACCATTGATATTGTTCGATCAAACATCAGCATAACGAATCGTTCGATTAATTGCGTAATAGTGGTGTCGACATTCAGAGTACTCACATGGGTTGCGTCCAATATTGTAGAGGCTGCAAAGGGCTACGTAGATGTATGACTATTGGACGTGTAGCTAGCCTAGCTGCAACATAGATATATATAGCAGCTAGACTAGCTACTCGTTCAGTAGACAAACATCTACGTAGCACTACGTAGCTGCTACTATATTGGACGCAACCCTGGTCTCTCATAACGGTGTATACTCTTGTGACACCATTCAATACCATTAATGTATCCCCTGTTTTTATACCTTAACCAGCGATCTATGCCACAGTGTCGAATACAGTGAATGCATGGAAAACAGGCAATGCATATGCCTTTTCTTCTCCTAAAAAGTTAGCAAGCTCATGAATTAAAATGTATACGAAGTGGTTTCCGGTCCCAAAGCAACCCATAAATATCAGCTGCATTGTCACAATGACATGAAACAAGAACTAATACATCGGTAACAACTGTAGCAATAATTCTCATCTCGAAAATGTGTTCATCCATCTGTTAATTTGACAGAAAATGAATGAGCTCTGTTTTGTTTTTATCTACACGTGAGAAGCTCTATCAGTTTCGTGGTTAGCATGATTGCCTTTGACAACGGCTCCTTGTACTGTCAATCTTTATATTGTTATTGTCAAAGGTTATAAAAAGTAAAATCACAAAAATACTAAACTCAGAGGAAAATCAAATCGGAAAGTTCCTTTCCTATTCAACGAACGACGAATAGTATCAACAACTGATACAGAACAAGCAGTTCGTTGCTGTCTTCAAGAAATTGATTTCCTATCACTTCTACCACAGAACCTACATCATGGATAAACGACATTTGAGCTCTTAGTTTCTGGTCGTGGTCAGTTGTGTTCTCTTCATCAAAAAATCGATATATGACTGTCCCTCTGGTATCTTTCGCCCTGCTTCTCAAACTCTTTAGCTAGTCTTGCCATTTCTTGTCAAGCTGCCATCCATCTTCGAAGGGCTAATGCGTTATCTGTTAACAGTGCCTCCATCCGACTTCACAGCATGTTTATTTCATGTGTTCTGTCAGACAGTGAACCATTATTTCTAAGTGCATATGTTTCTTTAGATGCATGAGGACGGATCTTTGGAGAGTTAACGTTAAGGATTCGTTTGTAGCTGTTAAATATGAATATCCAAGCAAACGTTAGTGTTTCCTGCTTATAAGAGTCGGTTGTTGTATATTGTCCATACAACAACATACTAACAAGAGCTACAAGAGATCTTGGAACATAATTCTCCTTTCAGTTCACTGGAAAACTACCGTCAAACCAAAATGTAACAATAAACATGTCGCTGCGAATTATGGTTACTGCTTCATAAATCTGCATTTAGTTTTAGTCAAAGGCAACATCACCTGCTTTCTGAAACGAGGGTTCTATATTATCTTTGAAAGCAAGTTAATTTTCTTTCCCTTGTTTTTATTCCTAAATATCAGGTAAATAAGCAAGTATTAGATATAAGAAGTTGTATAAGTGCCATTGAGACAAATCTCCATCCAAGTCAAACATGTGAAAGCTCTCACACAGGCAAACAAACCATAATTTTAAAATGTAAGAAGTCTATTCTTTTATCTTAAATTATGAACTCTGTCTTCAATGTCAACATCTAGATTCCTTATTCGCCTATAGAAAAAAACCTGACATCTTGAATCCTGGTGCTAAATCTTCTTCGGTTATGGAATCTTCATTGTAGCTGATGATGTCAGCTAATACGATTCCATGGCTTATTCGTGCGTTCCTCCTTATTCAGTCTCATCTTCAGTAGAGACTTTTGATGCCTGTCAATAAAGATAAGCAAGACATTGGACATGATATTTCGTTTCGTGTACAATGAGGTCCCCAGCACTGAGCTTCTCTAATAAAGTTGTGTACTGAAGTATTTGTACACATTGACGGTGAGGGTGGGTTTCCAGCTCCGATTGCCTGTTTTTTTACATATCATCTGTATTCTTTTGATGTCTTATTTTAGCTCTCTTTAGTTTTGTGTTTAAATGGCAGGTCTTATGCCATGTGGCATTGTTTTTGTACGTAGTATGTGGAAGACCCCTGCCATCATATTGTGCATACAGATGGGTCGTAGACGGTGAACATGGAAGTTCTTTGTATTTAACGAGATTTCCAGCCAAGGTAACATATCCAGCACCAATATTGATACACTTTGAGGGTGTAGGGCATTGCAGCTATTCGTCTGTCATATTTTGACAAATCAAAGATTTAACATTGAGAATAGAAATAGGAATATATCAAAGAGACAACAAACTGACCAAAGAGCAGACAATAGTCGAATGCCACCAATGGGTGTTCTATGCAACGAGAAATTCCTGCAACCGGATGTGGTCACCAGCTGGTCCCTATACAAATGGTGTACTTATTCAGAGTATATGGATGTCACACTAAATTCCAAAGCATATAAATGAACTAAAATCCAGTCAACCTCTCCAACATTTGGGGACGAACTACCTGGTCTTCGATTATCTGATACGTCAATAAGTTTAAATCTTTCAGAGCTCATCTTTCAATTGTTATTTAGACTCTTGATTTACCGAAGTGTATGTCTATCTTCATTCAAATATAATAATGAAACAGTAGTATTCACCATATCAATTGAATTTTAATGATCTCCAAAGAAATAAATACCTGATTCTATTACACCATTCTTCTCACTTTTTGCAAATTAAAAGTCAACATTTTTTTTGAATTTTGACATGAAATTTCGACCGGAAGTTAACTAAACCCATCCGAATTGCTGCTTCAGCAACACTGAAACCCATCTAATACGATTCAGATCGATTAAAACATCAGTTCTTTTAGTTTAAACTAAAAAAAATGAAAGAGAATTAAGAAAAGTTGAAATTTAAACATGCATCCGCCATTTTGGATTTTACCGGAAGTTAACTATATTTCCAGCTTGCCTCCATATCTAAAATTGAAGAGTATAGATAGAAGTATGTTTGAGCAAAATTTGGTGCTTTTAACACGAAGTGCACAATTCCGTCATATATTGCACCTATCTGCTGGACTACATGTATTATATAGGGAAGCAGTATATTGATTATTATTTCTAATGCAGCAAAAATACTGCAATCTGATTGGTTGACTACCCCGGTATAAATAACAACCCACCCTTGTTCACCCGGGGATCCCGACCGTGCGAGGGCTGTATAGACAGTCAAGGTAGTTAAAAACTTCCATATATACACCCGGGGATAAATAAAATTTTGCCAAATTTTTTAAAAAAATGAAATTTTGTAAACATAAAGAACAAAAAATAAAATTTAGAACAAAAATATTAAGTTTTTTTGTTTTTTGGTAAACTCAAAGAAACACAAAAAATTTCTGAATTTTTCCAAAAATAAAGTAAAAAAAGTATTTGACAATGTGCAGCAACATGGACATTGAAAAAATATTACGCTGGAAAATTTTCATCACCATTTTTACAATTTTACATCCTGATTTCAAATGAGTAAAGGAATTGTTCATAAGAAATAAATTCTTATGTCTGGAATTGTAAGAAGATGAACATGTCTATCTGGCAGGGTTCAAGTGTCCTTGGCCTCATTTTCATGGTTCATTTGTGGTTTGTAGAGAAGAAAGTCCGGGTCGTAGGACTTGTGGTTAAGCGTAAAGACCGAGAGTTATTCCACTTTACAAATTGAAGAATTGTTGAATTTTTTGTTTCAGTTCTCTAACTTAAGTTTGTCTCGACCAAATGTTATGAAACTTATACACAATACTTATTACCACAAAACTCAGATCAAGTACTAATGTGGGTAGTGTCACAATTTAGGTTCTTAAGTTATGTCCCTTTATGACTTCATATGATATGCAATTGGGGGGCATCATAAATTTGTTATCATTTTTCTTCATACTTCATATATGTAGATATGGATATGAAGATAACTTATAATCTTACTGACAATAACCTGAAGATCAAGTGTATAGTTGGGACACTGTTAATTGGTCAATTATTTTTTGAAAGGTTTGAAAGATGAGTTTATCATTGATAGCAGTATAAAGTGAACTATCATTGATTGATGGTTGTTTATGCCACTTTCAGCAATACTGTGATATTTTGAGGCGGTTTTCGATGTAATTAGGTGCCCAGAATATCAGATGTCAACCAATCTGACAGAATCAACATTGAGGAGATATGTTGATTTGTTCACCTAATAAAGTTAATGTTTCCCCGAGGCCAATGCCCGAGGAAAATGTGACTTTTTTTTATGGCGAACAAATCTTTATATCACCATCAGTCAACAGTCAATGAAAAGTAATGTAACTTTTTACTTTCTGAACATAAAGAATCAATTCATATACAGGAGCAATGTCTTTATCTACATCAGTGGCGGATCCAGAAGTTTTCATAAAGGGGGGCCGGGCCCACTGACTGGCCTAAGGAAGGGCCCGCTCGAGTCATGCTTCAGTGATTTCCTGTATAACCAACCAAATTTTCCCCACGAAAGGGAGGGGGCAGGGGCTCCCAGCCCCCCCCCCTTTATGTGCTTGCTATAATAAAAAAAAAAGCATGACTTAAACATTTATTATAAGGTATAACTACCCTGGCTACCGACGAAGTCTAAGGGAACTTTAGGTTTGCACTCCATCAGTCTGTCTATCCATCTGATGGTCAGTCCGGCAAATGCGTTTTCCACACTTTTTATCTTCACAAGTTACACATCGCTATTTGCAAAGTAGTCAAAACGTTATGTATATGTACCGCTTGTAAAATCACACGAGATAGTCCCGATCTTCAAAGGATAACATGAAGTTTTGTTCAATGTCACAAGTGATCGTGGTAACCAAACCAAAACCAAAAAATAACATACAGCGTAACGATATCTTGTATTAAAATGTGTTCTTAAATGTATGTATTTTTTTCAGGAAATTTAATCTAGAAGCCTACAGATTTAAGTGTGCATGTTCCTTTTTTGCAAGACCAAGCAGTGAACATTCATAACATTATGGCAGTGTCACTAGACCAACAAACAAATCTTGAGTAAAGATGTTTATGTTTGCTCTAACGATCAATCCATGACTTTTTATCTAAACACATTGAATGAGAAATGCCAGAACAGAACTGCCAACTTCAGCTTGAGAAACAAGAGGCTCTCAAGAGCCTGAATCGCTCACCTGGTAAACAATGCCTTCGGCCATGTTTTTGACGAAATAGAAAATAAAACACAAACTTTATTTTATACACCCTACTGATCATTCAAATGAAGTTTGGTTGAATTTAGTTGAGTAGTTTTAGAGATTTTTAAAAGTTAGCAAATATGATGAACAAATTGTGAAAAATTGTAAAGGACAATAATCCCTTAAGGGGTCAATTGACAATTTTGGTCATATTAACAGCAACCTATCAACGGGTTGTCCGATTCATCTCTGAAAATTTCAGGGCTGATAGATTTTGACCTAATGAACATTTTACCCATTGTCAGATTTGCTTTAAGGTAGATTTCATGGTATACCGCCATCTTGGATTGTACAATTACAGTACAAAATCGGTCTAGTTATTTGCCTAAACCTGTTAATTAATTATATTATACAAAATATTTTTAACAAATATCAATTTTTTGGGTTTTAGAATCATTTTTTTCAAATGAGCCATTTAAGGGTAGATAACTCTTTTAGTACAAAATCTATACTGGACTAATAGGGAAATTTTTTATTTTTACTTGTAGCAAGAAAACAAGTTCGGTGACACCATGTTTTCTTTTTATTTTCTTTAAACATATGAAACCTATCTCCTCACAATTTTTTTCAAAATTCTATCTCATAGAAATTTTTTTATGCACACTAATGTGTTTTTACATAATCAAACTAACCAAATTTTGGCAATTTTCAACGACTCATAGCTTGAAAAATAGCACGGTGACCCATACTTTTTATTAAATTTTTGAAAAGAGCATAGTAAAATCTTCATTTTAGCAAATTATAAGAAAATTCTGTCTCAAAAAATATATACTTATGATCTACCTTAAATGCTTTAGTTTTTGAGATACAAGCCAAAAACTGCATTTGACCCCTATGTTCTATTTTAAGTAACGGCGGCCATGTTTTTTGACGGATCAAAAATCGAAGCACAAAATTTGTGCAGGATAATCTAAGGAACAATCATGCTAAGTTTCATCCAAATCCATTCAGTAGTTTCGGAGAAGATGTTTGAAAAATTGTTAACGACGACGGACGCCAAGTGATGAGAAAAGCTCACATTTCATTTTAGGAAAGGTGAGCTAAAAACTGCAAAATTTCCTTAAAATTACCAATTCAGGCGCAGCAACTTAGCAACGTGTCGTCCGATCCATCTGAATATTTCAGGGCAGATAGATTTTGACCTGATAAACAATTCAACCACAGTCAGATTTGATCTTTTTAATATTTTACCCCTATGTTCTACTTTTAGCCGTGGCAGCCATCTTGTTTGGATGGCCGGGTCACCGGACACATTTTTTGAACTAGATACCCAAAAGATGATTGTGGCCAAGTTTGGATTAATTTGGCCCATTAGTTTCAGAGGAGAAGATTTTTGTAAAAGATAACTAAGATTATCAAGGGCAATAACTCCTAAAGGGATCAACAGACCATTTTGGTCATGTTGACTTATTTGTAGATCTTACTTTGCTGAACATTTTTGCTGTTTACAGTTTATCTCTATCTATAATAATATTCAAGATAATAACCAAAAACAACAAAATTTCCTTAAAATTACCAATTCAGGGGCAGCAACCTATCAACGGATTGTCCGATTCATCTCAAAATATTTCAGGGCAGATAGATCTTGACCTGATAATCAATTTTACCCTACTAGTATGTCAGATTTGCTCTAAATGCTTTGGTTTTTGAGTTAGCCAAAAACTGCATTTTATCCCTATGTTCTATTTTTAGCCATTGTGGCCATCTTGGTTGGTTGGGCGGGTCACCGGACACAATTTTTAAACTAGATACCCTAATAATGATTTTGGCCATGTTTGGCCCAGCAGTTTCAGAGGAGAAGATTTTTGTAAAAGTTAACGACGACGGACGCCAAGTGATGAGAAAAGTTCACTTGGGCCTTCGGGCCAGGTGAGCTAAAAAGTGGTAAAAATAGGAAAAAGTGCACTTTTCATCATGCTTTTTTTTTTTCTGTTTTTCGCGCAAATTTAAACTAACTTTTTTCCATGGCAACCAACACTTCAACTTTTGAAATGATTATTATTTTTGTTGTCAGTGCACCATTACAAACCCATGATATGAAAATAAAGGAAATCCTGGAGTATGCATTTCTCATTTTCTTTGATGCTTACAGAGAATTGCTCTTAATGTTTAGAAAACCAAAAATTCTATACTTATCCCAATGTATATACTAGCATGCAAGTGACAAAAGTTCACGTGTTGTTTAGTTGCTGTTTCATAGACGTGGGGTATTCATAGAACAGCTTTATAGCCCACATTCAATTATGAACGCTTACATATCAGTCATCTGCAAGTTGAGGTTTTATTGACATCTGCGATTATGGTATAAAAATAAAACAGACATACATTATTTTATTGTATTCATATTGATTCTTTTATTGGTTACAATATGTAGCATACAGTAGTTGTCTAATTCTTAATTTATATTGACAAAGTGAAATCTTAAGTCATTTTCGACACAGGGTTTTCATAAATTTCAAAATTGTTTAAGGATGCACACATCATGTGATTCCCATATATATCTGTTTTAAGAATATAAAGAAATGTTATATCTACTGATTCCATTCAAAAGTTTTTGTATTCTAATGACACAGTTTTGAGCCCCGTGGCTTAAAGTTTTGTCTTGCAGATATAGTTGTATTGTGTTTCACATTGTTTGTCGTCCAAGAATCCAGTGTGTGTGTAGACTGCTAAGCATTCTCCTTGACCATCAGGTTGTCCTGGTGACCATCTAGGAGCAGTAAAAGCTGGATGACCAGTGCCCCAATTCCATTGGCCGTTGTGTTTTTCTCCATTTGTCCAGAAAAAATGGGTTGATGTCTGTAATTAAAGAAAAGAATGCATCATTCAGGTAGCTGGAAGAAGTACTAGTAAACCAGCGTGGGGCTTACATGGATATAGTTATACACCCAATTGTAATTTTATAGATGTATCCATTTTGCTTTCTGTACCAGCCCGGGATTCGACCCTGAGGACCCAATGTATAGTATTCCACCTCTCTTTCAAATGAGGTAAAGGAGTACTAGTGCAGCTAATGCTGGGCGGTTACTATATACTAGGTAAGGAGAAGCACCGCTACACTCCCATATCCCAAAAGGTTTATACTATAATGAACATATCAACATCATGTACCTTGGTTATGTATTTCTCTAACCTTGGAGTTGGATTTTTTGGAAGGAGCCAGTATTTCAACTGGAGAGCGTGATTTGCCTTCCAAAATCAATTACTGTTCCAGTCGGATTTTGAACCCTTGACACCTGGTTTAGTGAGCCGCTCTATCAGCTAAGCTGAATTAGTACTCCCTTAGCGCAATTTATGGATGGCGCCTATATATATATCTTCTAGGCACGAGAAAGCACCGCTTCATTTTCCGATTTCAAGTCATTAAACTATAAAGAATATCACTTATCTTGATTATGTATTTCTCTAAAAGAAAGACAAAAGATTCCAAAAAGGCAGTCATACTTTAATTAAAAAGACGAAAAACAAGCTGACAAACAACGCCATGGCAAAAAGCAAAGAACGACCAAAAGAAAAAAAACCCAAAAAGTATACAAAACACAACATTGAAACTAATAAAAGCCTGAGCAACATGAACTTCACCAATATCCGGTGATTATAGCAGGTGCTCCGGAAGGGTAGGCAGATCTAACTGGATTTTTTAGTTGACAGTTGGGTGCCAATTTTTCAACAGGAGAGTAAAATAAATCGGTTGAAATTATAGCAAATTTCTGTCAGATGAAAATAGTTGTGTTTGCATCATCAGATTAAAAGAATATGCATTCACAATAAAAGTAAAAATACTCCGCCTTTAATTTTTGCTTCTATACTATTGGTACATTTGTACCAAGTACTATATATACTATGGTTCTTTCGAGTAACATATTTAAACAAACGAATCCGAAGGATGAGTTTGTTTAAATATGTTAATGAGTAAGACACTTGGTATAATATACAATTTGTAATATAAATAAAATGATTGACAGCTTGAACTAATATAAGAAATTGATCACGTTAGCGTTTTATCCAATGAGATGAAAGCTCGCGCAAGTAAGTTTTGCGCCCCGTGTGACCGTATATGATCGTATGCGCAGGTAATTTCATTATGTCATCAGAAAGTAAACAAAAATGTCGGATTCTAGCAACAAGGATTACATAATTATTCTAATGACGGTAAGAATTGTTTTTTGTTTTGTTTGTTGGTTTCAAGATATCATACAATTAATCATATTTTACAGGTTGTTCATATCATTGAAAAATGCATATTTATACATTTAAAGTTTCCTTTTGTGATCCATACACTGACACCAAAGTTATTTTACAGAAACTACAGAAATGCTTGTTTTTTGGTCCCTTTTGGCCCCTAATTCCTGAACTGTTGGCATCATAACCTCTAAAATAAATCCAAACCTTCTACTAGTGGTATTTCACATTGTGGTACAATTTGAAATACTTATACAAAAGTTATTACATGTATTCTAAAAGTAAAAAATGCCTTTTTTGGGCCCTTTTTTCCGAAACGGTTGAGACCGCCATCTCAAAGATCAATCCCAATCTTCCTTTTGTGGTATTGAACCTTCTCGTGAAATTTCATAGAGATCCATTCACTTAAACTAAAGTGATTGTCCGGAAACCAAATGTGTCTTCGGACGACGACGACGACGACGACGCAGATGACAACATCATACCATTATACGATCCAAAAAATAATTCTGCGGTCGTATAAAGAGGATGGAGCTTCAGCCATGGAATAACATGAAAATAAATATTTTGTACCATAGTTAATCTCCGCCTTCTTTTTTTTGGATTCTAGTTGAGTTGCATATTTAATTGGCAAAGTATGGTACAAGACCAAATTGCAGATAATAGATAATATACCATGGTTTTATCACAACACACTTTTAAAGCAAATTATGTCATTAAAACATCCAAAAAAAAAACTCAATTTATGTTACAAGTTGATAAAATTCAACCAAACATTAATTTCTTATCTTTATTTTATAGGAAAAAAAAGTTTTTAATATGAATATATTGAAAATTGAAAAATTGCATAAAGTAACGAATGCCTATTGTATAGTTGATAAATAAAGATTCTACAACTGTATCGAGTGTGATACGATATTTATCGCCGAGCGTTTTTGATATTCAAAACTTTAACTCTCGAGAGTGGATACATATCGTATGACACAAGCTTTGGTGGTGGAATCTGTTCCTCTTATATGTCTACGATATGCAGACAAATGTAATCCTTCTTTTCGAATGATCTGTTCTTTCTATGTGACGTCATCAGGCATGGTCGTCTTTTTTTCATGACGTCACAATGGGAATTTGTGAGGACAGCAAGAAAATTTGACGTCATGTTGACCAATTAAGAACTTAGATCAAACGAACCACACGTTGGTTAAATAAAAATAGGATAAATCGGATTAGAATTAGAGAAATAAATATAATCAACAGGTCAGGAAAGGGATGAATCGATTAAGAATTAGAGAAATATAGATTCCTACTCTCGACAGTTAAATTTTAGTTATTTAAAGAGCTCGGCAAGCCTCGCGCTTTAAATAATAAAATTTAACTGTCTCGAGTGGAGAAATATCGTAATACACGAGGTATAGTGTCGGAATCTGTTTCTCTAATGATTTTTATCCTTCTTTTTCAAAGATTTTCAGAAACTTGTGTTCTTTATATGCGACGTCACCAGGCATGGTCGCCTTTTTTCATGACGTCACAATAGGAGAATTCTGAAGAAAACAAAACATTTAGACGTCATAATCAAATTTCGACTAATGATTTGCCGAGAACAGATTTTTCACTAGTGAGGAGAAATATTTTTCTCACACCGGTCAGGAAATGTGAAAATAGCGCAAAAATTAGAGAAACTGTATTATTGCATACGATAGACTAGTGTAATTTCATAATCAGGGATTCAACTTGTTTTCTCAAAAATCTTATGACAAAACTTATATTGAAATGTTCATGACTTGAGAGTATTTTTTGAGAGAATGTTTATAATCTGGTGAACTACTAACCGTATAAAATATATCTCCAGGAAATACATTGTCACTGGGGAATTCAACGTACAAATGTATAGTTTACCTGTAAATGAACATCCAAGGAGCTCCTCATACTGTATTTAGTGTCATTTCAATTTAACATAGAGTATTCGTTTTTGATATTTGATTACGTATTATATGTTAGAAGTATATTTCCTCTGCTGCATAAATATTAATATATGCCAAAACAAATATTTGTGATTCAATTTAATTTGAAATATAGAAACAATAAAGAGAACTAACATGCACCCAAAGTAGAACTGTCACTAAAAAATGGAATACTTTTATCTAAAACTAATAGATGCTGAAAAAGGGAAATATTATAGCTTTAATAATACACCAGGGAATGAAAAAGATGTTTGGAATGTCAACTTCTTGCTTTCAGAACTTTGCTGACTATGGCAATATTTCTCTAAAACTTGTTCTTTGCCATTATATACTATCAGTAATATGGTTTGCAACTGACCCTCTTACGGATCCATAGAGGGTTACATATAGAAAAATCCATAGGGGTGAGGCCGAAAGCTGAATCTCCTATGGATTTTACTAACCCTCTATGCCGGTATGGATCCGTAGGGGGTCAGTAGTGAACCGTTTAACGAATTTGTCGCACACGGGACTTTTCCAGCTTAGTTATCATGTATAAAAACAAGCAATGAAATACAAAAACATTAATCGATGGCGTCACCATTTATAGTAAACGTGACGTCATGAACCCAATATGAAATCTACTAACCCCATATGGATACCAAGGGTGTCGCCATGTGACGGCGTCAAACCAACCATATCGTCACGTAAACGCCTAACGGACGTATAAAAACAAAACAATGTAAAATAAAAATTTGAAGGGTGGGGCATTGGATTTATGATGTTAATAAAAATTGGAATGAAAGACAAATCATTTGAATTTTGGCACTACAGTAGAAAAAATTAAGGGAAATTAAGCAATAACTTTTTTACTTTTTAACACCACTCTAACAATTTTGTTTATGACGTTTCTTATTTAAGTACTGGGAATATTGGATGTTCATGCCGGACTTCAAAGACTATGCTCCAACGACATTAGTATTTGGACTCACACCAGAGATCAAATCGGAAATTTTTGTCGGTGTTGCTTGCTTTAAAAGTTATATCAAAATCATCCTGAAAGTAAAGTTTCTTTTGATCGTGAAACAGATGGTTGTTATAGTACGTACCTTGACTCTCTGAAGAATTTTCTTTAGAAAAAAACTTTCATAAGGTAAATCTGGCCAAAACAACTCTCCTTTTTGTTGTTTGCATGCTGCCTACAATGGAAAGAAAATTACTATATAACAAGAGACGGTCAGAATGAAAGCAGACCGGATTTTTTAACATTTATTCGAGTCCTGGTATTTTCAATATAAGAAGGACCATTACTCCTGAACGGTAAAAGAGACAAATATCAATATTGAACTTGACCTCCTTTTTGTCATCAGTAACAACACACTAAAATTTGAAAAGCTTTGGTTGAACGGTCCATGAGTAAAAGCACAGTCACGACTGGAAACACTATTTTAAAATCTTTAAAGAACCACAACTCTTGAAAGGTGAAAGTTATGCTGAGTTCACACGTAATTCGAATTCGATTCGCATTAACTAATTCGAATTGGTTTAATTCGCATTCGAAACGTTTTACGTCCTAACACAAAAGCGTATTTCTAATGCGAATTGAATAATTCGAATTAGCTAATTCGAATCAATTCAAATTAAATGTTCGTGTGAACGAGGCATGAATATCTTCAATATCAAACTTGACCTCCATTTTGTCATCAGTAACAACATATTAAAATTTGAAAAGCTTTAGTTTCTGAGTTAAAGCACGGACACGACTGGAAACATATTTTTCAACCTTTCAAGAACCGTAACTCCTGAACGGTGAAAGTGAAAATCCAAAATTGTCAATATTGACCTTGACCTCCATTTTGTCATCACTAATCTATAATACTAAAACAACGAGGTCCAATTTCAATTTATTAGCGGGTATGACGTAAAACAGCGAATCAAAGAATTCAACTTTATTTATAACTTGTATAGGACAATGCTGTTGATTAAAAAATACTCCGTTCTAGGACCTTTTGTTTTCCAAATATTAATATTACCAATAATTGATAAGTTCCAGGTCGAAGGGTTCACACATAAAGAGTTTGAAAGCAGAGAAAACTGTGCATCTTATAATCGGCATGGCTTTATAAGATGACAATACCAATACTAAAATAAGGCTTACGCATAATTATATACTTTAATTCAGTCACGGACCCGCGATATCACGGGTGTGTTCTAGTTTTTAAATCTTAAGTTTTCATCGGTTAATTTAATGATTAAACAGAGAAAATTGTTCAGTGTTTTTTCAAGTATAGAAAAATGTTTATCCCGAAAAAATTGCTCCCCTCCCCCATGATTATTCATTGCCTTAGTGGAGGTTTAAATTCGGAGGAGGCCCGTTTGCAATTTTAAAACAACAGACGACGAACAACAAACAGTGGATACAAAATTTAATATGCTTGACAGACGACGACGGACCCAAATGATTGCACTGAATAATTTCATCTATAACAAGATACCCTATGAATTTATTTACAAACGAGCTCGTTTAAGGAATATATTTCTGGACAAAAACGAATTCAGCATGTGTACTGTACAAACAGACGACAGACACCAACTGAGGGATACAATTGTTGCTATTATTATTTATTTCATTTTTAGTGCAATTTTTGATTGATTTTTTGTAACTTAACGTCCAGTGGCAAATATTTCTTGATGCATATATTCAGGACGAGCAGTTGTTTAAGAAATAGATTATGTGTTATTAAGTATTACAAGAGGGTAGTAATGCCATTTACCGTCAGGCGTCACACGGTCATTTTCGGCTATCGTTAACGTCAATTTGGTTAAAATATTACCGTGATTCGTCAAAATATCATTATCGTGATTCATTAAAGGTGAAATTTTATAAGATTTGGAATTTATGCATTAAATATCAATCTGTACCATAATATGAAAACAAGGTATATGTAACAGCGCCCCTTCTAGAGTCCTAAGCAGTGTTTAGACGAACCGGTCAGAGATACATTTGTTGGACCATGGGTGACCACAGATGACCATCATGGTTTGAACGTGCACATTGAGATTACACGCCATTATTCCGATAACCCATTAGTCCGACATCTCATTAGTCCGACGGTCCATTGTTCCGACAATTCAATAATCCGACAGCCCTTAAATCCGACAACCCATTAGTCTGACACTTAGAAATAATTATTGTGCGGTATCAGGGTAAACAAAATATGTCTGTATGTATTAAAACGTATATGTTATAACATATGTACAGAAATAATTCCATATATATTATATAGGTAGTTCAAACACTTTTTATATACTTAATTCGAAATCTGTATAATACCGGTACGTAATTACAATTTCTGTATAGATATATTATTCAATTATGTATTTTCGCGTTATACAAGGAATTATTTATATAGCTTCTCATCAAACTATTATCAACAAATTCGGCGGGGTCACAATATGACTTGCTTTATAAAATACGTATATTGGATATTGTGTTGATCCAATATGGAATTAGGTGGGCGAATCTGCGTCTCATTTAAAACAACCTACGATTTAAAAATAAAATAAAATTAAATTTGCTAAAAAGTGAGACAAACCGATGCATTTTTTCAACGTGACCTTAGGAGATATTCTACTGGGGTCTCGTATATGTTCAGCATTAACATACACTTTACTTTTTACAAAATATTGGTAATAAAAGAAGTATCTGTTTTCTTCAATATTTGCATTTTGAAATTGACCTTCAGCATCATACGCTTTTTTTAAGACATTGCCGCCAGTTTACTCCATAACTAAAAAAAAATCTTCACAGTAGTGTTATTTCAATAGAAGGTAAATCATTTACAAAGACACACACTGGACAAGAAAGACACAGTGTTTTAGATACATAATTTTTTATTAGTTGTTATTGGCTTTTAACTAGCTGTCAGTAACTGAGAGTACTCTCAGATCTTGTTGTTGTGAGGGATGCAAAAAAAACCTGCCACGGTCTGTATTTGTTTTAGATGTTTTTCTGCTTTGTATAGATATGATGAGTTAATCCCTTTTGAACTGATTTTATAGTTTGTTCTTATGTTGTACTGTTAAACAACTGTCCCAGGCTTGGGTAGGGTTTGCGTCTTCAAACATGTTTAACCCCGCCACATTCTTAATGTGCCTGTCCCAATTCAGGAGCCTGTAGTTCAATGGTTGTCGTTGGTTGATGTCTGTCATACATATTTTTCGTAAATAGTTTTGTTATAATTCACACCGTCCTCCTCCCTCCAGCCTCCAGTGATATTGTTGGCTTTTTTCAAAACTATACCTCTACACTTTTTTATTGGGAAAATTATATCAAAGCTTGAATTTGACTGGAACTTCAATTTGCAGACCCCCTTTCAAGAGGTAAACCCTCATTTGAATTAAGACCCCTTAATGTCAGTGATCATACATAAATAGACCCTCAAATCTGCACATATAATCATTTTAGGCATGACAAATGATAAAATGAGTGTTTTTCAGTTTGTATTCATGCACAATTACCACTGAGACTGCATTGTTTGGGAAAAATGTTGTCTTTTGGGAATAATTTTAAGCCATTTCATTTTCAGATTGGGATTCTTCTCCAGGGAAAAAAGCCTTTATTCTCCGGTAATTTAAGGCAAACAATATCACTGGCCCCAATTGCATTATAAAAGTGGCATGTTTTTCTAGATTTTAAAATGAGATCGCTTCCCCTATTTATATATTAGGTGTCATCTCTTATGTCTGATCGACCGTTATGAGAAGTGCCGCGTACTGTCTGTATTTCATGGATTCATATTCCCAAACATGACATTCATCAAACCACACAGTTGGCGTCTTGGTAGGAGCTGGAGTTGTTCGTCTTTTCGGAGAACCTAGTTCGTCCTGTTTGTCATCTTTTTTCTGGGCCCTGGGTTTGTTACTCTCTCGTGATTTTCCTCATTTTTGACAGACAAAATTAAATAAAACTTAGTTGAGTGATACAAGGGGTTGAAAGTGTTACGACCGAAAAGTGCGGGTAGGGTTATCCAACTCTGGGATATTTATTTATGTAGTTGATAGTGGCGAAACTTCACTCCCTCGATACGAAAGGGGGGAAACGAAGATCTAGTAAAAAGAAGGTAAATCAAGACACAAATACAAAACCTAGGACTAGAACAGCACAGAATCCGGTTCAAAAGCACAAGTATTCTTACCTGGGCCCCACTGTGGGATTGTATATCAGCAAAGGCAGATATGTAGTAACAGAAACCAAATGCATGCCTCCAGCCTTCATTACATGCTGAAATAAAAAATAGAACAAAATTGGAAACTTGCAGATTTGCCCACTTCTACGGTTTTAAGGTCAAGGAACAGTAAATGTCACAGATTTTGGTTTAATTTTGCATGTAACTTGGGCTCAGTGTATTTGTTTGTGATTAGGTCTAGTTTATGGTGAACCACAAGTGTTTGGTCAATCATATTTGGTATGCAGTTGCATTAGCACATCTCATTTCCATGAAGATTATTTGGCCCTGTCCCCTCAGTCATGGTCTATTGATTTTGAAACTTTTGCTTATTTTACATGTATTAGTTTGTGGTTAGGTCAGTTCAATGGAAAACCATCAGTGGTAGGCCAATGTTAATTATTCAGTTGTACAGACCTTCTAAAATTCAAACTGACCACACGCACGATACACGCACGGTGAATGCACGATACACGCAAGGTACACGCACGATACACGATACACGCACGATGAGCGATGAGCGTTACACGGAGGATTAACGCAAAATGAATGATGAATGATGAACGCACGATACACGCACGATGCACGATGAATGATAAATACACGATACACGCACGTTGAATGATTCATTGACGAATGAACAACGAACGCTTTTTACACGATTCTCAAAGCTATTTTATTTAGAATAGTATTTAAAATTGATATGCATTTGAATTAAAGGCAATACTTGTTGTTGTTTTGTCGATACCAGCATAATAGATAATATGCTAGTTTGACAGCTCAGATTCAAATAACTTAATTAAAGTCGGCGATTTTATAGGTATCGGAAATATTTGTGAACTTGGACAGAAGCTCCTAACAATCAAAATATAGTGTCTTGATTTTGTTCAGCCCGAGAGTTCAAGTTTACGGCAAAAGAAGGCGAGACATTGTGTTCCGCGAAACCCTTACTAATTTTATTTCATACAGTTAAAAATCTAAATTATATTTTTATACATACAATGTCCGACGCATTATATCTACAGACAGTGACTGGTTCTAGAAATTATTTCAACTACATGTTTGATATAATTGATTGCAATAAATGAATGATTAATGTATTTTTATTTTCATGTTACATATTTTTTTTCTCACTTTGACGGATAAATTTTATAAACGATTATATATGTATATATCTAAAAAAAAAAAGTATTGTAAGCTGTTTTCGTATTCACTACAAGCATAGCAGAAATTAATTGATTCTTTTATGTTAACATGCACTGCAAATTTTTGTAGTTCTCTACATGTATACTTATCAACAGGACAGTTAAATCAGTGATCCGACTGACACCAGCGAACTTACATAACAACTGATTAAACAATCATAATCTCTTTTTTTTTTATGTAAGTTACAATGTTCCTTATACTATCCATTGTTATCAGATTCGTATGTGTTAATTTAGAGCAAAAGATATTATTTTTTTAGAAAAAATTGATTCGTTCAAATTTATTAGAACTAGCTAAGAAAATGACATTTACCAATTAATCAGTAGAAAATTTAAACATTTGTAATATCAAATACTTCAATATATACTTCTGAAACGACTTTTCGTCCTGAATATGCATGAAATGTTTGCCACTGGACGTTTAAACAACCACTGAATAATCAATTAATCAAAGTTTGCTCCCAGTAAAAATGAATTAGACAATATAATACACAATTGGTGTCTGTTGTTTGTTTGTACAGTAAACATACTGAATTTGTTTATATTCCTTATACAATTTCAAGTATAAAAATTCATACATATTTTCAAACATCCTGACAATTTAAATTTCTAGGAGGCGAGATTCTCGGGTTTTTACCTAGAACTCTTTGGGAAAATGCAATTTTTAATTCCAATTTGAAACCAAACGGTAATAGATATCCCAATGTTTTTTTTAAAATGCATGTCTAATTTGATAAGGAGATTTGAAAAATCGATCACAATGGTAGTTGAAATTATTCAGTGCAATCATTTTGTGTCCGTGTCCGTCGTTGTCTTTCATATCAATTGGTGTATCCCATGTTTGCTGTTCGTAATCTGTTGTTTATAGCAGTCTGTCCTCGCGATCGGTGTCCAAATTTAAGCCCCCACTTAGGTAAATTAATGATCATTTATAGGGGAGGGGCTATTTTTCTCGATGCAAACATTATTTTCCTTCCTGAAAACGAAACAGCTTAACAATTTTCTATATTTTTTCATTTACTCATAAACCGATTTTTTTCCCCAACTATTATGAAGAAATTAACCACTTTTTTTAACTAGATAAATATTCAACAAAAATACCGTTTTTTCATAAATCAATTTCTTTTAACAAAAATCAATTATTAACAAACAATTGTAACACAAATGTAGTAAGAACCCAATTTTATAACGAAGATATTCCTTATCTCTTTACCAAAATCTGCATATCTTTATATTTTGAAACATAAAATGTTAAGGGGGTCTGCTCAAAAGACAGAAAGGTCCAAGAAACCGAAATATTAAGTAAATATCGATTAATTCAAACCCATTTGTCTTTTAGCACATGAAGATATAATTTTTAGCACATACATGTATACACATGTACAGATTGATTTTGCAAAAAAAAAAATCACTGTCGGTCTAAAACTGTATCGCATGCTCATAATTTTCCTAAAGCTTTAAATGTTAGATCATGAGGGTCTGAATGGGGATTCATTATTTCTGTATTCTATAATTTTGTGCAATTTGTTCTATAATTCATTTTACCTGTTGCCGATCATTCTTTATTCCATATATCCATTTCTAGTACCTCATCATTTTCTTTTTCTATATATTTGTCTGATTATTTTCTGTATTCTTTATTTTTTGTCTATAATTTCCTTCTATAAACCCCCATCCACACCCTCATGTATAATGGAAGACGATAAACATTTTAGTATACATACCCACCCGTTGTCACTTTCACCAAGGATTTGTATACAAATCCTTGCTTTCACCTGACATACAAATTACGGGCCCGTTATTTCCACCTGGACACAGGACTTATATAATATATGTGTTACGTAATAATAACAGATATAGTAAATTCAGTAGAATATAACCTGTATCAACGCACTGACTTGTTAAATGTATTTTGAACTGACAATTGTTAATCAAATTTTAAATTATTTTAAAATTAAGAATAAAAATCGAGAATATGTCAAAGAGACAACAACCCGAAAAGAACAGTTGACAGCCGAAGGCCACCAGTTATATTTGCTAATGTTTTAGTTTTGAATAAGACAAAAAACATTGTATTTTCAGAAAATCTCTAAACGGATCTTTCGAGGTTACGTCACGGAAATGTATCTTAAATGAAAAGGTGCAACTGGGTGCATCCCTAAAAAAACAAATTTAAAAAAAATCTATATATATAAAATGACCGGTATTCGTCAATCAGACAGCAATCCAGCATATGAACATAAACACAAGAAAGTTACCTGACATCTAGAATAAGAGGTTTAAGCATACATGTACACCGCGCTGGTCAACTTACTGAGTTGTGATTAAAATTCAATATACATGTAGGACTGTGAAACGGGAAATATACGAAAGATTTGTTTTTACGTACGATTGAGTATCATTTCCTAAATACATACGGGTCCACACACTATTCTTATAATTAAATAATGGTAAATGAGGATCTCATTAGAAGAAAAAATTAAGTAAGGATACATGTAGAAGCAAGAATGATTTCCACATGCAAAACATCAAATAGGACGATCTCTCAATTAGTACGCAACAACTTGAACTATACCATCCATAGACAATAACACTATAGTAAATGCTTTATATGTTGACATTGAAACGAATATACTGCTCATAATAAATGGCACATATGTAGACTTTAATTGAGGTATCCCGCGTTATATAAACCATCGCACACCTTGCGCCAAAGTGTGCTGGTCTGCGCCGAAGTGTGCTGAGCTATTATTTCATTATTCAATCCGATGTAAAGCAAAATGAATGATACCGTTTTGAGCTATAAAACCAAGGCAACCCTTTATACTAATCAAAAATTGATTGGTCTTGATAGATGCATACGAAACTTCAATTAATTGTTTGTATTTTTCAATCTTTTATATCCGATAAAAATGAACAAAAAATGGAAAAAACTACCGATTGTTCTACGAGACAAAATTTATCCTTAACAGAGTCTTTGTCATGTGGATTCACAAAGAATAAAAAATTTCCTCAGTAACAGAATAAAAAACACCCCATGGTAAAAAAAAAAACACGGGTGGGTCTAACACTGATAAGGAGTTCTTAGTGCACTAAGAACGTATAACATGACACTAAGTACTAGATGGGATGTTGTTACATGTAATTTCTTTTCATATTATGGGATATTTAATGCATAATTTTCAAATTTTATAGAAAAATAATAATAAATAAACAAGATATTCGATATTATTAAGACACGTGCCTGTTCTTCTTTGATATGCCGAAAATCAATGAACCGTTTTACACGTGTCAAATTACATAACTGATTATACACGGGAATTCTCCTATCTGTTGTGTTAACGTTTAATCGACAACATCGGTAAAGTTGGATACTAATAAATGAATTGTTGCTGGAAAAAAATTTCAGAACGAAGAAGTATTTTCTTAAGAGTGTTTTGTAAATATTTCATGTAAATAATAAATTTGTCAACAGAACAATATATCTAATGTCGGTTTTTCCAAGACCGCATACAAATTTTGTGTTCGTACATTGGTATCACTTCGTCGTCGTCCGTCGTCCGCTTGACTTGTTCGTGTAGCGTTTTCACAAATTTTGGTATACTTTGTGGTTTCCAGTTAATCACCATTTCGAATACGTGTTTTATAGATTCGCAAATGATACTTGTCCACAAATGAACATGTTGAAGCTGGTTACGAGATTTCAATACATATTCGTACAATCGTTCTTTAAGTTTTTGAAAGTACGTGTTAAAAGTTTTGATAACAAGAAAAAGAAGAGGTATGATTGTGGATTAGACAACTCATCGCAAGAAATAAAATGACACAGAAGTTTTCACCATTATAAGTCACCATACGGCCTTCAACAGTGAGTAATGAACAAACCACAGTCATTATTTCATAAATTATCTCATACAATATGTTAAACAGACAATTTGTTAAAAAAAATAATCGTAAGGGTTCCGCGAAACCCAGTGTCTCGCCTATTCTTTCTGTTAAATGCAGGCTCAACAAAAAATGAGGAAATAAATCAATAAAATACTATACTATCTTTTGATTGAAAGAAGCTTCTGTTCAAGTTTGGTAAAAACCCAGGACAGTTTATGAATCTAATAAATGTTTAAAAACTTCTGGATACTATCTTATGATCATAAACAAGCTTCTTTCCAAGTTATGTTAGAAATTCAGGATAGTTTAAGAAACGGTTCTTAATTTCAAAAACTTTAACCACAGAGTGAATATTTGTAGACGCCGCCGACGCCGACGCGGACGGAATGTAGGATCGCTAAGTCTCGCTTTTTCGACTAAAGTCGAAGACTCGACAAAAAACATACAAATCAGATTTCCTTCTGACATACGGGCGCACTACGCTTTTTTTATACGCCCGTCAACATTTTGACGGGACGTATTATGGTATACAAATGTCCGGCGTCCGTCCGTCTGCCGGGCGTCCACATGTCGCACTGTAACTTGAGAACCGCTTATCCATTTCATGAAACTTTACATAGTTGTTTTTTATGATGGTTTTCGGAATTTACTCATATTTTTAGTGAAACCATTTGTATATAAACGCGTTTTTGTCGGAATTAAAATAAAAAACAAAACACTTATAAATATATATATTCCTTTTGTCTTCGGATATCTTTCATAAACATTTTAACAAGCTGACCAAACTCTTACTTATAAGTTAGCGCACATCAAAGTCGTGCTCCTATGGCAAACAATTTTGTTGGGAAAGAAATAAAGCAACAGCAAAATTATTTGTCCTTTTTATCATTTTGAATAAGAACAACACATATAATTATAAATATTTGAAGCATAAATCTTTTCGATACAATTGTTTTAAATTACTGAAAATAAAAAGATCGTGATTGTTTAATCAGTTGTTATGTTATTTGGCACGTGTCAATCGGTTCATTGATTTTCGGCAAATCAAAGAAAAACCGGCACGTGTCTAAATAATGTTGAATATCTCGTTTATTTATGATTTTTTTCTGTAAAAGTTGAAATTTAAGCATTAAATATCAATCTCTAGAATGATATATATAAAAATAATACATATAACAGCACTCCTTTTAGTCCTTAGTGGCATTGTATAGTCAAGGCCTTAGTGCACCAAGGAATTCTTAGCAGTGTTTAGACGTACCGAAATAAAACATCCGTCATTCTTTAATAATCATAGAAGGTTACCCACTAGTCTGTTTCCCGGCCGTCATTGAAATTCTTGACAATACAAGTTAATATTTGTATATTCCGAAGGCATACTGAATGTTTTACGGAGGGGACCAACCTAGTTAACAACGTGCTATTGGGATTTTTTTTTTCGGATAATAATCTTTTAGACATACATTAAAAACGGTGTCATGGATAGGCAACCATGAACACAATGAAAAATGAATCCGTGAAAGTGTTCCATGTTTATTCCATTCAAATAAAGACTTGTTATGATAATACCATATATTTAACTATTTTATCATAAAAAAATAAATAAAAACAAGATTATATCTTAAACTTGTAAATTCAATTTCAAGTTTTAAAAGTTCCTCAATTTAAAATCCTTCTGAAGGAATACATGCTATATTTGCCTGATCTTATATTTGTTTAATTAAAATAATGCCTTCAAGTACATATAATGTTTATTTTTATTCAATTTTCCACAAAACATAATTAGCTTAGCGTAAATGAAATTCAGAACCGAGAAAATAAACACTGTTGAAGAGAATATACACATTCGTGTTAATTCGCCTCAGTTTAATTTGTTAATTCAAGTTTGACATTTAACATTTTAATCCGCAATCCACATTTACCCGGCAATCTTGTATATTGCATTTTCTCAATGTAATAACATTACGTGCATGTGACCATCAGAAACAAAGACAAAAATGTCATAATATTTATAATGGCATTTACCAAAACTTAAATATTTGAAAATATCTAAGTAGCAAATAAGCGAAGAATTATAATCTAGCCTAGTTCAACCAAGGATTTGTATAGTTTTTTTTCAATAAAATATTGTTGGTGTTTTTGGCGACTATAGCAGTAACATTGCCGTTATTAAATGAAAATATAAAATTTTTGCTATCTGGTAATTAAAGGTTAAAATGTTCATTAAAATGTATAATATTTGTCTTAAAACTACATGTAAGGGGCATTTTAGAATGACATGAAGTTCATCTTCAATAGTAGAGCTACAACACATGTTATCTCGTGGACTTCTTTTCTTTCATACTTTCCAGTTTCAATTTTTTAGTGGAGCTACCCCACATCTAAATTTGGCGAAAGCACTTTTGTTTTTAATTGACAGAATATTTTTAACAAATAACAGTTGGCCAACAGTATATTTCTCTCAGTTGAATAGAAATTCCAATTTTAACTCTTCGGTCGTAGAAATGTCAATATCATGTTATTGTTTTTACGTACAACATGTAATTATATCAAAATGTGTCAGTCCCAGCCAAGATTCACTGAATAACCACGAAATATTTACAGATGATAAAATATTTACACAAAAAGTCATAAAGATTTGATTTGAATTGAATTGAAATATGAACGTTATGTACGATGAAGTTAATTAAGTGTTCACAAGAAAGTAAGTATGACTGTAAATTTTATTGAAAGTCGGAACATATATATATACTTTAACCGTGAGAAAAAATATAAGCTTTGGTGAGCTCTATAACCGACTATTATATATAAAAAAAACGCAATGTATGAACGTTACACAATTAGAGATGAACGTTTGTCAAATGCACGTTATCTGATACACAATTATACACGATTGACGAACGCACGATACACGGTTAAGAATAAATGTTTGATGAACGCACGATACACGGTAAAGAATGAATGATTGATGAGCGCACGTTACACGCACGATACACGATTAAGAATACACGATGCACGCACGTTACACGGAAAATACACGGAACGATGAATGATGAACGCACGATTGGTACACGCACGATGCACGCACGCAACACGCACGATACACGATGAACGCACGGAATAATGGTCAGTTTGAATTTTAGAAGGTCTGTATAAGCATTAGCACATCTCATTTCCATGGAGAATATTTGGCCCCACCCCTTTTTTCATTTATTAGTTTGTCAATAGATGAACTGCTAGTGTTAAGGTGGTACCCAACACTTTAACTAAAATTAATTTGGCTTGTTTAATTTTCTTAAAATTTTGACAAAGTATTTACTTTGACCCTTTAACAAAAATGTCAAAATTTCAAAAAATCTGAACCAACCGTTTTATCAGAAAAATTACACTGGTTATATAGCAGTTTGACAAACACTTATTTTAATCATTAAGATGCTTAATATTCCCTTAACAACACAACGTAATTAAAACGTTTAGCTGATTTTACAGTTATCTCCCTGTAGTGTTAGGTACCACCTTAAGTCAATGATATTTGGTATGCAAATTTATTGGCATTTGCAAGAATCGTTTCCATGGAGATTATATTGGCCCACCCCCTCTTCATGGTTCATTGACTTTGAAACTTTTACATAGTTTACAGGTTAATGTTAGTGTTAAGTTTGTCTAAAGGGAACGACTTATACAAGTCAATGGTATTTGGTATGCAGCTGGATTAGCATTGGCACATCTCATTTACATGGAGATTGTTTAGCCATGTACCTCAGTCATGGTTCATTGACTTTGATGACGCTATGATTATTTGGACGTTTTTTTTCACCTAGTATGTATACACACCTTTGATCGATGTATACCGTAAAACGAAGTCGATGACCCTATTATTATTTTACATTATAGAAACGGTAGTTTGTGTACCAAGAACATATAGTTTTTTAAGAAAAATCTAAGGAGTAAAAATTGGAAATTTGATGATTTAATGACAAATTTAGTGCTTTCTATACAAATTAGGGCACCTATTTTGAACTCTTACGATTTTTTTATATGTATTAACCATTACTGACAGCATATATTTAAACGAATATTTCATTCAAAATCACAATGGTTTATTTGGTCTTTCCATGTAACAGCTGGTTCTCTTGAAATGTTATTATTAAATCAACTCTCTAAGTTTTTGCCGTTGATTCTTTTTAGATTATCATTATTTACTGGGTACATCAAATGTTCGAGTCCTTATGTTTAATGTAACGTGTAATGAGTATGAAAATAGAATTTTATATATTAATTATGATGCATCAACAATGAATATAAAAATGTACTGAAGATATAGTTATAAAGATTTATGAAATATCGAGATTTTTACGAACTTATACTTGCTAGATATAACAAATTGCATAAAACACCATGTAAGGAAAATACAATAGTGTATGGTGTAAACATCAACAAAACTAGTGTTTCAGTCTTCACGATGAACTTTCAAATCTACAGGCCCGGAGCTCAATTTTTATTTTTTTTAGTTAGATTCTGTTGGCCTGGAGATATGATTTTTACAGGCCCAAGAGCAATTTTACAAGCCTGGGCTGCCACTCAGCGTGGTGTTTGCAATTTTTTTTTTACTTCCAATGAAGAAAAATAGTGAAAACATTATACTCACATCCCCTTTCACTTGCTGATATTTGTGCTGGTGCTGGTGCGGAACCGCTAGACCCTATCAATTAAATAATATACATTGAAAACAAACAAAAAACGAATATATTTTTTTTTATATATATCATGTTTGACACCATTAAAACAAATATCGACACACACAACAGTCCAAGTTAGCAAATTGCCAATGACCATGACATGATTGGGACCATGGCATGGTTGACA
Organism: Mytilus edulis; assembly: GCA_019925275.1. Lineage (NCBI taxonomy): Eukaryota > Metazoa > Mollusca > Bivalvia > Mytilida > Mytilidae > Mytilus > Mytilus edulis. The sequence continues at coordinate 19,795,453 of CM034360.1, forward strand.
CCATGGGAACGATTATTAAAACATACACCAATCAGTCAAATCAGCAATGACCATGGCTGGTTGACACTATGGAAAGATTATTAAATATTACACCAATCAGTCAAGTCAGCAATGACCATGGCATGGTTGACACCATGGAAAAGATTATTTAAATATTACACCAATCAGTCAAAGTCATCAATGACCATGGCAAGGTTGACACCATGGAAACTATTATTAAAATTTATTAAACCATCAGTCAAATTCAGCAATGATCATGTGATGGTTGGCACAATGGAAACTATTATTAAAACATTACATCCATCAGTCAAAGTTAAGAGTCAGCAATGGCCATGATTGACACAGTGGGAACGATTATTAAAAAAAACACCAATCAGTCAGCAATGACCATGATTGACACCGTGGGAACCATTATTTAAATATTACATACATCAGTCAAAAGTTAAAAATGACCATGGCATGGTTGACACATGGGGACAATTATCAAAATAATACCCGTATACCCTTGGCTAGCGAAGATGGGTTTGGTCTGATTGGGACCATGAGAACGATTATTAAAATATTACACCCATTAAGTCTGTCCATGGTTGACACTGTGGGACGATTATTAAAACATTACACCTATCAGTCAAAGTCAGAGTCAGCAATGGCCATGATTGACACCATGGGAACGATTATTAAAAATAATATCCATCAAAGTCAGCAATGAGCATGATTGACACCGCGGGAATGATTATTAAAACTTACACCATAATCAGCATGCCATGATAAGTGAACGATATGCAAAGTCAAATAAAAAAGAACTCTTTATATTATTAATTTGTCATTAAATGATAGATTGTAACTTGCAACTTGTCTTGTAATTTAACCCCATTTCTTACACCAAAATGAACAGTAGGATACAGAGTATTCTAAGAAAAGTTTCTTATCTTTCAGATTTGATACAGAAGATGGTACGTTTTTTAAAAACATAGACCATCAATTAGTCAGGTTCCTCCATAATGCTATAAAAAAATTACATTCTATCTTGATATTTATTTGACAAATAAAGTGTCATAAACTATTCTGATCAAATTGCAAATTGAGGGAAATCTACTTGATTTTTTTACAATCCAAGAAAAACAATTTATTCATCATCGACTGTCTGAATTACTTTTACACATGAACAGATAAAGTCTGAAGTTTTTTTATTTGTGCATACTTTTAAAACAACTGTCAGTATATCGAATTACCTTGTATTACAAATGTAAACTTTTCTGAAACATTGAAACAAAAGCATCAATAATTACAGTAACATACCATGAGTGGGTGACGTTCTGTTTCTCCAGTCACGTGGTTATATAGATGTAACCATTACCATTAGATTTTCTCTCCCAACCATATGGCATACCGCGTTTTAGTCTTAGACTTTCACCTACAAGAATGAAAATAGTATTTAAGAAATGTTTGTTAATCTCATTTTTTCAACCTTTATTAATCTGAAAAATTTTAACTCTGATAGAGATGCTCTATTTGACTTTCTTTGCCATAAAATACCAAACTTTTCTTTACTAATCTTTATAGGACAATCAGCAAAATATATTTATTAAGCTGTGAAGACAATCAGGTTCTTATAAATGCTGTTGAAAATTTGATCAAGTGAATAAACTATAAACCAAGGGCCATTTTTACAGTCGAAAATTGTATTGTAATTGTGTATTTAAATTCTATGTATCTATGCTAATCAATGTTCTTTTTCCTTATACGTCACGTCGTGTATTCTCTGCCCTTGTGGGCCCTTTATTGGTAATAAAAATATATCTTATCTTATCTTTTTTTTTATTACGCAAACAATTGAATATTGAACAAAAATTCAAAGTGTTTTTAAAAAAAAATCATAAAAATGATAAATGATGTGCCTGTGCTAAATCGATCTGCCTCGGCCATTTGTCGTCCGTTCTTTTTCTGTGTGCATTCTGTTAAGTATTATTGATTTTTATAATCTGTAGTACTATATTTATGTTTTGATGAATACATGTTACAGCCGATTCCATTGAGTGTGTAGGCAAAGGTAATATCTTTGGTTAGCTTGCTTGCTAGCTGAACCGTAAAGTCATTATTAGGTTAAGGCATTCTACGTAAAACCTCCCTTCGAAGTAGCCTAGTCCTACAGACAGAGATTAGTTATTATCATTGAATCGGATTTTAGTTACTACTTTGTCACGTTTTTTGTGAACTTGTGTCGTTGATGTTTATTTGCGTTGTTTAAACTTGAAGAGTGTTGCAAATTAAATTCGGTGTATTCCTTCGTAATAAAAAGAGTGCAAAAACAGTTTATCAATGTCATTACCCGCACGACACGAGACACTTACTTTTAACATATAAATGAAAATCACTCTCTGGATTTGTAGAAGCATACATTGGTGATTACGGAATAGAGAATAATTGTCAAAAAAAACTAAGAATAGAGGTAAATGGACAAAAAAATAAATCATAAAGAATGATAGGGTGTTAAAATATAAAGCATACCTGCAAAAAAGAAAAAAAATGGGTAAAAATATACTGATTACAGTAAAGTACAATGTCGAGTTATCAAGTAATTACTATAATTTAAAGATTAAAAATAATGAGCAAAAAATTCAAGAATACAGAAATGAAGTACCCCCAAATTGACATTTTACATTTGAAGAGAAAACAGGGATTCTATTATTAAAAAAAGACGAAAAGAAATGTACAATAGATTTTTCTAGAAAGAGAAGTTTAGATATAATGCGTACTATTCCTCTTTTTTCTGTGTATAGATTTGGCTTCCACAATAAGTGCCGTACAAACGACGAGTAGAAGTGTTATCATAGCAACACGTGTCATGATGATTTACTCTCTGCTTCCCGTCTTGATAATATTGTCTGAAAAATAGAGGATAACAGTTTCCTGCTGTATTTTGGATGAGTCTGTAAAATCAATATCTACCAACTAACTGTGCTTAGAATACAAAGTAACATGATATTTGATATGTGAGTAAACTTCTATGGAAAAGGGGATATGTGATCTTGCTCGCATAGCTACTTAAGTAAAGGTTCTTTTATATAAATTATATGTAGGAGTCACATTAATGGCAGGTTCTAAGGCAGATTTCAAATCTATGGTAAATAGAATAGAATAGAATAGAATATTTTTATTTCCCAAATTACAGGGCCCATAAAGGGCATAAAATCAGATACAATTGATTTGAATTCATGACATCCCAAATCAATAGCAGATTTTTTAAAATGCAAATCTATGGCAAATTACTTCCAACAAGTTTCCTGATCTATGGCGGATTTTCTCTATGGTAAATTTCTGCGAATGGGGGAAAAGTCAGTACTGTCAGTACATGTCTGACCAATGACTTGCCTTAATAAAAAATAAATATAACTTTCACCACCAGAACAGATATTTGACATAGGCCTAAATATAGCTAAAATGATACCGATAGTTTATAATTAGAAATATACGACAGATTTATTTTTGTTAGTTTCGAAATCCAAAGAAAGTTTATGATACATTATACATAAGACAGATTGTCGCTGTAATATAGCTGAATTTCAAAAATGCAGATTTTATATTTAAAGAAAATTAAAGAGTACGATAGGGTTTAACAAGTAACAAGAAAACAGCCTGTTTTCTTGTTACTTTTTAACCCTATCGTACTCTTTACAGCATAGCATAAGAAAAAAATAGCAAAAAACATACCAAAGTCACAGTAAAAACTCGTAAAATCAAAAAATAAAAAATAAAGACAACGCCAGCAACACAGACGAGGAGAAAAAAAATACAAGGGGCGGAAACAAACACATAACAAATATGATGCCTACCCATGTTGAAATGAGATATAGCATGGCATGAAAGAATTGTTTTTTAAACCTAACCTGTCATTTGGAATGGGATTCGAATGATCATTCTATGTGTTCCGTCAAAGTTAGCGGCGGCGATGGCGTGATATGACGCTATAGTTTACTCTTTTAGCCGGGAAATTATAAAATTTCAAAATCTGCCATAGGCATAGATTTGGAGAAAATAAAAAAAACCTGCTAAAGTGCCATGATAGATCTGGAACCCACCATATGATATGATAGATTTGAGACATACAGTTGACAGGGCCGTAACTAGGGTTCAACTTCAGGGAGGCAGGGGTTTGGGGGCCGCCGAAAGAGGCCCCTTAAAGAGGGGGGTTGGGGGGCGCAGCCCCCCGCCGATTTTCTTCTCGCAGTAAAATGGCTAAAAATGACCCGTTTTCCTTCGATTTACTTACTTTAACATGTTTAAGAAACATCAGTATTGTTGGATCCTGGAAGCAACTTTTATGCAAACAATTAGTATCTGTATTTTAAGATATTTTTGTTAGAAATCAAACTGGTCAGTTAAAAAAACATATAAAGCAAGATTTTTTTTTGTCGAGGACCTTGAATTTCAATATTGTTGAAAACTGAACAGACATGTATATAACTACAACCAGGGACTTTCTAAACTAGTATATACTTAGTTTAGAAAGTCTCTGCTTAAACGAATTGGAGTGTTTAACTACTAAGGCATTTACCATAATGTTCTCGTACGATCGGCCGGGAGACTTTAAAAAATGACCCAACAGCTGATTCAGCCGGTAACGAATTTCAGATATCATAAAAGATTCACAATACAAAGGGAACTTCCTCTGCTTAATGGAGCCCCTAAATAAATGTGAATAGTTAAGTTTATTCAAAATTGTCGAAAGCAAAGTTTCATATGTGTTCTCGTACGAATACTGAATAACAGACGGACGGCCACACGAAAAAAAAATATACTGAAACGGTTCACTTTCGATAAAAAATCCGGAAAATGACAGATATATCACGTATCATGATAACAGTGTTAAAACTGTTAACTTGTATTGTTTATAATATAAATTCAAGTTCTTCGTGTACATATTGTCAATATTTCATTTTATTACTTCAAAAAAAAAAAATATTGGTGTAGAAAATTCCCCTGCCTCATAGGTAGTTACGGCCCTGGTTGAACAGTGTAGGAGATAACAAATTTACAAAAAAATTACAACATATTTTTGATTCCTGTATTAATTTTGTTGGGACACCTAAAAATCTTATTTTTTACTTTAAATTTTCAGTGCAGAAACTTGGATGTATTGGAAGATTTATTGGAAAACTTATCCTCTCATATTATAGATAGTTGTAGTAAACTGTAATGACCAGTGACCCCCCTTTTTTTAGTTCATTTTTTACCCAGTTATATTATTTTATAACAACTGTGCTCGTTGTGTTCTTCTGCTTGTATATTCTTTTCATTGAACTTGCTTCAATCTATAACATTGTGTCTTAATCAAATTGAATCACTTGTAATCATTAGTACGAAATTAATGCTGATTAGTCTGCTCCTTGTGGGCGCTGTTATGAGCAATAACATATTTGTTTGTTTGTTTGTTGGTACCCGAAACGCGATAATGATACAGATGTTCCCTTTTTGTCCGTTTTTGGTTTGTTAATTTGCGGAATTGTTAAGTGTTACACGGACCGTTAGTGACGTCATTATATGGACACGTTTGAGGGATGGGACACATATATTTGAACCAAATAGAACTGCAGAGAATACACCTTATCGTTAATCCCGGCCGCTTGAACTTTTGACGTCAACAACACTCACTTCTCTATTGTGGCGTCAGATATTTTGTTTTATGACGTCAAAATTTTACGGGAACCTGTGTGATATCCAGTAATGGCGGACAAATAGCGATAAGACGTATTGTTATACTTGTATCTGGTTAAAAAAAAAACACTTTAGTACGGCCTTCAACAATAAAGAGCTGAGCTGCGCCATGAGCGCATGATACATCCGTCACTTTTCAAAGAATAAAGTTTCATAAAACACTCACTGTCTTAACCGAAATTTAATAAAAAAAAAACTAAAGGGAGGTTATTTATAGGAACGAATCGAAATATATTTTTTACAGGACATGATCGATACAAAGTAAAAATACATCTTACAAAAACACAGAGTGGACGTGGCATGGTACTAATACACCCCGACAACAAAGACACGCAGTTACTGACAGCTATATAGTTCAAACTCAAAGCCAATAACAACTTTTATGTAAATCATGCATCTACTGTAAGCATACTTATATAAACAAAAAAATGTACAATTCTGAAATAATCTTGGTCAGCGACACTTGACCGGAGGAGAGGTATATGAGGTAGCGACACTTTATTCCAAATAATAATGACGTCTTGAAAGCTATTATATTTTTTTGCTATGACGCCTTCCTCAGTTACTGTCCAAATTGACGTTATACAACTATCACTTTTCCTTTATGGCGTCTGACATTTTCTCTTATGACGTCAAAATTTTACGGGAACTTCTTCTGTGATACCCAGGAATGGCTGATAAATATCGGTCATAAAATTTTGCTCAGTAGTAGTACTCCGAGAGTCCTAGAGTACACAATTTTTGCTCGAAACACTATGTTCTGACTGACCCAAGGTGTATAGATAGGTTTAGAATAACCTTATTTGAGTTGGAGTCATTTCCCTTGGCCGCCATTCTGAAGAGATATGAAAATGGTTGATTTTTCTAGCTGACTAACCAAATTGAACTGAACATGGATACACTGAAGTCTAGTCCAAATAATTATGACGTCTTTAACGACTATTATATTTTTTTGCTTTGACGCCTTCAAAGCAAAAAATATAATAGCCTTTCAAAACGTCATATTTTTTTGGACTAACTGGCCAGCATAGCATTCCCCCTCCCCCCGACATCACTGTGATATAGTCACTTTAACATTTGTAATAAAATACACAACATACCATCAAATTTGTTTCAAGAGATGAGTATATCTTATTTTACATCATACCTGTATTGTAAATCTTTTTAATCAATAGCCGTACGTTTCAAACCTTCAACTGTGATGAGTCGTTTATGGCGTCGGTATTCAAGTGCAGTGACGTTAGTATGAAATGACGTCACAAAATTACGTCAAAACCACATGATAATTAAATCAGGAAGACGTTTTAATCAATGTGGCATATTTTTTGGACTTCAAGAAGTTCTTCGATTCAGAAAACATTGCTGGTAGGTTCAAATAACAAAAACTTCCCGAAGAAAAATAGCCGGCCCAGGGCGAAGCTAGGTAACCAATAATCAGAACAGAACAGAACAGAACATATAATCTGAAGGCACAAATTGCGGCAGGGGGTTCGGTGGAGAGCGGTCCCTAGCAGATTTGGTAGGGGTTCAGAGGGGCGAAGCCCCAACGTAAAACGGTTTTCACTTGCAGCAAAATTTATGGCCATATTATCGTGATAATATGCACGAAGAAAAGTTCGAAGAATGCATTATACATTATATTACAATAACATCTCACTGATGAATTAACCGGCAGTACAATCGGATATATAAAAAAATATTTTTACAACAGTGTATCCCAAACTCTGTCTGACCGACAAAATGTCAGACAAAAATTCATTCGGTCAGACAAGTTTTAAGTTAAAAAAATAAAAAAATAAGAAATAGGCATGTTTACACTGACACTACTATATTATAATAATATTATCCTTTGGACTACTTAAACCTTCACCATCCCCCGGCCATACAAACGCATACACACACGGGGGGGGGGGGGGGGGGTACTTCGATATATTTTTTTGGTAGGGGTGTGCCATTTTTGCCTAAAAAAACTTACACATTTTAATATAACATTCACTGAAATTCAGTACCTATAGTTATATAAATATTTAAGAAAGAATGACCTATACTTATAATATACAATATTTAAAATATGACCCTAGTCCAGCCCTGGCCTTAGTGACTCATTTTTTTATATTTTTTTTTTGTTGTCATTCACTCAGTGACAACCAAAAAAAAATATAAAAAAATGAGTCACTGAGGCCAGGGCTGGACTAAATATGACCCATGCTTATATAAGCACTAACTCATCATCACTCATAGATTAAATGACGTCAAAAGGAGACAAATTTCCGGGGTTCATTTGGGAACTTATTGGAAAGGTGAACTTTTTCAAATGAATTGATTTAATTTAATATAATAGTTGACCATTAATAATGTAAAATTATCAAAAGTATATTTATATATGATATGTAGATCATGCCCCAAATCAATTTACAGTTATCAAACGTAAATGTATTTTGATATAGGATGTCATTTTTATATAAAATCTCGCAAAATTATAACCTATTTTTTTGGCACATCCCCATATACCCAATACTAGGAAGTTACCCCCCTCCCCTCCCTGTGACATACACAACAGACTTTCAACAGACTGAATTCAGTCTGAAGATTTTCAAATCTATACCAGCCAGTCAAATTATCAGTATTTAACAATTGACTTTACAATATCACAATGTAGGGGGAAACGCCCCAGTTTTAATAATACAGCATAATTTACACTTCTTTATTTTTTTGTTTGATGATGGGGTTACTGTTCCAGGTGTGATCTCGGTTGGATTGTAAGACAGAAGTGCGAGTTTACTGCACGAATATAAAAAAAGAGGGAGAGGGAGAGGGGGTCAATTACCTAGATCGCCGTGGTATATATATATTTAATTTAATTTGCATAAGCTCACTTTTAAATAAATCATGGTATGTATTTCACATTTATGAACGATGAATAAAAACAATGTAATAATAAATGATGCTAAATTAATTTTAAAAATAAAAAATGGGATAATGAAATAACAATAAATAAACTACGAAATGTACAATTCGGCATTAATCTTGGTCAGTCATGTATAGAAAAAGGAAAATAGTATTTTTATTTATTTGGTGTGTACGAAGTGCTTTTCCCTTACCTCATCCAGTCCTCACCGCTCTAATCCAAATATTTGAAAATACGATTTTTGGAATCTGTGTTAAACCTGTGATGCGTCCGACTTTTATGATTCATTCGAATTAACCTCGCACCTGTATCGAATTCACCCTCGAGTCTATGCATGTAAAGACCCAAAGATTGTTGTTTTACAAATTTTTTATAATAATCTTTATTTGTCATATAAGTAACATTATACTTGTGACATAAACAAAAGTAACAGCAACAATAAAATAACTGAGTTAAACACACACATATCTATATATATACAAGTAAAAGTAACTAAGAGTCCCCTGTCCTCAGCTCTAAAGACTGTTTTATAAAGGAACCTGTTTTTTTCACTTGGTTTATATTAGAAGGATTTAGTAGGACTACTAGTTTTTCAGTATCAGATAGATTTGAAAACATAGGATTATCTATTGCCATGTCATTAAAAAGTTTTATACGTAAAACATTATTAATTTGACAGTGGAGGAGAAAGTGATTTTCATCTTCTAAGGTTTTACAAGTTTATAAATTAAAGTTTTCCTTCATAGCTAAATATTTAAGAAGTCAATTCGTGATCACAGGATGCCTATTTTGCGCATATGATTATTTTTTCTAACAATTTTGTATTCATATGAATAAGAGAGTATTTTAATAAGAAGTTTTATGTTAGGTCGCTTCTAATATATCTAAAAATGTCCGACTCCAAGTTAAGAGAGTACTGAGAGTGACTAGTCACTCAAATGCGGCAGATTTTGACAAGAAACAGCTTGTTACATAAAAATAGGCCTTTCGTTTCGAAGTATACAGTGAAATTCAAACGACAGATTTTATGCAACATTTGTTTTCATATTTCTTTTATCAATGAATTTTATTGAAAGTTTTTTGTCCATACAACCGAACTGCGGTCTTTGTCGTGGCGAATAGTGCATTTACGAAGATGAGATTTTGACATATGATATACACTGAACAATATGAAAAAAAATATGCTTGCATAATTGCTAAAAAAAAATTGACTTAATGGTGCCCTGAAATATATTTCTCTAACGATTTAAATTTTATTAATCTTCATTGAACAATGGTAATGAACAAATCTTTTATCTTAAAAATGAACAGATCTAATGAAAAGAAATAAGATCAAGAAGAATCTCTTAGATTTTCAAACAATTATATTTGAATTGACTAATGATGTGGTGTTTTGATCTGTGACTTTCTATCTATTTACCACCAAATTATTAGGTCCAAGGACACAGTTAATAATATCACGAATATAGTCCCTAGTGTAAACAGTGTATAACGTGCATGTTTTATTTGATACACTTTCACAAATTATTTCTTGATATTAAATGCATGAAATATTAAGTAGGGGAATGTAATTACATGTTAAAAAAAAATTGGGTGCTGAATCTTAATGTTAAGTAGTGATTTGGTCCAGTTCAAAAAGGTCAAATTTTATCACGTCTGAAGCTGTCAAACTGAATTTTACACCCCCTTAACACAGAATTGTCAATATTTTGAGTTGGAGCTGGTAGAAGTTTCTATAATTTTGAAATTATTTGTCTCACTGGTAGTACACTACACTGTAAAGATCTTTTTGAGAAAGAGCAGGTGCGATTTTTTTAATTTGAATTTATTGTCTAAAAGAAATGCACTACGAAATAACTGTGTTCTCGGGCCAATATCGATTTTCTGCAATCTAATTAAAATATCGATCTATCGTAACTTGCGTCAAATCTGAGTATAACGAAATCGGAGGTCTAAAATAAAATCTTTAAATAATTTGTCAAAATGTACCCCACTCAAAGGCTTGAACAAAATCATTTTAATAATTACATTTATTAATAACAAAACATCACTTCTGGTAATAGTTTCATAGGACAATAAGTTCTTACCAGATATTACTAAAGAAAGCTTGTTGTGAAAAGCCAGCAATAAAGCGACATTTTTATTTAATTCCTGCAAGTAGAAAAATACTTCGTAGGCTCGTTCTATCTACTTTTATACTGATTTTACTAAACATCTTTTTTTTTACCATCTAAAGAAAGGACAATCAAACGATGATGATTCGGATATTGGTGTTTGTTTTCCTAACAGTCACACATCACAAGGCTGAAGCAAGATATAGATCCTCAAACCATCCACATGCTGATCATGGTAAGTAATTATTGTACTGTACAGAACAGCTTTCCATGATTGAATTAATTAAAAGTATAATGGTGGTCAATATTTTTTGGTGTTGACAAAATATTGTGATAAACCTCAATAACACAATTTTCGAAGGTTGACTTTTTTGTCTCAGAGTTTCAAAATCACTTAGAATGTCTACAAACATTGTTAGTGACATGAAATAATGAAGACGAAGGCAAATCGATTCTTAAAACAAAATATTGTCCTCATTCCTTTGGGAAAATCTCGTATGAATTGTCTCTTCTGATTGCTTGTTTATTTTTTTATTTCTTAAATGGTCTTTAAGTTATTGTTATTCAAAATAAATTACTTTTGTTTATCTCGTGTTTCGTTTAAATAGATGAAATTTTATGTATTATGATTTAATCTTTGGAACGATTATGATTATAATACTAGAAGCAATAGCTTTTCTAAAAAGTTGGCCGTCTTCAGCATAGCAGATGTCTGATGATATCAAAATCTATTATTTTTGCATTGTAGTTTCGTCCATTTAGAATTTTCCTATGCTATAAATTGTAGTAGGGTGGCAAAACGTAGACAAGAGGAAAGTCCAATACATTTTTGAAGGCTAAACTATCTTTTGGAGTGATGCGTTAACAGGATAATTCTCATACCTTAATTCTGTACCTTTCGCTCATTTCGGTAAAGATGTATCATTGTTCTTAGATTACAGTCTTTAAGTGGATTTTTTTAATGAAAAATACTTAAAAATGACACAAGGACATACAAATTTAATTATAAGTCGAAATAAACTGTCAACGACATGGCATGGCAGGGCAAAATACACAAACAGATAAAAGACAAGCAACAGTATAACACACAAAATAGAAAAAACTTATAATTAACTGAACATGCCCATTTTGACGAATTGACGATGTATGAGGTCCTGTGTTCCTTACCATTGTAAACGGGGACAAGCATGTTTAAATTATAATGCCATAAACCTTAGTTATATCATTTTAGGCTGTGGAGTAAATGATTGGAAACGTTTTCGTCACAGCTGTTACTACATTTCGGATGAGGTGAAGAATATTGACGATGCCATGGTATGTCTCGTACTCTTGCAGCTTTTCCGTGTTTTACGATCATGTTTCAAATAAATGTACAGTCGTGCCAGATTTTGAAATAAATCAATCAAATGCTTGAAAACAAGGTCTTAACTCAAGGAAAACCTCAAACTTACTTTCCTCAAATATCGATGCAGTTAAAAGATAAACAGATAAATTATGCTCAGGGGGTTGTATTTTTGACATATTCAGTCTTCACGATGAACTGCTAAATTTTCAGGCCCGGAGCTCTCAATTTTTGATTTTTTTTAGTTTGATTTTGTTGGCCCGTAGATATGAATTTTTCAGGCCCGAGAGCAATTTTACAAGCCTGGGCTGCCTGGGCTGCCAGGGCTGCCATTCAGCGTGAAGATATAACTATAATTATATGCCACTTTATTTCAAATAACAAGGGTTTCCATGTTTTCAGGCGGAGTGTCAGGAGCAAGGAGGAGCTTTAGTATCAATTGAATCGCCGATCGAAAATTACTGGATTGCTGAAAAACTTAACAGACTTCCAAAAGTAAGTAGGTCTCAAATAATAATGCAATTCTTTATGTTACAACTTTTATCAATTGGCTAAAATTGACCGTCAAGTCCACAATTAACATGTCGTAAATAAAGAGTGCACTATTCTCTAAAACTCGCGATCCTGACGGTTCAGACCACCAAAAACCAGGTAGGTACACCAATTTCGAGTGAAATGGTGGTCCTGTCGGTGTCTGACTAAAACTTTGTGATGGTTTTATTCTTGTTTAGGTTTTCTGCTGTTTATTATTATAACTCCAAATTACAATGATTATCTATATTTAACATGGAACCATATAATAATGGTGCAAATTTGCCTTATCTAATTTAAACCTATGGAAATATTCGATAGCAAAAGTTGTACTGCAAATGCACCAGGCTAAAAACACATTTCGAGATATCTTGGATTGAACTGCCTTATTCAATCTCAAGAATCAGCAAATGTTGTATTTTAAAATACTAATAGAATCTTAATTGAAAATAAAACAGCACCTATCTTATACGCGATTTTTATGAAATGATACAAAATTTGAATCGTATACATACAAGTAATGGAATATCATTCAGTTTTAAAGATTTCATTTCTATGATGCCACGACGTTCATGCACCAAGAGCATTAGTTATAAAGTCTATTAACATCAGTCGTCTGTCTCCTTTTTCTACGACAATTACTTAATCATCCATTGTCATATTTAACACTAACGAAAAGAGCTGATTCAATTATTTCTTGCATTTTGTGATGCAGAATATGCATTTTCATCACGTCTTGGTCAAGATCATTTTTGAGGATATTTTTTTTCCGTGGCATTATTTTTTCTATTTTCTTACCAGCCCTCTCTTCCCGAAAATAAAATAGTCCATTGAATCATGACATACATGGATAACCCCGTCTTACAGTTTGAACAAAGAAATACCCGAGTCTGCGGACGTTGTGATTATCTGGACACTATTATGCTTGGTTTGTCCAGATAATCACAACGTCCGCAGACTCGGGTATTTCTTTGTTCAAATTTGACTTTGTAGACCCCCTTATTGCCACTGGAAGGCGTCAAAGCAAAAACATCGCGCAATCAGCTACTGTAAACACACATATGATATTATTATTACTTTACGTATTTTTTATGATGCGTGCAATGGAAAAATCAGTCTCACTCTACAGAGAATGGGGTGTTGCTAAACGGCTGAAACGGAAAACGGAACGGAAACGGAAACGGAAGAAATATTTATATGGACGGAATTTAAGGGGGGAAAGAACTACAAAAATCAATAACGACTGAAATAACGAAGTGACACAACAATTATGCTGACAATAGGATAGTAGCTAGATATCAAAGAAAATAGTAAACAGTTTTTTAAATAAATAGCAGCTAAAAAATACAAAAGGCTATAGAAGCACGTGCCACTAATCTAGGTCTATGTGCATCTTAAATAATGGAAACTCTCCAACATTATAGACTTGAATAGTTGATGAAATCCCTAAACACAAGAGAGGATAAAAAAAAGTCGTACTTTAAGGGCAATCTTTACTTTAAAAAGACTACTTATTTTTACCGAAATTTGACTCGTTTGTAGATCTTGTCTTGCTGATTATTTATGTTTTAAAAGTTTCTAGCTATCGCTTAGAGTTTTGTATTATGAGTAAGTGATTTTGCTAACTTTAACATTAAAATAAAGTATTAAAGTTTTTATTTTAGTCTTTTCCCGTGTATAAGAACATAGCCATCCATTAAAAAAATCTTAATTAAAAAAAAAGACATTTTCCCTGTTTATCTAAGTGAATTTGTCGACAAAGTTGACGTTTTCTTATCTCAGAATTACAAAAAAATGATGACCCACTATTTTTTCTTTCATATTCCGTTGTAACCCGATTGAAAGTACCAGTATGCTAAATTATTAAAAAATGGGAAATATTCCATTCCGTATTGTGTTAGTATCTTAATACCAAACAGAGTACTTCAGTATTGTATCGGGTAAGAAAGTCCTTGTATAGTGAGTGATTTTGTCAATTTTTATATAAAAATAAAGTGTATTCAAGTTTCTATTCTAATTCCCGGGTTTCCTTATCGGTTTGTTGTCCATACACCGTTGTCCCATTAGGGTTCTTGTTACGTTTTCTTTCCATTAATCTTGATTCAAAGTTAGTAAGAAAAAATCAAAGAAAAAACCATGAAAAGCATTTCCTCAAAAGTTTATTACTTCACAGCCTATCTATAGAACCGAGGCCAATACCCAGAATATACTGAATCGTATGAACGTCATACGCATGAGCATGACCTTATCAAATATATCAAAAACATACTAGTCTCATCATGTCACGGTACTGCTAATTATTTCAATTCTTTAGAGGGAGGATTGCCGGGATCCCGCTAACATGTTTATCCCCGCCACATTCTGTATGTATGTGCCTGAACCAAGTCATGAGCCTGTAATTCATTGGTTGTCGTTTGTTAATGTATTTCATATTTGTTTTTTCGTTCATTTTTTTGTACATAAATTAGATTTCTCGTTTGAAATGTTTTACATTTGTCATTTCGGGGTGTTTTATAGCTGACTATGCGATATGGGCTTTGCACATTATTGAAGGCCGTACAGAAACCTATTGGTTTTTTTTAATGTCTGTGTCATTCTGTGTCAGTTGGTCTCTTGTGGAGAGTTGTCTCATTGGCAATCCTACCACATCTCCTTTTTTTATATTTATGCTTTAAAATCTTTTATTTTAAATGTATTCCTCTGTTTTTCTTTCATGTAACATATTGTGTTATACTTTATAAAACATGCCTATGTTGATAGAATAACCAAAAAAGAACAGATGTTAATTCTTTCTGTTTCCGTTTCCGTTCCGTATTCCGTTCCGTTTTCCGTTTCCGCCGGTTAGCAACACCCACAGAGAATGTTGTTGTTAACCTGACAGTGATTCTTGTTCATATTGTTTTACATTCTATATTGTTGTATAAGATTTGTGAAACTAAAAGAATGTTGGTTGAGCAATGTTGACATTATTTTAAGGGTTTTTCAGACAATTTTAAAAAGCATCATTGAAAATTGTCAAAAGAGACCGAAGCAACTTTTTTTATCTGCAAAAAAGAAGAAAAAAGAGGGAAAAAGATATCCGCCAGTGTTGGGGGAAACAAAAAATCATTTTTGCATGGCCTTAAGAATATACAAAAATCGTTGGTCTCTTTCGGCATACCCTTATGGAACTAAATTGTTTGCCTCAAACTTGTAGCAGACTTGATGCAAGCTTGCGGCAAACAAAAAGTTTGCAGGAACACAGAAAAAAGTGTTTGCAATGTTCTAAACGCTACTGAAAACAACGGAAACAATGAAGCTTTTATATGCGGAAGCTTGGTAAGACTACAAAAATCAATCGACTTGACGAAGTAAATTGCTCATGAAAGTTTAAGAAAAAAGTAAGTTTTAATGCAGCAAAATAAAGCATAGAACACTTTGCCACTATATGTTATGTGCTCAAATTGATTCAACTTTGACTTAATAGTTTAACCCAAACATCAAGAAATAAACAAAATTGTCATGCTTAGGCACTTTACTTTGAAAGCTAACTATTTGAAATTTGTCGTTGTAACTTGTTGTGTTATTATGTTTGAAAATGATTTCTATATCGCTAATGTATATAGAGGATTTTGCTATTCATTAAAATAGGAGTATTACAGTTTATATTATTTTGTGTAAGACAATAGCCATCCATTAAAAAATCTTATTAAAAAATTAAGACATCTTATCTAAGTAATTGTCGAACAAAGTACGTTATCATCGTCAGGATGTTAAAAAATTTGCTATTATTTCTTTCAATTGTTGTAACCCGATTGAATGTACCATGTTTATTAAAATTGAGATATTCATTCGTATTGTGTAATTTATACACTACTTCAGTATTTATCTAATAAAGTCCTTTTTGAGGATTTTTCATTTTTATATATTAATACAGTGTATTAGTTTCATTTAACCCCGGGTTCCTCGTTTTTTCAAACTCCAATGTCTTGTTAGTAGTTCTTTCCATTAATTTGATTAAGTTTGTGCAAAAAAAATGCTTTTCAAAGACTGTTATTATTTACAGGCCGATTATGAAACTTAATAAACTATAGCTGAATATTCGAACGTCATAAGCATGAATGTTTCATATATCAAAACATTCTGTCTCATCATGTAGTTCCCTGCAATTTTTCAATCTTAGAAATTGCCGCAATCCCGCTAAATTTTATCCGCACATTCTGTATGTTGGCAACAAGCATTGAGCCGTAATTCATTTTGCTTGTTAATGGATTCCAAGTTTGTTCGCAATTTTTTGCTAAAGATTTCTCGTTGAAATGTTTACATGTCAATTGCGGGTCAAGTGTATGCGATATGGCCTTTGTTTTGAAGGCGTAGAAAACTATCGGGTTTTTTTAATGTTGTGTCATTTGTATATGTGGAGATTTTCTTGACATTCCTACCACATTCTTTTTTTCGATATTTATGCTTTAAAATCTTTATTTTAAATGTATTCCTCAGTTATTTTTATCATGTGACAATTGGTCATATTAAAAATGCCTATGTGATAGAATCCAAAATGGACAGATTTATTCTTTCTGTTTGTTTTCGACCTTCCGTTTTCCGTATTCCAGGTTTGTCAACACCAAAGAGTTGTTACCTGATCAGTGACATTCTTGTCAAGTATACATTCATAGCTGTATAAGATTTGTGAAACTTAAAAGAATGTTGTTGACAATGTTGACATATGCTAAAGTTTCAGACAATTTTAAAAAGCATCATTGGATCAAAGAGTCCGAACAACCTATTTATTATAACTGAAAAGAAAAAAAAATGAAACTCAAGAAAATGTGTTTGTACCATTTTCCCCATGATATATGGTGGCTTTTCTGACATGACACTAATTCGCGATAATTCTATTTCGAAAGACATGATATTCGAAATGCCATACATACAGGGTCGAAGAAAAAGTCACGGTAACGAGAAAAATATGTCGGCATTCTGCAGCATGTATCACGGAATATCGCGATAATTTATCATGACATGACACAATAAAAATAACGCGAAAGTCGACATAACGAGATAATATCATGGCTTGTCAAGATAATATCATGCCTATCGAGATAAATCTATGTCGACCAAAATTATGTCAATGTCAGAAATAATCCACCATATATATAGGGATAGTTAACTGTGTTAAAAATACGGATGCAGTTTTCTGTTGAGCAGTACACATTTGAAAGAGGATTCGAAATCATGAATTTGTTTAATAGAATTATTGTTTTAACATGTTAAAGCCAGAGTGGAGCGATTTGCTTTTTATGTAAAAATAATATCAAAATCTGTACAATTCTAACCCTACAGGTCCTTCTTTCTCTGTGGCTTTATCTCCTTTTTGTTTAAATTTCACTAATAATAAATGACTATATTTCAGGTAGATAACCGCTTCTTCTGGACTAGTGGATTTACAGCCGCTGATAAAATTAAAGATAACACTTATTTCTGGGTATGGGGAGATTATAAAGAAGTTGGTTACACAAATTGGGCACCAGGCGAGCCGAACGACAAAGGATACGTTTGTTTAGCCGTCAACAGATGGAACGGAAAGTGGAGTGATGAAAAGTGCCAAGAAAAATTCAATGTCGTCTGCGAGAAGAAGTTGGATCAATGATGTGTTCTCAACTAATAGACAAACTCACATATAATTAACTACATATGTTTTGCTTATACTATTTTAATCTAAATAATCACGATCAAACAAATTGCTCTCTGTTTTATATACGAAGACAACCATGTATGTCGTTTAGTATTTGTTTGTTCAACTTCATTGAGGAAACATGTCATTTAAACTTGAATAAAAGATAACGAGGACAGCACCAGTGATACACAAACTTAAATTAAAGTAACATTACAAAACTTAAAGTAACATAACAAAAATGAAAAATACAACACTTAAAGCAACATTGCAAAACTTATAACAACATAACAAAAATGAAAGTATAAAAAAGAAGATGTGGTATGATTGCCAATGAGACAACTCTCCACAAGAGACCAAAATGACACAGAAATTAACAACTATAGGTCACCGTACGGCCTTCAACAATGAGCAAAGCCCATACCGCATAGTCAGCTATAAAAGACCCCGAAATGACAATGTAAAACAATTCAAACGATAAAACTAACGGCCTAATTTATATAAAAAAATGAACGAAAAACAAATATGTTACACATTAACAAACGACAACCACTGAATTACAGGCTCCTGACTTGGGACAGGCACATACATACATAATGTGGTGGGGTTAAACATGTTAGCGGGATCCCAACCCTCCCCATACCTGGGACAGTGGTATAACAGTATAACATAAGAACGAACTATAAAAATCAGTTGAAAAAGGCTAAACTCATCAGATGGACAAAAATACAAGTGGACGTGGCCGGGGTACTTGTTCATCCCAACAACAAAAAGACACTAGGAACAGGTATGAAAGTACTCGCAGTTAACTTATAGCTAGTTCAAAGCCACTAACAACTAATAAAAAAATCATGCATCTAAGACTAAATTATCAATCCGTACACTTCCAACATCCAATGAATTTAGTGTAAAGACGTCATAAACAGTCGGAGAAAACATGACCTTGTGCAATGCCAAGATACAGGTATCGACAGATTGAAGATCCATGACTATGATGTGTATTTAAGGAAAAACTGTAATATTTTTCTGTCTATGAAGAAATAACATAAAAAATGCGGTGCACACTGAATAACCCGCATAGTTCTGGATCCGCCACTGGATGCCCGTCCTCCAGTAAAAACCAGGTAAATCATATTTCAATTGTCGAAGTTCGTATAAGGGCTCAAACTGCACAGGTTGCATGCATCCATGAATTTTGAAATACATGTCACACATTTGACCTCTCAAAGAACGGAGGTCCATTGAAGCCAGACAACAGTATTCTTGAAAGAGGTCCCTGCATAATAAGGGTCCGGATCCTATTAGTATTATGAAGTATCATAGAAATATAATTCAAAGTAAAAGAGCACTTTTGTAAACAGAAACATATGTTTTAGAGTGCATCATTGGTATTATACGTGCAAAGTATCAGTCATACTTCTTGTCTTCTTTATTTTTATGAATATAATACAACATTTTTGAGTTATAAAAAACTAAGGGGATGTAGTATGATTGCCAATGAAAAAACTATCCACCAAAGTTCAAATGAAGTAGACGTAAGCAATAATATGTTGCCGAGCGGCCGTTAACAATGAGAAAAATCCATATTGTATTGTCAATTGTGGAAACTTGCAAATGGATGACAAGCATACCACTACGTATATAGAAATCAAACAGATTGGTTTTTGTATTTTGTTATGTCTTAATTATTTAATTGGTTAACCCTTACCATCTGTGACCGTCATATGACGGGCTTACCCAAATCACCGTTATTTGGCTCTAATGGCTCTCCATACTTTTAGAGGTCAACTTAATGATACTTATTTCGAAATTTATGCATGTCCCCTCAACCTGAGGCTATCTAGTGTTAGTGTCATGTTTCTCATCTTTAAAATGCATTTTGAGCTCAAATACGAACTTGGAAAATTGAAATCGGATAAAACTGGGTTTTCTGGAGGGATGGACTTTCCTTCGGTGTCTTACACATGAAGTACAGAGGCCTAACACTTGCAAAAATAGTGCAAACCCGCAGGCATATAACTACTGATCGTAATTATTATTGAAATACGCATAGGAAACGACTACTTCCTGTTTCAGGTCCAGTTGAAGTCGAAAATCGGAAAAATCGTGAAATTCCGTAATTTTGGTCCAGATGACCTTCTTTAGACTGCTGTACCCATGTCAGTTTCACTCCGACCTATCAACTGTTGATGTTACTGTGTTTACTAGAGTCAACTCTACATGCAGGCTACTGCTGGATACCTATAAAATTGAGAATGGAAATGGAGAATGTGCCAAAGGGATTACAACCTGACCATAGAAAAAAACAGCAGCAATATATATATATATATATATATAGAGTCTATACGAATCTACCAACCAGTAAACTTAATAGGTATTGGATCATCAAAATTGACATATATATATATATATATATATAAAATATATATATATATATATATCAGCATCCCTGGGTCTTTGGGGTCAAGAAATAGGACGAAAAATCGTCAAAATTGATGCTTTATGCCACTGATGACCAACATTGGGGCAAATTCTCCGCCACCCTTCCCGGCCTTATCAGCCCGACCACCCCGCCCCGTGATAATCTATATTACACTCTGATCATATGCTCTGATCAATAGGAACTTTTAGTAACGACTCATTTAAGTGTTATGAGTAATAATAGTTAATATATCAAAAGTTTATATAGTAACTTACATCTTCAAGTTACTATTTTGAGCATTGTAATCATCCATTTTATCAAAGATTTATATAAAAACTTACTACCAGCTGAAGGACGCCTCCGGGTGCGGGAATTTCTCGCTATATTGAAGACCTGTTGGTGACCCTCTGCTGTTGTTTTTTATTTGGTCGGGTTGTTGTCTCTTTGACACATTCCCCATTTCCATTCTCAATTTTACATATAGATCAAAGGATTTATATTAGATAGATCTTTTATCATCATACAATATTAATCTTTTGATTAAATATGTAGTTTTTGGAAATCATATCTATCAAGAACAAACCAATTGGACATGGAGTTTTTAAAAAGATGACAAACTTGTGTTCAGTAATTTAAATTCCATGATAGAAATAATGGCGTACAGATAAACGACGAAAATACCAATTTGTCTCTACATTTTGATACACCAGAATACACCAATATCACGAAAACAAATACAGACGAAGTAGAATCATAAGGAAAACACACATTTTAAAAATTGAAAACGAAGACAAACATACCACACAGTATGAACAAATCAACGACGATTTATATATATATATACATTATAATAATGTGACAGAATTATCGGTCTTTGTGTCTGGGATTTAATGTTTTAGACTTATAGTGCTGTATTTAAATGGACATGATTAGTTTTATACTGTGCTGTCTTGAGTTTATTAAAGTTTTTTTTATTTTTTATATATATTGTTTATTATAATGGGTTAAAAATATTTCGCTAAAATGGGCAGAGACAATTTTAATTTTTGCAAAAATGGGTTAAAAATTTGGCGCTAAAATGGGTTCTACTTTAACGCTAAAACGTGGGTCTCATTGTAGGTTGTTTCTCTCCGTAAAATATTCAGTATTGTCAAGAATTTCAATAACCGCCGGGAAACAGACCTGTCTCATTGGGGTCTAAGCGTGACGCGGGATTGCCGATTTTTCGTAAGCGTGACACGTGAAAGTCAAATTATTGTGCCGTGAAAATGGGAAATGAAGTCTAGCGGGACATAAAACAGTAAGCGGGATCTGGGATCAGAACCCCCCATGCAATGAGACCCCCTAAAACGTTCGATTTGTTTCGCTAAAATGTTCTATCAATGCGCTAAAATGTCCTCCGCCGCAATATTCCTAATGTCATAACAAACAACCCTCTTGTCAACAGCTTTTATGATTGTTGCAGGAGGGTGGACAAACCCGAGATCTAATATAGATATAAAGTACTATTTCCCTTTGAAGTACCAAAAACATGAGTGAAGTCCGGTTTTCAGGATCACTTGCTTCACACAGCAGTGGCGGATCCAGCCATTTTAAAAAGGGGGTTCGCAACCCAGAGTAAAGGGGGGGGGGGTTCCAACTATATGCTCCCATTCAAATACATTGATCGGCCAAAAAAAAGGGGGTTCCAACCCCCGGAACCCACCCCCCCTTTGGATCCGCCACTGCACAGTGACACCGTTGTCGATGCAAATACATAATAGAATGAAATTCAAAACAGTGTGGCTGTGGCCATTGATTGACACATTAAATTCATCCATTGACTGGGACAATTTACGTGAACGTGTGTCTATAACGACCACTGTTCACGACGTACCTACGATAGACATTTAAACTGTGGGAAAAATTAATCAGGAATAAGCTTTATCTTTTGATTTATACAATTGATATAAATCAAAACATCGTGTTATTCCTGATTATTTTTTCGAATTACTTTATTAAGGTGTTGAGGACCTTTGGTGACCTCATAGTTTAAGTGTCTTTAAAAAGTACATAGTGAGCAGTGGTCGTTACATACAAACGTTCATCTAAATTGTCCCAGTCAATGGATGAATTTAATGTGTCAATCAATGGCCACAGCCACACTGTTTTGAATTTCATTCTACTAAGAAAAACACTTTTTGGTTAGTTGGAAGAATGGCTTAATACAAATTTGAGACAAGACACTGAAATCATAAAAACTGTCCACAACAGAAGCCAAAAACACGCATTAACTGATACATGGATTAATCAAATCTATTAGTTAACCTTTGATTAAAACTATAATTAGTTAATATAAAGATATGGTATGATATCGATACCAGTGAGACAAATCTGCACCTGATATTCATTTTCAAAAACACACATCAAAATTTAACCTCCCAATAATGATGCAGTACTTATTCCACCTCCATCAACACTTCAAAATACACACACATATTGCATTAAAAATCGTAAACGGAATAAAGGGGATACATCTCGAGATTGCGAAAACCCATCGGTTCGGCACCCTATTCACCCGAAAGTTCAAGAAATCAAACATAACAAGTAAGAGTCCGACATTGTATTAATAAAAACTCTATGCTAAAGTGTTCTGGATTGATGTGATGTCTGAACAAGTCTTGGTATCAATAAAAAATTTTAAGAAACAAGTTATTAAGTACGATGAATTAGCAAACGCACTAGAGTCATATCAACATTTGCATACACATTTTCGCTCTGGAAGAGTATCCGTCAGCTTTTAACGGATTGTGATCCTATAAATTCACCTAATACGTACATGTCCCTCTATCGTACATCTTATTCTCTTCAAGAACGATTTTTTGATTGGTTTGCTGTCTCAATGACGTAGCCCAACAAGACATACACGTAGTTGTTGAATAAGAGTACTAGACATTATGAGACAGTGACACATCGACACAAAAAAAACAAAAGACAATCTTTAATAAACCAAGAAGAGTTATAAAGCAACAGTTATTAACAATCATTCATTTGTAAATTAATAGGAATAATTTTGAATCATATAGTTACCAATAAGAAATAGCGGATTGATTTAAAATTTAAACAAAAATACAAATGGACATTTAAATCTGCAAATAAAATATTAAAAATAATAAAACATACTTATTTTATAACTCAGTCTATATGCATGGATATTTTCGGTTTAACATCTTAAACTTTGATAAATGCAAGTTTCGTTCGAATTAATTGTAATAAACTACTAGCATCGTGCATGATGTTGAATACAAGATTTACAGTTACCATCAACCCCGAAACTACTTTGTTTAACTAACAAACCAGTCTATCGCAGCCTTAGATATTTTACGTCCTTGAGTTTCATGAATGCCCACAGTCCACTTAGATTCGTCTATTTTCCCAGTAGTTGAAGCGATTAGAAAGTTCCAGTACGGGTTAGAGGTAAAAGATACGTTGAATGGACCATTTTTCTTATAACCTATTGATCGAATATGTTGTGCTCCGACGTCTTTTTCATCTTTATTTATGCCAATATTATCTGCATTCAGTACAGATACATGATGACTTTGAGGATGTGACGCGGACTTCACAGTGAATCGCACCATTTTACCAGCTTTAACTTCCTGTATTAATGTTGTCTTTGAACCATGTATGGACTTTCCTGATGCACTGTTAGAGAAGACATGTTTCCAGGGTCTTGTATCAATAAACCATTTAATTCGCTGTCTGTAGTTGGTTTTCCCGCGACTTGTATGTGATCCTATATTGTATCGAACTGTTTCTACAGCTCCCGTCGTAGCAACATTTTCCCAGTACCAGTAAGCATCTGAATGGAATGTCTTGCCACTATTTGACACATGTCCTAAAACCTGTCGCTGTCACATGACCATTTCTGATAATCATTCATCGCTTCAATGAGGTAACCTGAGTGATAATGTAGTCTTACTCGCTTTCCATTTAAAATCGCTGATCGTAAATAATCTAAAGAACCATCGATGATTCCCATGTTCGTCGTGTTCAAATGCCAAAGACCAACATGTGTCGGCCAACCATATCATGGTAACTTGTCGGAGTATGACCTCGATCTTTATGTTCACCTATACTCCATCTTGAATATCACGCGATCCGTCTGTTGACCAAATTGTAAACACCAATAACATTCTTCTGAAACTCAATGTAATTAGAAACGCTAGTTTGGCTTATATGCCAAAGATGAGTACCAGATACAAACGATTTTTTCTTGTTGTAATGAAATTTGTAACTCGACAGCATAACTTTTTGGCATCTACTCCATGAATCTCTGCACCATGCCTGATAACATTTATTAAGTTGTTTACATTACCACAGTATGGGAACCCACTCTCGGTGTACAAAGCACTGGTTTCCCTAGAGTCGAGTCACAGCCTTAAATGCCTAAAACACAAAGACGAAAATTGACTTGCTAAATTGGTATTTGACTTTTTATAAATATATTCCATGTGTGTTTGCATTGCCGATTATTATTTTATATCGAACTATAAAAGAACAAAAGAACAGAAAGTTTATTATAAAATAAGGAGATGATTGGAATGATTGCCAATAAACAACTGACCACCAAAGTTCAAATGAAAATGAATGCCACCATATAACGGCCTTCAACACAGAAACACAACCCATTCCGTATATGGTCGCAATAAAAGGCCCCGATAATAAAAATATAGAAAAATTTAATTGAGAAAAGCTAAATGTTTCAGGTCATTCTCATTTAGCAATGTATATAAAATGGAAAATTGTATAGTGCCAATGAGAAAACTATAAACAGAGGTTCAAATGCAATTAAACTAAAATAAAAATTAAAGAAACAACAAAAAACAAAAACCAACAACAAAAATCACCCACAAGTCTAGAAAAATGTGGAATAGTAATTTTAGTTATTTTTTTTCATTTTAAAGTGTATTACGCAATTACTTTATGTAATAATTTATCATTAATCTTTTAATATACCTCTGGCCTTTGTTAGTCTTGTAATTTTATTTATTTTTTTTTTTGTATTTCGGAGTTTGTATGGACGTCCATTATCATTAAACTAGTAACATTTTTTTTAGGGGTAAGCTGAAGCACGCCTCCTGGCGTGTGATTTTCTTCCTGCAATGAAGAAGTGCATTCGGCTGTTATCTGCACTTTGGTCGGGTTGTTGTCTCTTTAACACATTCCCCATTTCCATTTTCAATTTTATGTTAACATGTTAAGATGCATAACTTTGTTATATAATTTCTTACTCATTCGTATATTGTTCATATACTGTATATAACCTACAGTACCTTGCAAACCATTTTATGTTGTATTTAACTTTACTTTCCGACGGCGATTGATGGACTCCCACGTAACCAACGGGACTTGTGTACATTGCCTGTGGTACACACATTAAGGAACCACCAATATGCCTTGGTTTGGTGTGAATCAAATCCCCTTTACTGATATGAAAAAGTGCTTGTGCGCAAATTTCACCGTTCAAAGAATAGACGTTTTGTGTATCAGTTGAATAAAGCTCATCTAATATAATTCGAATCTTTGAACCAGAAACTACAGCATGGCGAAGATCCTCTTTACTACCAGATACAACTTTTCCATTCTTGTCTCCCTCCAAAACCTTCAGCCATTTACTGTCACACGATACTATAAATATTTAAAAAAAAAAAATTTAGTAATTACAAAAACATGAAGGTCCCTTTTACTGAATCCATTTTATTTTAGAATTAAAAACTTGCATATTTTTTTAACCTATCGTATCAAAAATCTTACTACAGCATTTATTTCGATTGTAAGACATAATCCACAAAATGCAGGGAAAAAGTCAATGTATGTACATGTATTAGCTTTAATGGAAACATATTTTTTGACTGAGATTTTCGCTTTGATGCAAACATTGGAGTCAAGTAGTTTAATAGCTCTTGCTCATCGAACAGGAAAGTGTCTTATCTTTTAAGTACTGTATATTGTTTCTGATGAATTTAGAAAAGTCTTCTTTTTATTGTGAAAAATGCCATTTAAAACATGTTCTGTGGTTGCTTTAAATTCATTATTATCCATGTCATTTTGACATCACATGTTAAGCCATGGCTAAGTTCATTAAAAAAATAAACCTTATCACTTAAAAAACCGGCGATTCTTTCAAAAACAGTTATCAAGAAAATTTTGTAACTATTGTTTGCTTTTATAAGAGCAGTGTCATTCATATGCAGACTGTGCATCGTGGTTTAATGATACACAGACACAATAAGAAACAAAGTATTTGTTCGTTTTTTCTCAACCTAGCTGACCTATTTTTTTTTATCTTGAATAAAATCAAGACCTTAAAGTACTAATCATGCTAATGTACCAACTTCATATACTTCAAGCTTACACACCGCAAAAGAAGAGTAATGGTATAATTTACATGCAACAGACAAGCCAGTCACATTTAGCTCTAAGATTTTCACCTTAAGTTTTCATAAAAAATGTATTATTCATATACTAAACTATAGCAGCGAACGTTTTACGGATTTTCTTCAAAACATCAGTTAATTCATCGGATTATTCTACAATATAAACCAAAAGGGAAATAACTCAAGTTACTTCAATCAAAAACTGTACAAAAACAGTAATATGAAAGTTGAAGGGTGTGATTAAAAATACTATAGATGCTTACATTTATTACCCTTTGTTGGACCAAATTGATAAGATTTCACGTCTTCTGTAACTATTGTCACCAATACAATCAGTTGAAAATAGACTTTCATTTCCATAGATTGTAACCGTTGATAAGATTCTACAAATGAAAATGTATTGTGTATAGTAATATTAATATGTTTATATTGTATTAATCCAAAATTCTATTGAAAATGACATGCACTTTCTTCTGGAATGGATTATGCCCTCTTTACAATAACCTCAGAAGAGATATGACTAACTATATAAAAAAAATACCTCAGTTTAGTTAATTTAAACAGAAATTATAAAAAAGAAGATGTGGTATGATTGCCAATGAGACAACTATCCACAAAAGACCAAAACGACACAGACATTAAAAACTATAGGTCACCGTACGGCCTTCAACAATGAGCAAAGCCCATACCGCATATTCAGCTATAATAGGCCCCGATAAGACAATGTAAAACAATTCAAACGAGAAAACTAACGGCCTTATTTATGTAAAAAAATGAACGAAAAACAAATATGTAACATATAAACAAACGACAACCACTGCATTACAGGCTCCTGACTTGGGACAGGCACATACATAAATAATGTGGCGGGGTTAAACATGTTAACGGGATCCCAACCCTCCCCTAACCTGGGACAGTGGTATAACAATTCAACATAAGAGCGAACTATAAAAATCAGTTGAAAAACGCTTAACTCATCAGATGGACAAAAATACAAGTGGATGATCTTTTTACATGAATCATGAGTAATGAAGATCGCAGTTTTTTTTTATCTATTTTATGTGCATACCCTGATAAAGGCCTGAAACTTAGAAAATCAGAAAATTAGTTAAAAACTTTAATGAATAGCAGAATTATCTTCCCTTGACCACTGACCCTTTCCTCATGCATTTGAACTTATTTTATGTTTCTTAAATAACTCTGTAATATGTATGTCATGTTGTTATTAATGTTATGCTCTTTATAATAATTCTTTATTTGCAAAACAAACAAAAACCAATTTTGGTTATGGCAAATACGTAGACAAAACAAACATAATGAAAACTCGACAAAATTATAATAGATATGATAAAAACAGTTATTGGTCTCCTTTCCTCAGTTCTAATGGGCCGTTTAATTAGGAAAATAGAAATATTGTATTGTATTGTATTGTATATAATGTTATACTGAAAGATATAGTATTTTAATATTTCTATTATGATACAAAATTACCTATTAAAGGCGAGACATACAGTTTTTGTAATACTAAAAAAAAGCACTTACCGTATACTTGAAGTAACTGTACTCGGTCTGAACTGTTAATTACCATAGTTTAAACATGTTTCATGTATTGACATTCGACTCAAATTACAATGTTTTCCTAGAAATAATACATGTGTTTTTCCTTGAAATTCTAAAAAAAATAAATAATTGTAACTAATATCCGAATATTAAAACATACTTGTATTGATGTTTTTTTTTTATTAAAATAAGCGATTTTGCTTTTCAATATTTAAGGAGCCGGCCTTCACCAAGTAATTTTTTACTCTTTATTTCACCTGATGAAATACACATTTTATTTTGCGATTAATATTTCGTATAACTATTTTATTGAGGCAGATGTGTTCTGCTTACGTCAGTTGCACGCGGAATATTTTAGTGAATAAAATAGAATCCCACCATTAATTATATTTGTTGAGCACTGTCCTTTGCAAAGGATGAGCATTCAAACATATTTAATTAAGTCACAGTGACGGGGTTCGATCATTGTTTAAGGCTACATGATTACCTTCCAGTAACTGTTCAATTATTTGTCATATATTTTCCACTAAAATGACGATCGAGGTCCGATTTGTTAGCCGGCATGACAAGGTCCGATTTGATAGCCGGCATGACAAGGTCCGATTTGTTAGCCGGCATGACGTTATGACTGATATAAGAGTTCATCTTTGACAGTAAAGTTTGTTTAAAACTTGTCTACCACATAATTTTTAATACTAATGAACAAGTTCAAGGTCGAGTCTAGTACCGAAACCAATATAATATGCCACCTGTTAAACCTTCTCTAATTCTTTCAGTGGTTGTTTGTATCTATGATATACTGTTTCATAATTAGTTAAACAAGAATGTGTTTATAGTACACGGATGCCCCATCCGTGAACTATCATTTTCTATGTTCAGTGGACCGTGAAAAAGGGGGAAAATCTCTAATTTGGCATTGCAATAAGAACGATCACATCATAAGAAACATGTGTACTAAGTTTCAAGTTGATTGAACTTCAACTTCATCAAAAACTACCTCGACCAAATTTTTTTAACCTGAAGCGGGACAAACGGACGGACGAACGGATGAATGTACGGTACAACGAACGGACGGACGCACAGACCAAAAACCTAATGCGTATAAAAGGCGCACAATAAAGTTATTTTAGTCTTAGATATATGATATTTTTATTAGTTGTTATTGGCTTTTAATTAGCTATCAGTAATTACAAGTACTCTCAGATCTGTAATGAGTCAGTACCTGCATTTTCCTTTACGTCCTTTGTAGATTAGTGATTTCTGACTAGAAGTATATATAACTTTCCATCCACTATCAAGTTAAATATTATATACTAGTCTATCACCAACTACATGTATATATACATTTATAAACATAATGTACAGTCTTAAACATCATGTATATTCTTAAACACACATTGTCTATGTACAGCATACAAAAGGTTCCAACTGGTGCCTTTAATATGGCTGAGTATAGGATGTGTGGGCGGTCTATTCTATTCCTTAACCTCAGACAATGGAATAATACATGTAGCACAGTACAAACTTCGAAAACGGGTTGAAAGGGCTTGCTTCATCATATCGATGCTATGCATAAAATAATAATAATAATAATAAAAAAACCAAGAATGTGTCCAAAGTACACGGATGCCCCACTCCCACTATTATTTTTTCCATGTTCCATAGACCAGTGAAATTGGGTAATGATCTAATTTGGCATTAAAATTAGAAAGATTATACTATAGAGAACATATGTATTAAGTTTCAAGTTGATTGGACTTCAATTTCATCAAAAACTACCTTGACCAAAAACTTTAACCTGAAACTCCCACTTTCATTTTCTATGTTCAATGGACGTGAAATTGGGGTCAAAAGTCTAATTTGGCTTTAAAATTAGAAAGATCATATCATAAGCAACAAGTGTACTAAGTTTCAAGTTGATTGGACTTCAGCTTCATCAAAAACTACCTTGATCAAAAACTTTAACCTGAACGGACGCACAGACGGACGAACGTACGAACGAACGGAGTCACAGACCAGCAAACATAATGCCCCTCTACTATCGTAGGTGGGGCATAAAAAAACATAGTGTACCAAACTTTGACCATTCACAGTAACTTAAATGTAATTGAAACTTCAGACCAGTCAAAATGTGAATTCATTCACAGCCTTCACGGACATATGATTTTGGCTTGTAAAAATATCTAATTGTACAATGAAAAAGGAAATCAGAATGTCCTACTTTTTTGAAGTTAGGGAATACGTTAATTAGTTGAAAACATTTGTGTACATCCTACTATTTCGGATCTCCCGAGTTCTCTTTACGTAGTGTGAAGCTCGTATTTCTCAATCTATAGTTTACAAGTATTTTCAGATTATAAGATTTCACTAAAGTTAAAAAGGTTCGATAATTGAATTTTCAAGTACTCTTCAACTGACACCATTGAATTAAGTTTTGTTTGACAATAATATCGTTCAACTTAAAGACCAAACAACATAACATCTAAATGAAATTTTCATAACGCGTGCATACATAGGTTTGGCAGGTATGGTGAATGATTCAATTTGATTTCAAATACCACCTATAAAGAAAACATAAACTTTCTATTTAGGTGTGTTAGCATATCTGTAGTACCTAGTTTCCATATTAAATCTCCTTTTCTTGCAAGTATTTGTATTTGAGTCAAGACCAATTTTAAACACACTTAATCAAATAGATTGTTTTTAATTTATTGAGAGAAAAAAACAGCTATCAAATGAACAGTATGAATTTATATAATAAAGTGAATGAAATTATTTTATTATACAATAAACCACATAAACGGTTTATATAGAAGAAAAACTATATATATATATACACGAAATGATATGTACTGTTATATCAAAAACGTTTAAGAAATTATTTCAAAATTGTAAAAGAAATATGTTTAATTAAAAATAAACGAATTCTAATTTTCAAATGGTAGGTCCATAACTACTACCTTAAAACACAATTTAGTCATGTGACTTATAATTGCTTTTAAGCTTGACTGTCAGTGTCCTGATGCAGTGAGAGTTAAATCACTTCTCAATTTTTTTATAGGATTAATAGCCATACAAATTAGAAGATGTGGTATAATTGCCAATGGGACAACTCCTATGTATTCATTGTATTTCGCATGGTTCTGTAATTGTTTGACTATCAATTTTTATTGCGGTTTCGGCAGATACATGTTTAATTTTTCTTCTGTATGTGTTACGTTAGTTAAAACAAGTTGCTTTCTTTAAAAAAAGAAAAGCAATACATGAACCTAAGACTGCTGACTGCCGGGTCACCAAAAGATTGTTGCTGAAATTGTGTATTGCTTTTGAATTGAAATAATTGACTGTGAAAAGAAGAAGCCAGCTGAAAGTATACATTTACAGCTTCTATTTGAATAGTTATTTTAAAGCTCGACTATCATATTTATTACTTGGTAATGTAAATATTTTTCCGATTATAACCCTTTGGCAAATCCCAATTTCTACTAACCGGATGACTTATGCAAATTGCACAAACCTATCGCAATATACATTTTTGGCATTCAGTTTGCTTTATAATCTGGAATTCTGGATGCATTTATTTTATCTATCATATCTTTATATTTTGTTTCCTACATGAATGCCTTTATATTCTTAACTCGCATTTGAAGCTGTCTTTACTCATGGTAGATGTTGTATGTGGTGAAACCTGTGGCATGCAATTGATTGGGACCTCTTATGAAGAGACGTATTTTGGTCTCATAAAATATCTCAAATTTTAAGGATTTCCTGATTTTACTTAAATCAATTCAAACATTCTACAGGGTAACTTAGTTTTGCAGAAGAATTTCTTAATTCAGAAGTTTATGAATACCTGTACACACTTTTAAAATTACCAATTTATATTAAAAGGTATGGAGATATAAAAAGATACCAGAATTAAAATGATGTACGCCAGACACGAGTTACGTCTACAAAAAAGCATCAGTGACGCTCGAATGAAAAAAGTTAAAAGGCTAAAAAAAATTACAAAGTTACGGAATCTATTCCTTGGGTAGACAATCCTTAGCTTTTCGAAAAGGTCAAAGTCTTTAATAGGACAGTGACTCAAAATAGAAACAAAAGAAAACAACTCGATGTCAGAATACCGTTAGTAATGATGAAAGTCACATGTAAAGCTCTTTCTGCCGTGTCCTGAATTTAGATAACAAAAACGAAAATAAGCTTTCACGAGTGAATTTAATTGTATTGCATGCAAATAGTATTTTAGCGCACGAAATAGTAAATAGAAAGCATCTCACTGATACTCAGGAAAAGAATACGCATTTGCGTCAGCACATATCTTAATCTAATAGTTGAATTCGAATGTCGAACGGCCTTCATTAAATGTTTTGACCCCGGATTCATTGACATTTTATCCGGAATTTTTGAGAACGCAAACTGATAGTGTAGCTTTTGAAATGTGATCTGTAATGTGAATGAATCAAGACTTGTAGGATAGTTGGTCAACACAATGAATACAATTTCTTATTTAAAAAAAACCAAAGCAGAGTATCTTGTCCTATAAAATACTTGTTTCTTAATTGCAACTCTGAAAATATTCTGATTTCAATCATTGTTAGTTTCTTCAGAAACATAAATACAGTATATATTTTGTATATATTTCTTTGATTCCTCTTGAAATAAATACTTTTGATAAGAATATTATCTTTCTGTTTTCCGATCTAATATTAATATTTTAACCAGAATGTTCTCTCCCGTACGTCAATGATGAAATACACAGTATCCCGTAGTTAAATCTTCAAACATAATTAGTTTACATGTTATCGAGACAGCAGACAATACCACGTTATAATTGACCCAGATACACACAGTGTACAGTGGTCATTTTAAAACAAATATAATTGCGTCGTCAAGGGCCATCAAGGGACCATATCAAAGACGTAGATAACAACCTGTTAAGACCTGTATAAATGACAGACAAGTTGCTTTCTTTAAAAAAAGAAATGCAATCGTAAACCCAAATGCTTGTTTGGCATTATATATATATTAGATAATTGTTTAATAAAGATGTATTGTCTTATATTACTTTTGTTGTGCATAAGAATTAGAAACTGACATTGCCTGTTTAGTGGTTTAAATAATGTAATACCGGCTTCACACATCAACGTATAGATCCGACGTACGTCGGCCGAGGTAAAAAAAATCATGCACGCTACCAAAACGCTAGTAATTTTGATGCATTCAACCTGTCAATCATATCTGTATCGTGTGCACAACGAGCTTAAAGCGTGTATTGGGTGTGCGTAAAGCGTACCTTAGCGTTTCTCCTGGTCTTCCTACATTCCCAACTGCAGGTCTGTCTATATGTGAATGTTTGTCAATAAGTCTGTCACATTCGCCCGTCTGTTTACATGTTTACCAGTCCGTCTATGTCCACTGGTTCGTCTACATGTTCACTAGCTTTGAAATAGCTTTCGGTAAGTGCGATTATTTCAGTGATTTGTGTCTATTGTTTTTATGTAAGTGATTATTGTGCACCGTACCCATAATTTTAGGGACGCGAATTGCAACTGATATTTTACAGTTTTTTCTTGCGATGTGTTGTCCTTAAGGTTTGGTTCATTTGGGAGGGTTGGGTTTATGGCCACCACATTGTTTATGTGCCAATGTCCATTCTAAAGCCAGAAACATGTAGTACAGTGGTTGTTGTTCATAATTCATGTCGGTCAAGTTGTTTTCGTAAATTATTTTGTTATCAATAAGGCTGTTTAGTTTTGTTTGATTTTTGTTTTTAAATCTTAATGGTCGGGGCATTTAATAGCCGACTAAATAGTAGTTTTTTTTTATTTTTGGAGGCCGCTCGGTGGCCTTTAAAGACTTACTACCACGTCATTGTAACTCTGGTTGGTATTTGTATCATAAGTGCTGGACCATGGTCGATCCTATATGCACCTTTGAGGCAGGCGGGATATTTTTGTAGATCTTGTACAGCTCAAACTAATGTGAGTAGTTCCTGTACTTCTATGTCTAGTCCCATGTTGCATGTTTAGAGAGGGTGTAATATCTTCTGTAGGTTTGATGAAGTTTCACCCGTATCGGACTTCTTTTCCTAAATGAAAGCTTTAAGGCGACGAGTATTTTTGTATGCAATGTGCCCTTAACGTGTCTAAAACTTATCTGTAGCGTTTTCAACGCTCGTGTAGCGTGTATATTATGTGCGTGCAGTTTACAGGTACATGTATATACGTTTGACAAACGCTTGAGCTGAATGATTTTTTTTTATGTTCCATTAAAATTTTCCTGAAGTAAAAGCGTTCACCAAGCGTATACCTTTGCATTTCGACGTACTTCAAACTTATGGCACGCGTGTTTAAACGCTTGCGTAAAGTTCCTCTGGTGAGCAACTAAGTTACGCATACGATGATACGGACTTTGTTAATTTTCTTTTTTGACTGATTGTTTTACATTGTCACTTCGGGGCCTTTTATAGCCGACTATGCGGTACGTGCTTTGCCTGTTGTTGAAGGCCGTACGGTGACCCATAGTTTGTATTTCTGTGTTATTTTGGTTTCTTGCAGATAGTTGTCTCATTGACACCAAACCCGATATCTTCTTTTTTTATATTCGATATCTTATCGCCGACCTGGTTAAGTCTGCTAAAAATGCATGCATGATTCATTTTTAGGTTATCAGTCGTAATTAAAGTGGCACATTTAATTCGTTGTTTCATTGCTTGAAGTATCATTTCTTACATCTGCATGGTCAAATGTGTATTTTTTTAAAATAAATTTTAGATTTAGATTTCAGTCACGGTTATTTTTCCCCCCTTCATATTGAATATCTATACTTATCAGTCTCATTTTAATGACAAAAAGGATTCAGAGGTTATTAAAAAAAGTAAATAATGTTGCAATATTTAAACAAAGAAAATAACTTTAAATTTGCAATATTAATGAAAATAAATACGGACATAACTTTCATAATTAATTTTAACGTTATTTTCAATAAACGATTTTTTTTTTAAATCCTCGTTTTTACACCTATTTGAGGCACGTATTTATGATTATATTTCCATGTCCTTGGTCTATCCTAGACGTAAAATTTCAAAAAGTGCTAATACTTTTTTTAAAGATATTATTTTTAATTGTTCTCGTTCAAAATATTTTATTTTTTCATATTCAATATCTATTTAATTTTATTTTTAATAACCATTTTTTTTTTTTATTAAAGTTGCAATATTTAACCAAAAAAAATAACTGTAATTTAATCATATGCAAGAAAGACTTCCCTTTAATTTCAGTATAAAAAAATAAATAGCTTGCTTTTTACAACATTTACATCTTCACTAAACGTAAAATCTAAAATAAAATGCTACTGAAACTCTTTCTAAAGATTTTATTTTTAATTATTCTCGTTCAGAATATAAAGCGCATTGTTTACATGAAATCTTATCTCATATCTAAACACAGCTGGTTACATCGTTTGACTAATTAAAATACTACGCATGCAGGTTAATATTAGCAGCTTGTAATCGTGTGCAAGAAAATATTATATCATAATAAATTTCAGATCATACGTAAAATATCTCTATAGCAACTTAAGATGCTAATGCATATTCAACAGATTTGTAAGCTATTGCGCATGCATTTGAAAGGTGGTCATAGATATTGCGCACGTATTTGAAAGGTGGTCATAGAAAGACCAGAAGTGTTCCGACTAACATCCGGTGTTCCGAAAGACTACATCACTCGTCCAATATATACTGCGTAAACCCCTGAGGGTTTACGCAATAAACCCTCAGGGGTTTACGCAAAAACTTTCGAGACGTTCCGAGAATTTTATTCTGACTTCCGGCCGAGAGATATCGAGTGGCCCATAGACACATCCAAAACTCGCCAATATATAAGCAGCAAAAAATATCAGTATCTAGCAATAAGGTATGATTGCAATTGCCAGATGGGAACAACGTACGTAGATGTTAGTAAATATTCAAAGCTTGGACATGGATTACATGAGAAATGACACTGTAGTTATTGCAGGCATGCTGTGAATTAAACATGTATCTTATATCACATGAGTCAACATTATTGTATAATCATTACCGCAGCATACTGTTAGTCGGAAACCAGGCAATCAAATATGTTAAACGGATTAGATTAAAAGAAACATATAATGAATTGAAAAGCTGGGATATTTACTGATTACATAATACACCTTTAAGAATAACCCCATTTTATCACGTTTATCCTGATTACTCATTACTGTGAACTTAAGTTCAAAACAATAACAAACAAATAAATAAAGTTACGTAGCAACCAATGCTCGACTTCAAACAGGAAAAGGTTAACATTTACAAAAACTGTAGATGAGCAAATTGTTTGACAAGACGTGAACGATTTTGTTTTATTAGCCGAATATGAAAAAGGACCGCTCAATCATTTTATATCTACCATATATCACTTTTGTACTAAGAATAATCAATATCTCCTTTAGCCAGGATGAAATTTCTGTGTGGAGGAGTTTATTTTTCGTTTCGACGAAACTGCAATTTTTGTGTATGTGAAAGAAGGAACATAACATAATACTCTGTTCAAATACAAATCCTTCTGCTGACTCATTGACATATGCCCTACATTTCATTTTATTCATTGACATATGCCCTACATTTCATTTTATTCATTGACATATGCCCTACATTTCATTTTATTCATAGACATATGCCCTACATTTCATTTTAGTCATTGACATATGTATGCCCTACATTTCGTTTTATTCATTGACATATGCCCTACTTCCATTTTAGTCATTGACATGCCCCATATTTCATTTTAGTCATTGACATATGCCCTACATTTCATTTTAGTCATATATATACAAATGTTTATTGCATCTGTCAAATTATCAACAAAATACAGAAATGAATTAAGTGGGTTGTCTGCTGTACCCTTTTTTTTTGACATTTTTACTTATTATGTCTACTTATTTGTTTTGCTCCCACATCGTTGTCAATATAAATGAATTTTATACGACTGTCATACAAATGAGGGATTAAGCTACCTATAAAACCAGGTTTAATTCACCATTTTCTACATTAGAAAATGCCTGTACCAAGTCATGATCGAATATGACATCCATCCGTTTGATGTGTTTGAGTTTTTGATTTTGCCTTTTGATTAGGGACTTTCCGTTTTGAATTCTTCTCCATAAATATGAGTCATCCTGTTTCAATTATTGTCCGCGCTCGACTTTTTTTAAAGGGGTTATGTCCCTTGGAAATATCAATTATGTCTTTCAAAAATACATTGTAAGCGCTTTAATGTGTACACATTTTGCCATTTTCTTTTTATGATTGTCATATCTAAGAACTCTGTTCTTTTATTAGATATGAACCATCATAGATCGTCTTCTATTTTTTATAAACATTTTGATTATGTATACTCAGTTAAACCATAAAATTTATGTGCAACGAATATTTTTTTGTAGATCTTAATTGTGAAGTAAGGATGTAGTTTTTATCTTTACAGGAAATAACCTATAATTTGACAAAGATAAACAATGGCAACACTGTGCATCAAATATCCAGGGTCCTAGTTACGTCTTCAACAATTGGACTTAATAGCCGGATAAAACATACATGACAAAGGAAGACAACTAGGAAGAGGGATTAGGATAAATAAGATAAATACACAGGCTAAAAGTGACTCAAAATGAGGCATGATACATCGTGATACATGATCCAAACAATATATACACCTCGCCAAAAGTTAAGCAACACTTGGTAATTTTCCAGAATCGTTTTTTACTGAATTTATAAATAATCGAAATATCGATACAATGAACTAAATTTGTGTTTTTATAAGATAACATATATAATGGTATTTAAAAGTGAAAGTTTGGACTGTTTTCATGATTGAGTTTTTGACTATTTCATTTTGGGCAAATGGTTGTAAAATGGCAAAGTAAAATATAAGATAAAGTTTCAACTTATACTGACGTTTTTGAAAAAATTTGCTTTGCACTATACACAAAATTCTTTTTAAAACTCGAGAGTGACAGTTTGTGAATACATTAAAGTACAATTAAGGTCACACGCTTCCGAAAAAGTTCATTTACACGTCGTCTGGTGCTTTGAACTAAGCATCGTTATGTTCTAACAGGAATTATTTGCCATTCTTCAATTAAAGCTGCTCGTAATTCCTGTTAATTCTTACTAGCAGGAATTCTGTTGTTGATATTTCGAATTATCGCGATATTTTTGACACGTCATAGTCCCACCCAGAAGATAAAAGTCCATTTTGCAGTTAAATGAAAAGCATCTCCAAACCGTCTAACCCCCACCACCAAACGCTGTAGTTCCAAGAATGTACTGTTTCCTGTATTCTGTATTCCGAGGACGTCATACGCGCATGTGCTCATTAATATGATGTGTGAGAAATATTCTCTCGTCAGACCAATGGATTTGACGCCACTGTCTCAAAGTCCTATTGCACAGACCAAGTGACCACTGATGTCGAGCTTGACGACGCCTACGAGTCAGCAATGGTCTTTTGACTGGACTACGGGCACGTAAATTGACACAATTTAGTGTACGATTAACAGTTACATTTCATTGCACGAAACTTGCAAGGATAAAATTTGTATGTAGCTTTACAAAAAACTTTTTTTTAAGATACCTAGGAATAGAATTTGTACCTGAATTCTGACCCGTCGATTAGCAATAGATTAACGAAATATATGGAATCAAAGCAGTATCATATTTAATTTAAAAAAAAAAAATAGAAGCAAAAACATTTAGGTGTTGCTTAACTTTTGGCGAGGTGTATATAATGATATTTAATATCTAGCCTTCCAACGATAGTCGGACATCTATACATATTACAAGATTTAAATCGGATACAATTTACAAAAAAAGTGTAACAATGCTAAAGGAAGAAGTCACACGCAAGTGACGACACCATACATACATGTATAGTTAACTGGTATGAGGAAATGCATTGATATACCCATATATCACTACTTTTCATCATTTTACGCATAAGTGTCATGATCATGATCGTCCCAGCCAAAATGATGACCTTGTGCATTAACACAAGTTAGATTGTATACAAAAATTCAAATACATATTTAAATCTTAAAAAGTACTTATATATAATACCGAATTCCAATGTGAATTCATAAAGAGGGAAGTCCATAAAACCATTCAAACTTCGATTGGTCGTTTTTCGGTTTTTGCTATGGCACTGCTAGTTATTTTCGGACTCATTGTAGACTGATTATCCATTTGATATCATTTCAACAAAAAGAACAAACAACTGTCATTTTCCTGACATGTAAAACAGAGTAGCACACAGATAAAGTAAAATTATAACTTTTTCTTTGTCTATTTTTGTTGCCCGATCTAAAATTAGATTGGTTTGAAAGATATGATTTATCATATATTTCCTTTTCATTCATCATTGCAAAGAAGATGAAATAGAAGTAAATAATTTCATTTATTTGATTGCAGCTTGTATACATTCTTGCACGAAGAAGTCTATATATTTTAGTCTTTTTTTTAAACAAGTTAGTTTACCAATTGTGATATTTATGCTTTTCAGTAGACTGTTATTTGGGGATGAAGTTTCAACTCCATCTTTAATTTGATGTGCATGTAAGAAAAAAAATGTATACCCTTGTAA
Organism: Mytilus edulis; assembly: GCA_019925275.1. Taxonomy (NCBI): domain Eukaryota; kingdom Metazoa; phylum Mollusca; class Bivalvia; order Mytilida; family Mytilidae; genus Mytilus; species Mytilus edulis. Next base: position 19,835,777 of record CM034360.1, read on the forward strand.
GGGAATAAACGGGATCATACAATTAACAAATTCTGCTGAAATATGTGAATTTAGGGGAGGCCGGATACGAATTTTTGCATTAGTATTATAAATCTAATATAATGTTATCTTCCACAAATTTTTGTACAAAAATCAAAGAACCAATAAATCTCAAAATTAAATCCAATGTAATTATCTTAACATAACTGTTATCTTCTATAAAATGGAAAATGTAGTGAATCCCTCGGCTGTGCAGTATCCAAACTATAGATAAAATAAATATTACCCGGTACGAAACACAGAAAAGTACAGGCGCCAGGTAAGATCATATCACGTTTACATTTATATGTATTCATTCAGGAAAATTAATTCCATATGTCGTCAGTGTCTTTTTAGGATTAGTTAAGGTAAAGTACTTTATATTCATTTGATTTTAGAAATGAAATAAAGAGTCTAGTTTGTATGAAGAAGAGAAAAGGGAATTCATGTTGAATTCAATGATTTGAAAAAAAAGTTATCATAATATTTAAGCTGTATATATAACACAATATAATAAAAACTGCTTACATATAACTCTTGATGTTTGGATCATAGAAATGTAGAATGCAACCCGATAGTGTTATTAAAACCTTTACATATAAACTGTACTGCGCTACATATTCATATCGCTTTTTTGAACCCCAATTCTTTATACATTTTATGATAAGCTGGTGTATTTGTAGTCTGATTTGTTTAGTACAGTAAATAGCTTTAGATGAATCAACTAGATTGCATGTTCGGTACTTGAGGCTTTAAAAAAATATACTAGTAACATATTTACAAATATATACTTTAGTCTGAAAGGTAAAATACATTAAACTGAAGCTCAAATCTCTTAACAAATCAAGTATCGTTTCTTCTTTATCATCAACAGAGTATATGTATACAAAATACATATTGTTTACAGCACAAAATGTTAATCTATGGTCATTTTGTACTCTACACTGAATTTCCATAAAAACAAAAGATTTGCTAAAGGAAGTGGTTAAATGAAATTCCAATCTTTGTATGGTATGGAGGTAATAAAAAATAAACAAACATTTATTGATTGTCAAGTAGATGCAGTGTTGTACAAAGCCTTGAAAAAACACAATAAAGTATATGTTGTGTAAATTTTATTATTTTGTACAGGTTATTACTTGTACAAAAACTTTGTAAGAGTAATTTATTGTATGATGCCATCATACAAGTTATTACTTGTACAAATATAATTGTACCAGTAATTACTTGTACAAATATAATTGTACCAGTAATTACTTGTACAAATATAATTATACCAGTAATTACTTGTACAAATATAATTGTACCAGTAATTACTTGTACAATGTTTGTTGAGAAAAAGATAATAACTTGTATAACACATTATCTTTGAGTTATGTTTGTTTCCTCTTCTGCCTTAAATGTTTTATTCAAAAACTAATTTCTTTGGGTTTGTAAGTCAGGATTTTCTTTGTCAATTGTTGGGTACTTTTTCTTTTACTTATTTATTTATTTGTTTGTTTATTTTTTCTAATCATTCAGCGTATGTTTTTTTTTATAAATCTATTTTGCGTTTGGTTATTTTTTCTGTGTACATGTATAAGTATTATTTTTTAAATGTTAGAAGATTACAGACAAACGACGGGCGCACATAACATCATAAGCTAACATAACTCATTGAACAAAATGTAGCTAAACAATGTGTTGCCACATACGGATTAATGGTACAAAGTGACCAAGTGGTTACATGCAAAAAAAAAAAAAACCAAAAAAACTTCTACCATTTATTTTCAAACATAAAATCATAATAAAAAGTAGCAAAATAAATGTAACATCATATATTGGTAACAAAAGTAAAGCCTAATATATCAAATAGCCTATTTTGTTTGCACCAGACAAAGAAGCATCATGACATCTGGAATTACACAATAAGCCAGCTCAATCTTTTGCAATTACATTTGTTTGTCAGTCACCCGGACAGCTGCAGTCAACATGGCTTGATCACCACTTAATTGAACTGCTTTCATGACATTAACCTCAGTGTTCTCTGGTATATCAAACATTGTCTCTGAATCTTTTCGATTTGATTTCGACTTATTATACCAATCATGATAACAATTATTTTCCTATTTTGTATCCATTTTTGGCAATATTTAGCACAACTCCTTTGATATTTCTACAGTCCATCAGACCTCGTTCTACTCTTTGCACTGGTATTATCACATAGTCTCCAATTTTTAAACCCTTTAATCATCTTTTGGAATTGGCTGTTCTAATCAAAGGGTAAGGTTCATCAATTTACATTAATACATTATTTCGTATCCTTTCCGAATGAGTTTTTTTAATTTTTGCTACATTCAAAACACCAGACTGCCGTAAGAAATATCTTTGAAGAGCTGTCTTTTTGTAAATTAATTTGACTTCCTTTACATTACAAATATTTTCTCATGTATCTTACGCGTGTGAATACCGAATAATTAGAAGAGTTTCGTCATGTTAATTATGTCATCATTATATTTTTTTTCTACACTGTTTTCCATCTTTACAGTTACACTTTAGTTCTGACTTTTGTGAAGTTTTGCTCATATATTTGTTTTACAAAACATTGAAAGTTCACACCTTTAGGTTTTAGTCATAACTTTTTTGTTTAAAAGAGAACAATGTGTTGAGAACATCAAATAGACCAAGGTAGAATAATGATTTGTACAAGTTATTATCTTTTTTCTCAGTAAAAAGTGTACTAGTAATTACTTGTACAATTGAATTTATGGCTTCATACAAGTAATTACGTGTATAAAATCTTTGTATAAGTAATTACTTGTACAAAATAACAACATGTACACGACATATATGACAATAGAAAACTAAAGATCCTACATGTAGTATGGTGATAAAGTAAAATATATAAGCATACTATTTAGTATTATATTCAGGTAGTATATTGTATGTGTAATACAATCGATGGCAATCGTGCTGCATCATCCAACCGTGATGGTAGTTCGATATCAGTCACTGTTGCAAAGCTTTTTACAAACTCCTAATTTGTATGACGACACATAATCGACAGTTACAAGACAAATGATTTGGATTGACTATTAAGGAGGCTTTTTTTTGGAACTTTTTATGTACATAATACATTTAAAAACGTGCGTTATTGTCATTCTAAAATACGATAACCTAACTCACCATAGCTGATTTACATAAATTAGACAATCATATATACCTCTGTTTTTTTTTCTATTTATTAACCCTAATAATATTAGTTACACAGTGTTCAACTGTCCTAATACGAGAATTTATCGGCTCAATAAAATTTATATCGGGTGAGGTGAAGCCAAACCCGATATGAATTTTATTGACCCAATAAATTCCGTATTAGGACAATTGAACACTGTAACGAATTTATCCTGATTTTGTTATATTACATATTATTATTTTCAAATTCAATATTAGGACAATATCAACCAAATGTATTTTAGTTAATCTAAACTGTGAAAAATTATAAAAATATTAGGATTATAAAGCAACACAAATTTTATTAATTTTATTAGGTCAATTGTATAAGGGAGATAATTCCAATTGACGTAGTAAAAAATTGAACTGAAATTTAGGACAATATCAGCCAATCAAATTGCGAGAAATTACTCTAAATCAGGATAAGAAATTTTCCAATTAGTCTTTTATGGTTATATGTACGCTAAACTGGAAACAAATCTTCCTTCAAAACTATCTGCGTTGTCTTCTATTACCTGTCAAATTAGGTTGGCGTGAAACAGATCATTAGTCTTAAAACCAAAGCAACATATTATTACTTTCAATCTAAAAAAATATGTTTTAGTGAAGATTTAAAAATATTGTGCTTTATCTAACTAAGAATATTCTTAAATACAAATAATAGTGCCATATACTAAAATGACTAATTTGTCTTGTTTAAACACTTTGTTGACATAATATAGCATAGGCTTCATTAATCGAGTCAGATTTATATGGTAAAGCTAAAGTATATTAATGGAAAGCTGAATACTAAAATTTATGATAAAAGGGATGATTTTTCATTTCCTATCGTTAATTATCCGTTTTTAGATGGTGACGTTCCCTTGTCACCATCTTACGGTGTTTATCTCAACTTGTACGATTCGCTCGTGTATGTATTATGTATTACTGAAAAATTATAACACCAGGGTTTTCGATATCACAAACTAGTCAAAACATTTACTAAATTTTATCATCGGTATAAAGACATCATTCGTTAATATAGCTCAACATGCAGACTTCTAACATGTTCAGGTATTTCACATCCAATTTTTTATGGAAATATTCTTTATAAAGCACAAAGGTGTCAGTATTCACCTCAGAAACTTACAAAACCTTTGAATAGACTTATTAAGAAGGGATATAATTACGATACTGTTGTCAAGTCATTAAAGATTGCATATTTTGGCGTTAATATTGAGTCACTGATAAGGTCTTTGCATCGGAACTAAACACATTTATTCTAAAGACAGTTGTTGGCATGACACGGGTTATGTTCTTCTCATATATGTTATGATGGTATGATACTAAACCCCTAACGGGAAGGATTTTGCCTGATGTTCATAGGATGAAATCATAATCTTTCAGTCAGTTTAATTGAAGTCTGGAGCTGGCATGTCAGTTAACTGCTAGTAGTCTGTTGTTATTCATGTATTATTGTCATTTTGTTTATTTTCTTTGGTTACATCTTCTGACATCAGACTCGGACTTCTCTTGAACTGAATTTTAATGTGCGTATTGTTATGCGTTTACTTTTCTACATTGGTTAGAGGTATAGGGGAGGGTTGAGATCTCACAAACATGTTTAACCCCGCCGCATTTTTGCGCCTGTCCCAAGTTAGTCTTGTATTATTTCAATTTTAGTTTCTTGTGTACAATTTAGAAATTAGTATGGCGTTCATTATCATTGGACTAGTATATATTTGTTTAGGGGCCAGCTGAAGGACGCCTCCGGGTGCGGGAATTTCTCGTTACATTGAAGACCTGTTGGTGACCCTCTGCAGTTGTTTTTCATTTGGTCGGGTTGTTGTCTCTTTGACACATTCCCCATTTCAATTCTCAATTTTATTATATTTCAATAAATCCACAATTTCGTCATGAGGAAATGCATGTACCAAGTCAGGAATATGATAGTTATTTACCGTTCGCTTGATGTTTTTGAGCTTTAGATTTTGCCAATTGATAAAGGAATTTCCGTTTTGAAATTAATTGGAGTTGGGTAATTTTGCTATTTTACCCTTTGGGATAGTCAATGTCAATTTTATTTTAAGTATTGTTATTCAAGATATCTGTATAGGAAGCACACCACGTCTATTATCAGCAGCAACAAGGTCAATACAAAAGGTGTGTCATCATTTACAATAAGGAAGTATCGCGTAATTTACATGACCTCAGTGACTCCATTCCTATTGGTCAATCAGTAGGTTTATCTTGGAGATGAAATCGACAATTATGTTCATTCATCATTTATGTAAGATTTGTGTGATAATTACCACACAGATAACATAAGTTTAACAACTTTTAAACTCATTTATCTACCTGTATGTCCCCTTTAAGATACAACATATTTTACTATCCAACAAGGATAATAATTCGATGGTACGTTGTGATAAAATTCAATTACTTGTACTAGTCTCAGTGGCATTTCATTTGTTTATTTATTATACAATATATAGCATAATGTCTCTTGGACTAAAGGGTTAATAGGAACAAACAAGAAACACAATTCAAAGCGGAAAATACGAAGAGACAATTAAAGCACTACAAAAATCAACTCTTAATTACTTTTATACACCCTATATAATGGCGAATATCAGTTAATAAATGCAGTAGGTATCACAGATCAGTATTTTCTGTACACGATGGTTGAAAGAGTTACATGATAGGGTTAATTATATTATTGATTTCATTGACTGACATTTTGCAGTCAAATTATAACTTTTGTACAAGTACCATGCCAGTACCAAAGTTCTAATTAGTGGGCGGAAGGTACAATCCGAGATATGATTATATCTTATACACCATAAAAAAATAAATATATAGAATTCCATGCAGGTAAGAATTGTCCCGTTTCTTTTCGGGAAACAATTTAAATTTCTTTTCAGTCAATAAACTGCAAAGAAAGTCTCTTGATTGTCCTTGTTTTGTTGATAATCGCCCATTAATTTCGTTATGTACTACACAGTAAAGTCATACCGGTACCAAGACTGATAAATATAAACACATACTTGATGTTAAGTTGAGAAGCACTTTGGTCCTTATAGATGTTAGCTACCTTAAGGATGTACTTAGGTGAGGTTAGGTAAAAAACAAGAAATTAAGAAATTAAAATTGATAGTATAAGCTGTTAAAGCATCAATTAAGGATAAAGATAAGCTAAAAATATTGATAGGTCATGGACCTCCTTTTCGAGATATTTGAGATTTAAAATATGGCGGGAAAAGGCTGACTCGGACTTTTACCTTATATTTGCATTGGTATTATTTGGCTCTCAAAACAAAAGAAAGAAAATCAAGAATCTTCTAAAATTTTGGTTAAGGACTTTTCATGAGCTATTAAGTCTTATATGAAAAAATAAATGGGTGTTATGGGGCAAACTATTTTACATTGAACCATTTTGGTCGTTTAAGTGTTTGAAGTATCATCGAAAAAAGCTTGGTTGTTTGACTAGTTCTCAATCAAACACGAATAAGATGGCATAGGTATTGTATGTACACTAGAATGTCAATGTCACTTACATGAAGATTTTAGCTATATCAAATAAAAAAATGGATAAATGCATTGGTAGAAATTTATTTGAAAAAAAATATTTAAAAAAAAGGGATTGCAAAATTAAAACCTGTACGTATTATCGTACAACGTGCGTTCGAAGCTATTTTTAACTTTATATTCATATGGTGATATGACAAAAAATATTGGGAGTTGTCGATATAAGAAGCAATTTAATATGTTACTAAATTTTTCATTAATTTGAATGCACAAACTCATTTATTTCAATTAAACTATAAACTACGGTTTTGATTTTAAAAATTAAAAAGATTGAAGGGGTTTCAATCAGAAAACGACATGGACTTATTGAAGAATGTGACAAGACAAATACTTTACATACATAAGACTTAAGATTGAGCAGAAACTAAAACAAATTCATTTCAGTTCTTATTCTTCAAGTGTTACATTTCGTGACAATTTTGATTGAAACCGGACATGTTATGTGTTTTATGTATATTTAAACAAAACTAAAAAATGTAGTCGAAATTATGTCAATGTGTAAATCTTTTTCTTTACAAGAAAGTAATCCTTATTCATGTTGTTTAAAGAGTTTTCATTCGTGAATCATTGTTTCATTAATCCTACCCCATATTTTGATTATCAACGTGTAGATAGCTTGAACTCAGTTTTTCATATGTCAAAATTTGATTATGATGACATATGCTTTTGCTTTCCTCTAATTGCTTCAAACACAAAAAGTACTAGTCTCAATCATATTTAAAAAATCTGGTTACACAAAAATACAATTTATAGCGTCAATTTCTAAGATATAAAGGAAAAATAAGCATATTAAGAACAATACACAAAATATGAATTTGACAATTAAAAGTGGCAAAAATGCAAAAATGCAAAAATTAAAATACTCAACTTTGTTACCAATGCAAACACCAAACCAATCATAATATTAAAACTGCTTGTAACTTTTCATATGTATGAGTAAATATAATAGAAAATTGGTTATACATATCCCTTGGTATTTAAATCAAAGAAATACAGAACGCAACCCAGTAGTGTTATTATATCTTTTACTTTTAAAACTGTACTGTGCTACATATTAAACTAGCTTTTTGAACCCGATATCTGGTCCCATTGAATGTTAAGTCGGTTCATAGATATAGGATGATGTGGTGTGAGTGCCAATGATACAGTTTAGATATAGAAGATGGCATAAGAGGAAATATTTTCAAAGAGATTGGACGTTCGGAACTTCAGGCGTTTAAAAATTTATCTTAGAATATAAACTAATTTTAGTATTAAAAAAATAAAATATGAGGAAAATAAGACAACTCATTAAAGCTAGATACTTTGAGTTGAAGCTAAAACCTCGAAACAAACCAAGTGTACCTTTCTTTTTTATCATAAATAATGTATAATTAAATTTTGAATACAACAAAAAATGTTTACAGCACAAAAATAAAAATAAGATCATAAGTATTGTACACTGAATTGGTATAAAACAAATACTTTACTAAAGGAAGTTATTAAATGAATTGCATTGTTTATATGGTATGGATGTAACAAAAAATAAATAAAATATCCTTCAATATCAATTGGACTCCCATAGAAACCCTGTTGTTCATAACCCGAAACAATCACAATAAAGTATAAACAAAAATGACAAAGAACCGTACATATGCATATATTCAATACATACAGTGTTAAAGTAAAAATTTAATGAATATATTATCATCTATCAATGACCGATGAATTAATCAACCAAATACTTCATGTATGTATAACTCTTCATTAACCGAGCCAGATTTATATGTTGAAGCTGACATATATTAATATTTTAATTAATCCACAATTTTCAACATGAGGAAATGTATGTACCAAGTACATGCCAGTTGTTTTCCATTTACTTTATGTGTTCGAGCTTTTGATTTTGCCATTTGATAAACGACCTTTCATTGTAAAATTTCCTTGGAGTAGGATATTTTTGCTATTTAGCTATTCGCTATACTCGATGTCAATTTTAGTTTTTAGTAATTTGTGATACATGTTATCTTTGTATATAAAGCACACCACGATCATTATCAGCAGCAACAAGGTCAATACAAAAGGTGTGTCATCATGTCAACAAGGAAGTATCGTGTAATTTACTTTACCCAAGTGACCCCAGGGACTTCATTCTTATTGGTCAATCAGCCTTAACTTTTTAAATGAAATCGAAAAACGTGCCCATTCATTATTTATGTTAAATTTGTGTGACAATTGCCACACAGATAACATAAGTTTAACAACGTTTAAACTCATTTATCTTACTGTCTGTTTATTTTAAGATCCAATATATTTTACTATCCAACCAGGATAATAATTTGAAGGTACGTTCTGATAGTACTTGTCTCAGTGGCATTTATTTCGGTAATCTATTGTACAATATAAGCACTAATTTGTGTCAACAAGAAACACAATTTAAAGCGAAAAATACAGAGAGCCAAAGCACCACAATAATCAATTTTTTATGAATTTCACCAGTTTAGAAATATAATGGAAATTTAACCACCCTGTATATAACCGAATATCGCTATTGAAAATGCAGTAGGCAGCTCGGATCAGCTGTACACGATTGTGAAAAGAGTTACAGTAATGGTGTTATTTCTATTATTAATTTCTTTGACATTTTAAAGTTAAATTATAACTTTTGTACAAGTACCAAGTCAATACCAAAGTTCTAATTAGTGGGCGGAATGTGCAGTCCGAGATCTGATTATATCTTATTTATACACCATAAAAAAAAAAATATATAGAATTCCATACAACGTAAGAAATGTCCGTATCTTTTCTCGAAAATCTTTAATTTCTTTCCTGTCATTAAACTGCAAAGAAAGTCGCTTGATTGTCCTTGTTTTGTTGATAATCGCTCATTAATTTCGTTATGTACGACACAGTAAAGTCAGACCGGTACCAAGACTGATAAATATAAACACATACTTGATGTTAAGTTGAGAAGCACTTTGGTCCTTATAGATGTTATAGCTACCTTAACAATTTTATAGGTATAACTTATCGAAGCATTTTGGTCGTGTAAGTGTTTGAAGTATCATCGGAAAAAGCTTGGTTGTTTGACTTGTTCTCAAACGTCAATCAAACACGAATAAGATGGCATAGGTATTTTATATACACTAGAATGTCAATGTCAATTACATGAAGTTTTTAGCTATATTGAAAAATAGAATGGATGAATACCTTGGTAGACATTTTTTTTGAAAAAGGGATGCAAAATTGAAACATTGAGCATTCGAAGCAAGTTGTAACTATATATCCATACGATGAATTGAAAAAATTATATATCGAAAATAGAAGCAATTTAATCTGTAACAAAAAGGTGAGAGAAAAAAAAAAATACTGGGCATATTATATGTTTGATGTATAAATGTACAAAACTAAAAAAATGTAATCGAATTCATGTCAATAAGTAAATCTTTTTCTTTACAAGAAAGTAATTTTTATTTATATTGTTTGAGGAGTTTTCATTCGTGTTCTTGTCCATTCGTTTTTGATGCGTTTTGTAATTTCATTTTGCCATGTGATTATGGACTTTCCGAATTGATTTTCCTCTGAGTTCAGTATTTTTGTGATTTTACTTTTCACAATATCAAAGAATCGAATATATGTTAATATTTAATAAATACAGTGATAAAGTAATAATATAAAAAATATGATTATCTAGGATCAAGGACTTTCCGTTTTAAAATTTCATTCGAGTAGGTTGTTTCACTATTTTTTTACTATTTGCGATAATCAATGTCGATTTTATTTTTTAAGTTATCTGTAATACAAGATATCACTGTATACTAAGCCCACCACGACCATTTTCAGCAGCTTAAAGGTCAATACAAATGGTGTGTCATCATTTACAACAACAAGGAAGTATCGTGTACTTGACTTGACCTCAGCGACCTCAGGGAATCCATTCCTACTGATCAATCAGGTTTATTTTTTCCGATGAAATCGAAAAACGTACCCATTCATTATTAATGTTAAATTTGTGGGACAATTACCACACAGATAATATAAGTTTAACAACTTTTTAAAATAATTTATCTTACTGTCTGTTTATTTTAAGATGCAACATATTTTACTATCCATCAAGGATAATAATTCGGAAAACACAAGTTCTTGTACTAGTCTCAGGACCATCTAATTTGCTAATTCATTATACGATATACAGCAACATGTATTTAGAACAAAGGGATGATTTTAATAAGCAATAAACACATTGAAAATCAGAAAATTACAAAAGCCAAAGCACCACATTTATCAACTTTTGATAAATTTCACCAATTTAGAAATAAGAAAGGAAATTTATACACTCTATATATTGCCGGATATCAGTATTGCTAATGCAGTATGCAAAATTTGTCAGATCAGTATCGACTATATATACACTAGTGTTGAAAGAATTGCATGATGGATAACAACTGTCGATGTCATCTAAATGAACATTTAATCTATAAGAAATAAAGAAACCATGTATCAATACCTTGGTAAATCTTTCAATTCGGCAAAATGCAGAAATTGTCAGATTGATCACCCCTCAAACAGATTTATCTCAGCTTTTACTCTTGACAATTTGATCTCACACCTAGAATTATATATATTATATTTGCTTTATATTCATATCTATACACAACTAAAAAAAGATCTAATAAAAGTTATGTCAATGTTTTAGTCTTCTGTACACGAAAATAGCTTTGTCCATGTTGTAAGGAGAGCTTGAATTCATGTATCATTGTTTAATTTTTTGCCCATTTATACTTTCCCTAGAACGTGTATGTCTATTTTGAAAGTCAACGCATGGTTCGATTGATCTGCAATTATCAAACTTCAGTTATGATTAACTATGTTTTTTTGGTCCTCTAAGTTCGCTATTCTGACAAAATGGTGAAATAGTTTTCAAAGGTACCAGGATTATAATTTTATACGCCAGACACGCGTTTTGTCTACATAAGACTCATCAGTGACGCGCAGATAAAAATAGTTATAAAGCCAAAGAAGTACAAGGTTGATGAGCAAAGAGGACTCAAAATTCCAAAAAGTTGTGCCAAATACGGCTAAGGTAATCTATTCCTGGGATAAAAAAAATCCTGAGTTTTTCGAAAAAATCAATTCTTGTAACAGTATATTTACCATATAATTGATATTCATGTCAACAACGAAGTGTTGACTACTGGGCTGGTAATACCCTCGGGGACGACACGTCAACCAGCAGTGGCATTGACCCAGTGGTGTAATTAGTTTTTTTTTACGCCAGATGCGCGTTTCGTCTTCAGTGACCAAAAAAGTACCATATCAGACATATATTAGAAAGAATGCAATTTTTAGAAGACTATTGGAAAAGATAAGTAAAGTTTATTGAAATGTCGTTTACAAATTATTAGGAAACCAGATTTTACCACCGAATCAAGTGGGAAATTTTTCTACTTTAGAGATTCAAATATAATAGAATTAAAACGCTCGACAAGCCTTGGATTTAAATTTGAAAATTTATTTGTCTCGAAAGGAGAACTATTTATCCATTAAAAAAATTTTAACAGGTCAATACGTTACACATGGTCCTGTTGATATTATAATATTGACCGATGTTACTAATTTTAGATTTTAGAAATATTGACTCGATGTTCTTTTTTTCTAGTAACATGGAATCAATATAATTTAAAAGAAAATGTGTTTTTATGTTCAAATGTCATAATAATGAAAAATACAATTATCAATTTCCCATTTCTCAGCAGTAACATACCATCTGCCCCTTCGTATGGTGTTTACATATCACAATTGATACGTTATTCACGTGCTTGTTCACACTACACGGACTTCATATACAGGAGTGTGCTCCTTACGCAGAAACTTCTCCAACAAAGTTACGAGGAGGACAGATTAAAATTGACACTCCGTAAATTTTATGGACACCATCACGAATTGGTGGATCCATACGATGTGTCTTTAACCAAACTAGCTAAGGACATTTTTACCACATGGTAGATTGTGGTTTGTCATTATGCCGTCTAATCTTTTAATTACCAGACTTATTCCCGATTGTGACTGTTTTGCTGAGTGTGAATTCGCATTACTTTAAGACGTGTTACGGTACTTGTCTATCCCAAATTCATGTATTTAGTTTAAATGTTTAATGTTATATTTGTAATTCTCATCGGATTTTGTCAAATGTGTTGACGTCTTTTCTATTATATTTATGTGTTATGGAAAGAAAAATTAATCACCGCCGTCATTTATTAGATTTAATTTTGGTCAACGTAATCTACGATAATTTACGTTTGAAGTTGGATTCAAACTGGACATATATATATATTATAGTTAATTGCTATTAATAAGTACTGCAATATGTATTGTGTTTAAATGCAATATCAGTATTTAGTTCTATTATAATCTTTAATCAATCCTAATTCTATCTTACTTTTGAGATATAGTTTTTCATGTGTGACGTCATTTTTCTGCTGTTTCAGAAATTTCATAGGCCAAGTTCGGATGGACCTAGAGTTCTGACTAGAGTTCCATATGAACGGTAAATAATTTTGAAGAGTAAGGTCTCTAGATTACCGGAAGTACAAGGCCCCTACTCTGAATATGTTTACATTCAAATTTGATTGGATTGACGTCATAACATCCGGGATATCGAGTCGATCTCTAGGAACCCTGCCACAACCAGGGTTCCTCGAGTGTTAATGGCGGAAAAGCTTTATCCAATCATAATAGGTGTTATATATGACCATGTCAATTCAATCTACTCTAGATATCCATCCGAACTTGGCCATATATTCAAATGTGACGTAATTGTTAATGCCTTTTCACCATCGTATGTGACGTCATTTTCATAATTTACTGCGTTGAGGCCTGGACTGAGTCGGGTGTGTCTACTCTTTATTTGTCTTTTTGCATTATGTATTCGTGTTTGTTTTATGTAATGAGTTAATACTTCAGTTTCATTAAGTATATCTGTTATATTCATTTGATAAAATTTACTGTTTGCAATAGCATTAATTGTTCTAAATAATAAGGATGTTCTTATCCCAAGCATTAAAAACATAGCCGTATTTGACACAACCTTTTTCAACTTTTGATCTTCAGTGCTGTACAACTTTGTACTTTTTTTCGCTTTCGATCTTTTATATCTGGGCGTCACTAGTGAGTCTTGTGTGAACGAGGCGCGTTTTTGGCGTATTAAATTTTAAACCTGATGCTTTTTGTTATTCATTAATCATGTGTTTCTTTGTCTAATACGTTCTCCTATTTATTTGTATTGTAGTCCTGTAATATTATGTTGTCATTTCAATGTTATACTTAACATTGCCATTAAAGTGCGAGGTTTGGCATGACACAAAACCAGGTTCAACCCACCATTTTTTCTTTTAAAAATGTCCTGTACCAAGTCAGAAATATGGCCATTGTTATATTATAGTTCGTTTCTGTGTGTGTTACAATTTAACGTTGCGTCGTTTGTTTTCTCTTATTTTTGAGTGTAAATTGACATTGCGGTAAGACGTGTCACGGTACTTGTCTATCCCAAATTCTTGTATTTAGTTTTGATCTTACATTTGTTATTCTCGTGGGATTTTGTCTGATGCTTGGTCCGTTTCTGTGTGTGTTACATTGTAGTGTTGTGTCGTTGTTCTCCTCTTATATTTATGCGTTTCCCTCAGTTTTAGTTTGTTACCCCGATTTTGTTTTTTGTCCATGGATTTATGAGTTCGAACAGCGGTATACTACTGTTGCCTTTATTTACATATATCATTGATATTCCACATTATATTTCTATTTGCCGGTACTATTCATTTATGCAACAAAGCATAAATTCAAAGCGAAAACTAAATATAATCATTTTTGCGCAAAAACACGTAAGGCATTTGAAACTTGAATTATCTATGTTGTAAGCTTTTCCTATTTTCCCTTGCACACACATATTCTTATTGAGAAAAAAGGTCAGGCACGTTTAACTGTTTTATTTTCCTCATTGCTGTCTCTTTTTACTCATAAAAATAAAATTTGAGAATAAACTGCATATCTAATGCGGAAATTGAGAGCAAATATTTGTGTGATGACGTTAATGAGAATTATCACCGTGTGTTATACTTGTTATCTTAACATCTGTCCGTTTAAGATAACAATATCAGATTCTTATTACAAATGCAGACGTCTAAGGTAAGAACTACATGTCTTTCACTGAATCGATTAAAACCTTGAAGTGTGATTGCTCATTAATAAGATTGAGAAGCGGAAAATAGGAGCAAAACATTCGTTTAATAAATAATCAAATATTAATTTCATGTTTTTTTCACATTCAGACTTGTATATTGTTAACTGCAATGGTTCATAACAGATCAGCTTTATCATGCATATGAGGAGGAGACAAGATTTTCATATGCAAAGTAATCATGTTAAACTCTATATTATACTCAATTTATATAAGCTGAAAATGTCCCATTTATATATATATAAACCCAACACCATTTTAAAGAAAAACATGCTTTTATTATAGTTATAGCATAGCGCAGACTAGTTCCTATAATAATTTGAAGTATTTAGGTTGAATTTAAAAAAAAATCATTCAATTATAGATGTCTATTAATATTATAGAAGCACAATTAGGAAAAATTAGACAAATTTTGGCAAAAGTTTAACTGTATGAGAATGATATCGTCAACAAAAACCATGTCATGTTAGAAATAAAGCTATGCTTACAAGTGAAATAAGTTTGCCATGTTTAGTGAGAAATGTCATTTCCTACAAAATAAAAACAAAAAAACACCTTACTTTCTGTAACACCTCAAACACATTTTTATTCTATGGAAAAATTGTATATTGTTAAACGATACTTTAAGTTATAGTATACTAGACTATTTCATTTAATATCCTGTAGAAGTTAAAATCTTTTAGATTTTGACGCTTAGAATGAAACAGGGAAAATAGGTTCTATTTGTCATCAACTTCTGCAAATATTTAATTTCATTTATCACGTACGTTATTTTAATACATGTTTGTATCAAAATAGATTTTATGTATTTCGTTTTCTTTGTCAAAAGAATACAATAGATCAAACACGTCCGGCCACGATTTAAGCATTTAAACGTAACCGTTTAATTAAACATATTGTGAGGGTATGCAGTTTTGAAAACAAAAGGCTGTGTTCCACTAATTTCCAAGAGTTTAAACTTGCACTAAACTTAACTTCTTTACTACCCCAACCTTGACTTCAGGGTTCCCATATATTTCAATTTAGACCAAAATGCATATGCTTTTTTACTGGTAACATTCCTGTATGAAAATAGAAACCCTATCTGGAAACCAGTACATAAACAAAATTATAAATATTATATATCTTCCAAAAAGAGACGTGGTTTGAGAAACAACTGTACAAAGTATAACCTTTAACTTAAATCAAAATGAAAACTCAAACACATCAATCGAATGGATAATGAATGTGTCATCCACACATATTTAAATTTATTTAGACCATAAATAAATGTTTCATCCACAAATTTTTAACTTTCTTTAGACCATAAATGAATGTGTCATCCACAAATGTTTTAAATTACTTTAGACCATAAATGAATGTGTCATCCAGAAATGTTTGAATTTCTTTAGACCATAAATGAATGTGTCATCCACAAATGTTTGAAATTCTTTAGACCATAAATGAATGTGTCATCCACAAATGTTTAAATTTCTTTAGACTATAAATAAATGTGTTATCCACACATGTTTAATTTCCTTAGACCATAAATGAATGTGTCATCCACAAATGTTTAACTTTCTTTAGACCATAAATGAATGGGTTATCCACAAATTTTTAAATTTCTTTAGACGAAAAATGAATGTTTATTAAACAAATGTTTAAATTTCTTTAGACCATAACTATCACAAATCTGACTTAGTACATGGATTATATGAAGTAGAAAATGATGATTGAACCTGGTTTTATAGCTAGCTAAACCTCTAACTTATATGACAGTTGTATTAAATTCCATAAATACCTTGTAAGAGAATTATTTAACGAATGATTGCAAATTAAATCAAGTACATCTTAATCGACTATATCTTTGAAGCATAATTATTGTTTAGCCCCAAAACATTGACAATTAAACCTATAAATTCATATGATGACTTGAAAAGCAACCGTAGAGCTTAACAACTAAACAGCAATTAAACCTTTAACTAAATTTCTCAATATTTTATTTGCACAAATACATTATTTTACTTTTCAATAAATATAACAGTTTGATCCAACTAGATTTTGAGTTATTAACATTAGAAATTTCAAAGGGTTTACAATCAAAAACTGGGAAAAATATCAAAAAAACTGGAGGAAAGGGAACAAAAATATGAAAAGACAAATACTTCACATGCAGAAATCTTCAGATTGATCAGCATTTAAACAGATTTATATCGGTTCATACTCTTTAAAAGGCACATTTTGTGACAATTTGATTTTACAGTTAGCATGATACTAGTCAACAAAAGAAACGATACACGACTTTTTTCAAATTGATAGGTTTATAGGACCATTATTTAAGGTAATAATATTAAATGATCATGGAAATATAGATCCGTCATTTGGCAATTTTTTTTTTTGACAAAATTTACATAAAACGAGAATTTTAAAAACAGAAGTTTCAACTAATGATGTCAACCTCTCATTTGAAGAAAAAGACAATGTTTGTCATCAATTCTTTTTTAAAAATCGTACAGTTTCTTTGTTTATTCGTAAATAAAAGTTCGGCCCCACAAGAAATCGTTAAAATGTAAACATTATCAAGTGATTTACCATTGATAGTATATGTTAAGTGAAATAAAAAAAAAAAAACCTGTTAACAATCTTAAAACTAACTCGAAAGGTGCCAAATTGACAGTGTGTTGTTTTCATATCTAAAACATTGATTTGAGACGAAAACATTTTTTTCTTTTTTTAAATTGGTCAATATGTTTATTGTTGATTGTTTTTGTGATAAGTCCGTATTGTCGAAACAACAACCCCCCCCGGTAATTACATCTCGGTAGATTAGTCCTTCGTTATTTCGAAAACGAAGAGCACAGTAGCCCTTAAATTGATCCGACAAAATATTTTTAAACTTATGTTTTAAAGTTTGTGTCCTCTTTTCGACCCCGCCTTTCCCATAATGAAAATTATATAGTAACATTGTAACATCAAATGAAAACAATCTTATCATATTTTCTTTAAATTTATTTTCAAAAATCAAATGGAAAATTCTTAAATACTTCATTTTTATCCTACATAATTTGCTATACACCTGTACGAAACTTAGATGTAAAATTTGGTAAGCCCTGGGTATTATTTATTCTTGCACACTTATTCTAATTATAATTAAAGATCATGATTTTTTAACTGATTTTCTTTCCTAGTGACTTTCGCAGTCTCTTTTTAATACTAAGAACATTGAGAACTAGATTTGTAATTGCTAGCAATAACGGATGGCACCCTCGTCCCCCCATTGCCAGGATACGGCAGCCATTTTGAAATTTCCAAAGTCAAACAGCATATCTACACATGAAAATTATGATTTTTGTAAAGTTTCATTAAGATTGGAGCATTTTGAAATTTTTGACATTTTAGTCATTTCCATGGTAACGGCGGCCATTTTGAAATTTCCAACTCCAAAATACATATTCTTCCCATGCCAGTTATCATTTCTGTAAAGTTTCATCCAGTTTGCAGCATTTTGATTTTTTTTGAAATTTTGATATTTTTACTGTTTCCATGGTTACAGTAGATAATTCCAAAATTCTAAAAGCAGGCATCTCATTGCCATATGTAATGTTATATATCAATACAGTTTCATTGATCTCTATGCAATATTCTTAAAGAAAATGCAGCTTTTATGTATTTGTCCATAGGCTCAATGTTAAACATTTGCCCTGTTTCCATGACAATGGCGGCCATTTTGGAATTCCTAAATATTGTCTTGACATCGAGGCATACCAAGGAACATTTCCATAAAGTTTCATCCAGCTAGGTCTTATAATGAAAGATTTAGAATTTTGAAAATTTTTCACTTTTTTGTAGTTTCCATGGAAACGGTGGCCATTAAAAAAAATTCCAGGGTCAGATGCACAACTTCACATGGGGGTCCTCATTATGTTATAGTTCAAACATTATTGGATCACTCAATTCTTAGAAACACGATGGACAAAATGTGTGGAAGAATAATAAAAATAAGAAAAAAAAGAAACGTAGAATAACAATACGTCACCCCAACTCCGTTGAGGGTGCCATAAGAAACTGCATATCTAATGCGGAAATTGAGAGCAAGTTATGACAATGATGAGGCTTGATCTACATGTGTTATACTTGTTATCTTAACATCTGTCTGTTAAAGATAACGATATCAAATTCTTATTACAAACACAGACGTCTATAAGGTAAGAACGACATCTATTTCAGTTTATGGATAAAAATTCTTGAAGTGTAATTAAATATTGATAAGATTGACAAAAGGATAATAGCAGCAGTATGTCGTTCAATACATTAACCGTCGAACATTTTGTTTTTAATTTATCAGATCCAGGCTTGTATGGTTTGTTAATTGCCTTTATGCAATGTTTCCTTACCTTAATAATGCATTTTTTTAGTGTAGAGGTGGGGGAGGGGGGACAAGAACTGCGAATGTATAGTAATATTGATGTTGATGGTAAATTGATTGTAGATTTTGCTTTACCGCTATAATTTTTTTTAATCTTTTACGTCAAAACGGGAGTTGTTTATAATATCAACTGTATGTTTAGCATATAAGCTAAAAACAAAAAAGCATTACTAAAGAGACATTGATTGCAAAATTGCACAATTGGTGCAGGAACAGTAGTACTGCTTACATGTTTTTACAGAATTGGATTTATTTTAATTGGCTTTTTTTTTCTCAAGAGTCGTCATGAGGATGATTTTTATACTGCTTAATTGACAGTAATATCTATTGAAACAATGATAGTAAAATTTGGAATATTGATATTGATGGTAAATTGATTGTAGATTCTGCTTTACCACTATTAAAAAACCCAATCTTTTTCGCCAAAACGGGATTTCTTTATAATGTCCACTGTATGTTTAGCATATAAGCTAAACACTACCAAGCACTATTAAAGAGACATTGATTGTTGAAATCCGCGATTGGTGCAGCAACAATAATAATATTTACGTTCCTTTTTTTTAGAATCAGATTTGTTTTTACCTGAGTTACAATATATACAAGACCAACTTGTGTTTTTTCTCAGTGACTCGTCATGAGGTTAATTTTATACTAATCATTCGACATTAAGTAATATAACTATTCAAACAATGATACTCATTTGGTTGATATAATCGTTAAAAACTTGTCATATTCTTAAACTCTTATTTGATACTCAGTTTATTTAAGCTAGAATTCTTTTCGAAGGATGGCCTGATTTCTCATTTATTTTAAACCAGCACCATTTTCATTTTTATTATACATGTATCTATAACATAGCAAAGGCAAATGCATGTTATAGATTGAAGCATTATGGTTGTTTCTAAATATATCATCACATTATAAATGTCTAAAATTATCCTAAAATGACAATTAGGACAGATTTTGGCAAATTTTTATTTATTTTCCAAAACTGTATGAGAATGACACCGTCAACCAAAACCAGAATATTTAGAAAGAAAGCTATGCATACAAATAAAACAGGGTTTGGTGAGCAATATCATTTGATACAATATTTTGTAAAATGTTTACGTGCTGTGTGTTGTATAAATATGCTTTCAATAGCAATAGCTCAAAACATTTCGATTTTGTAGAAACATTTTATATTGTTAAACAATACTTTGAGTTTATAGTATAAACTCTTTTATTCAATTTCGTGAAGAATTTGAAAACTTTTAGATTTTGACGCTAAGATAAAACAACGGAAATTGGTCCTTTTTGCCAACGACTTCTGAGTGTTTGCAAATATTTAATTTCATTTATCACGTATGGTATTTTAATATATTTTTATAAGAGTAGCTTTCATATATTTCGTTTTATTTGTAAAAAAAATACATTAAATTAAAAACTTCAACGATTAAAGTTTTTAACCTATGCGTTTAATTGAATACATTGTGTAATGGAAAATTTTATACTAATACCTAACAAACATTTTGACAAGTGAAAGTACATTTATATTCATAATTCGTTCATTTTGGAGTAGGACTTGCTTAGTGAACTAAATATTCCAGTTAATATTTCTTTTAAGGTGATACCCAACACCTGCACTAAAATTAATTTGGCTCGTTTAATTTTCATAAAATTTTGACAAAGTATTTACTTTGACCCTTTGACAAAAATATAAAAATTTCAAAAAATTTAAACCAACCAATTAATCAGAAAAATTACACTGGTTATATAGCAGTTTGACAAACACTAATTTTGATCATTGAGAAGCTTTACATTCCCTTAACAACACAATGTAATTAAAACGTTCAGCTGATTTTACAGAGTTATCTCCCTGTAGTGTTAGGTACCACCTTAAAAGCAAAAATTTAGCACGAAAAATTTAGCGCTATTCATTCATCATCAATCAAACAATGCTTTATAAGAAGTAAAGATTGATAGTGTATATTCCACCAATTCACAATATTGAGTTGTATTATAAACCATACGTTACTAAGGCTAGTCTCAATATACACAGTTATATTATTATTTTATGTAATGTTGAATGATCAAAGATTAATTTTAGTTCATCTACGGCGTATGTCGTTGGTATGATACACTTATTTTTAGCGTAGGTAAATGAAAGTCATTGACGTTTTTAAAAACCTGATGACAATTTATTTTGCCTTAAAAAATCCACGGGTTTGACTATTTAGAAAAACATTCTAACATCACATCTGGAGAAAGATCCATTTGACAAATTGTTACGCCTTAAACGGATATGTAAAAAACATATTATAATAAAAATGAAATCACAAAAATACTGAACTCCGATGAAAATTCGAAAAGGAAAGTCCCTAATCAAATGTCAAAATCAAAAATCTCAAATGTTTGTGTTATTTCATATTTCCTGACCGGTGTGAGAAAAAATATTTCTCCTCACTAGTGAAAAAGCTGTTCTCGGCAAATGATTGTTTGAAATTTAATTGTGATGTTAGATTTTCTTGTTTTCTTCTAAATTTTCTTATTGTGACGTCATGAAAAATGGCGACTATGCCTGATGACGCCACATCAAAAGTATACAACTTTCCTCATATCTTTGAAAAGGAAGGATAAAAATCATAAGAGAAACAGATTCCACCAATGAAACTCATGTATTGCGATATTTCTCCACTCTCAACAGTTACATTTTAATTATTTAAAAAGCTCAGCAAACCTCACGCTTTAAATATTTAAATTTAACTGTCTCGAGTGGAAAAATATCGTAATACACTTGTTGCAGTTGTGGAACCTATATATAACGAACGAATGAATAACAACTGTCAGATTCCTGACTTTGCAAAGGCATTTTTCTATGTAGAAAATGGTGGATTTAACCTGGTTTTAAAGTTAGCTAAACCTCTCAATTGTATGACAGTCGCATCAAATTATATCATATTGACAATGCTGTGTGAACAAAACAAACAGTCATTATAGGTTCGAATGTAGAAAAAATATGGGTACAGCAGTCAACGTTGTGTTATAATTTTAATCACTATAAAAAGAAACAAATATGTAACAGAGAAGCACAAAATGGCGTATAGACCAAGCATATAAGCAAAATTGAAGACAAGAATGAACAAATTTACCATAGTACTATAACACAATGACGGGATGTTTGAGTATAGAGCAATGTAATATATGTAGAAAAAGAAACATAAAAAGGCTTAACGACAAAGCAAAAAATGTTTGACTTGGCACAATAACGAAATGTATAAGTACAGAGCTACGTCATAAGTATCTCTTTAATTCATTATAAGTTCAATTCTATCCTGGTATAGCGATATTTTGTTAACTCTGTATTATTCAACAAAACGTCTAAACACTTCCGATCAATTCTATCTAAAACAAAATTAAAGTAGTAAAAATTAGTGTAAAAAGCAATATGTTTTAACATTACATGCTTACGTTTACTTTACTACATTGGTTAGAGGTATAGGGGGAGGGTTGAGATCTCACAAACATGTTTAACCCCGCCGTATTTTTGCGCCTGTCCCAAGTCAGGAGCCTCTGGCCTTTGTTAGTCTTGTGTTATTTTAATTTTAGTTTCTTGTGTACAATTTGGAAATTAGTATGGCGTTCATTATCACTGGACTAGTATATATTTGTTTAGGGGCCAGCCGAAGGACGCCTCCGGGTGCGGGAATTTCTCGCTACATTGAAGACCTGTTGGTGACCCTCTGCTGTTGTTTTTTATTTGGGCGGGTTGTTGTCTCTTTGACACATTCCCCATTTCCATTCTCAATTTTATTAATGATAATATAAAGAATTGTTAACTTTTGAAAAATAATTTATTACTAAAACGCTGTCATCAGAAAAATATGAATTTATCTCCTATAGTTTGTTCTTATGCTGTATTGTTACACCACTGTCCAGGGTTGGGGAGGGTCGTTTGTTGGGATCTTACACATGTGTTTTGCGTTTGTTATTTTGTACATAAATTAGATACTTAGTTTTCTCGTTTGAATTGGTTTACATTTTTCATTTCGGGGTCCTTCATAGCTGATTATGCAGTATGGGTTTTGCTAATTTTTGAAGGCCGTACGTAGACCTGTAGTTATTAATGCATGTGTTAGTAGGTCTCTTTAGTCTCAATGGATATCATTTTTATTGTTTAGAAGTATGTGGCTTTGAATTTAACTAAATAACTAGTATGAGGCTCAATGTCAATAAAACTATAAAAATTGTTCCACATTCTTCTTGTAAAACAAAATACATATAAAGTGTGTTGCATATGAGTATAAATTTAGTACAAATACCCGTATATATTGGGTGAATGACGAAATTCATCGTAGATACATTGTATGAACAAATCATATTACACTTTAAATTCTATAAAGATTGACAAGGTCTGAAGAAAATGTTCTGATTAGAGACAAACATAATCAACAATGATCAAACGTATGCAACAGCATGAAAAAATTTCTTTAATTGTGAAGTTCTGAAAATTGATGAAAAAGACCGGAAATGACTTAACGATTTATTGTTCAGATTTTAAGAGCTGTTCAGATTAACAGACTCGTTTCAGTTCAAAATAGGTTTACTAGACGTGTAAGAAAGACATAAAGATAACAGGCGGAAGACATAGAGATGACAGGCAAAGAAGCAGGAAATTAAGATAACAGAAACCAGTACCAGTACAACGAAAGAGAGACATAACGAACAATAACCCAAGAGGAAAACATGGAAGACAACATAAAAACATTCAGCATACGTTCTTAAAATAAAAACGGAAAGAGGCAAGAAATATTTATATATATGAATATAGCTTGATACAAATTATAACAAGGGCTAATTGGGTATAGGCATATGGCCTTTAAGTCTTCTTCCGACCGGCAGTAAAATCCTTGCAAAAGTTTATCGTTTGTTTGACTGTTTGTATGGGATATAAAAGGTATCACGCTTTCTGACATAAAATACCATTCCTACATGTGTACTGTTTTGGTAGACTACTTTTCCGTATATTTTCAATTAACCCTATAATTTTCCGCCATTCATATTTTATATACTAGTATTCATAAATACACCCCTTTTAACCGACAAACAAGTGCATGTTTTGCATTTCGCGTTAATTTGTTCTCGTCTTATACATGCAAGCATTTTTTGTCACTGGACAATATGTATGTAATAATTGAAAGACATATAATCAACAAATAATTACATCAAGCAATGATCAAAGTTAAACTTAGGCAATATCCTTCATCATAAATTAGTTCAATCGGAAATACCTCCTTATTTCAAAGACCAGTCTATACCAATCATTTCTTATACCTACACCAAACATATTGTAACTAAAAGTTTCAATTACAAACACGTTTTTGCAGAATCTCGATATTGACGACTTCAACAATGCCATTAAAGTGCGAGGTTTGGCATGCCACAAAGTCAGGTTCAACCCACCATTTTTTTTAAATGTCCTGTACCAAGTCAGGAATTGGCCATTGTTATATCATAGTTCGTTTCTGTGTGTGTAACATTTTTACGTTGTGTTTCCGTTGTGTTGTTTGTTTTCTCCTATATTTGAGTGTGAATTCACATTACTATAAGACGTGTCACGGTACTTTTCTATCCCAAATTTATGTATTTGGTTATTCTCATCGCATTTTGTCTAATGCTTAGTCCGTTGCTGTGTGTGTTACATTTTAATGTTTTGTCGTTGTTCTTCTCTTATATTTAATGCGTTTCCCTCAGTTTTAGTTTGTTACCCCGATTTTGTTTTTTGTCCATGGATTTACGAGTTTTGAACAGCGGTATACTACTGGTAGTGATCTGGAAGTTTTTTTCACTAGGGGGACAGGGCCCCTCAAAAATAAATTCAATGGGCCATTTTAAAAAATAAGGGGCCATGTTGTCAAATGAATGGGCCATTTGAACTGACTTCTGTAAAAAAAAAAAAAAAAAAGTATCAGTATATTTTGGCAAAGAGGTGTTGGTAAAATTGAGAATGGAAATGGGGAATGTGTCAAAGAGACAACAACCCGACCAAATAAAAAACAACAGCAGAGGGTCACCAACAGGTCTTCAATGTAGCGAGAAATTCCCGCACCCGGAGGCGTCCTTCAGCTGGCCCCTAAACAAATATATACTAGTCTTGGTACTTACCTTTATGATTTTAAAGAAAATCATGGATATTGTTCCTGTGATTTTGTAATTTCAATTTCAATGAATATACAATAACTTCTTCAAACCCCAACAATATTTAAGTTGAACTTTATTTACAATGTTTAAACTGGTACTGTTGCCTTGTTCATGTTCATGGCTGTTTTGTACATTAAAGGAGAAGGTCCGGTAAGACCCCTTTTTGGCCCCAAAATATAGCAGTTTTACCAAATTGTTAAACTGTAAAATTTTAGTTATTTATTGGACAGTAGAATGCTTCTGCTACATAAATATGGGCTGTTTTTGACAATACAATGCACATATATCGAGTACTAGCACCACTAAGTCATGCTAAATTACTGAAATCTTCACAATTCTATCATTTTAGTTAAATTTTAGACGGTTTTCGCTTAAAACGAAAGTGGCCGCATTCGTGTTCATCCTTAATATTGGAATGAGAGTTGTATTTTATGATAATACATAACATATAAAGGTTTAGGATGAACACGGATGCGGCCACTTTCATTTTTGACAAAAACCATCTGAAAAGTGACATTTTTTAACAAATTTGGTAGATTTTTCATTTTTCATTTTGAGCTTGAATCGGATCGTTTTTAATGACTCAATCAGTTAAAATCTTTCACAAAAACTAACTGAATCAAATGAAATAGACACTTAATTGTTTAAAAAGAGGTCAAAATCTTTCGTCAGATGAACCTGCAATTTGAGGCCAAAATCGGTCCTTACCGGACCTACTCCTTTGGGTCTTTGTCGATACCATACTTTATTCCAGACGTTCCGTATCAGAGGATATTTCAGGCATTTCCTCTGCACTTCTTGTTTTAATAAAACTTCATGACGGTGACAAGCATAACAGTATAGAGTACCATTAATTCATAGAACAAAACAACAAATCGCTGAAGTCATGTTTACAAAATGTCAAAACGAGCCAAAAACCAAAAAAAAGGACAAGGACAGTTAAGCGTCTTTTATGGAGACAAACACTATATTCCTAAAAAGTCTTTGGGTTCTTCAATCGAAATAATAGCAAGCTAAACTAAATGAGATTATTATTAGAGTTAAATCGCGTTTGTACTAGCCAAATTTCACAAATTTAAAGTTGTTTATAAAAAATCTTATACATTTTTTTTTCATGAATAATGGTTAATTACGTTTTTCAGGTTATCAGTTAGATCGCATGGTTCTATAATTACAATAGGAAAACACCCGAGACGTTAAATCGCATGGTTCTATTAACATAGGGAAACACCCGAGACGTCCCAAAAATATATAGGTGCTCCTATTATTGGAGGAACAGTACACAGTTTTGAACACACACATGGCGGCACGGAACACGATCAGAAATTCATTTGACGATATCTAAACGTTTCGAAACGGAGTGAAAAATATTGTGCGCCACGTGGGCGCTTACATTTGTCACTGTATGCGCCATTTCTTGTCAATATGCGCTATAGGCGCAGGGCGCACGTCCTTCCCGATCACTGACTGAGTACTGTTGCCTTTATCTAAACCTCCTGATTGCACTTGTGCTAGTTCCCAATTCACAAATCCTGCTGGCCACGTTATTACCGGTGACTTCAACATTGTTAATAACACTTCTCTACGAAATGTGTTATCGAAAGGTCCGAAATATCGTGAGCCTAAATCCATCAATTGGTAATACAACTTTAAAGTTTTGATGGATGCAGTTGCGGATTATGCCAGGCAATGGGCTTAGCGCGAGAAGGAACACGTAGACACTCTTTCCTAGTGAATTAAGGCAGTGAGGTCGTTGTACCCGCAGATAAAGCCCCAAACATAGTTTTTGTGTATAAAACTCATTACATTTACTGCTTGATAAACGAATTAGGTATTGCCAATTCACTTGGAAACTCAACATATACCCTCACGACACTTACCAAAGAGGAAATCCTGGATAATCATAGGTCTGTTCTGTGTTACTTTGGAATTTCAACCAAAGATGAAGAACTGGATCTGCCATCGATGTATTGGATACCTAAACTTCATAAGTGTCCGTACAAACAACGGTATATTGCTGGGTCTTCGAAGTGCTCCACGAAACCTCTTTCTAAATTATTAACATCTATTTTATCAGCAATCAAAGACGGGCTTCAAAGTTATTGTGAAACTGCCTATTCTAGAGGGGCGTGAATCAGATGTGGATTCTTGAAAATTCTAAAGACTTTTTAGAGTACATACAATCTAACTCTCTTTCATCTTGTACCAGTATTAAAACATTTGACTTTTCTACTCTTTACACAAGTATTCAGCATTTCAAACTAAGAAACAAATTGAAAAAGTTGGTATTGCTTTGCTTCATAAAAAAGAATGGCCAACGTAGATACAAGTACAAATGTATCTTGTCTTAGGGAGGGATAAATCCTACTTTGTAAAGGATCACTCTGATACAAACAAAAAAGTCTCTGAAACTGATATTATCAGGATGCTTGATTTCTTGATTGACAACATCTTTGTTACGTTCGGAGGATGTGTTTTTCAACAGACTGTCGGCATTCCAATGGGAACAAACTGTGCCCGTCTACTTGCCGACTTCTTTCTTAATCATTATGAGGCTGACCTTATGCAGGAACTCTTAGGAAGAAAGATAAGAAGTTAGCAATATCCTTTAGCTCTACTTTCCGCTATATAGATTATGTTCTTTTACTAAATAATTGAAAATTTGATGACTATGTGGAACGCATCTATCCCATCGAGCTAGAGATACAGGATACTACAGATACAGTTAAGTCGACCTCATATCTTGACTCACATCTAGAAATTGACAATGAGGGTCGGTTGAAAACAAAACTTTACGACAAAAGAGATGATGTCAGCTTTCCAATTGTGAACTTTTTATTTCTAAGTAGCAACATTCCAGCAGCACCTGCATACGGGGTATATACCTCCCAATTGATACGATATTCCCGTGCTTGCATTTCCTATCATGATTTTCTTGATAGAGGGTTGTTGCTCACAAGGAAACTATTAAACCATGAGTTCCAAATGCCGAAGTTGAAATCATCCCTTCGTAAATTTTACTGACTCCATCACGAGTTGGTTGACCGTTATGGAATAACCGTTTCACAAATGATATCGGATATGTTCCTTACATCGTAACTCTAATCCCCTTCCCTTTCATGAATGTGACCTACCGAATTAGACTACTTACCGGATTATTTATCACATAAGCAACACGACGGGTGCCATATGTGGAACAGGATATGCTTACCCTTCCGGAGCACCTGAGATCACCCCTAGTTTTTTGGTGGGGCTCGTGTTGTTTATTCTTTAGTTTTCTATGTTGTGTCATGTGTGCTGTTGTTTGTTGGTCTTTTTAATTTTTGGTCATGGTGTTGTCAGTTTGTTTTGGATTTGTGAGTTTGACTGTCCCTTTGGTGTCTTTCGTCCCTCTTTTAAAAGCTTGGAAGGATCTGAATTAAACAAGATGTAAGTGATACGTCAACAAAATGCTACCCATTGACATGATGAAGACATGGTTCAGAAATGTATGGCCCAAACGCAATCTTCAACAAATCAAATAATATTAACTAGGCGTAGAGGTATTTACAGTTAACTTTTATTTATCAAAAAGTAGTATAGGAAGACTTTGTCTTGTGAAATACATGAATTTCTTCAGAATCCGCTTTTCGAAAAAAAAAACCAATACCAAACAAACATCCTACCCTGTTTATAAAACTACACCTAAGTAAAATGTTGTTCATCCCTCCATCTCTTTAAAAAAAATTCCATACACAATGACTGATATTACATCATAATATAATATAATCAAAGAGTCATAAAAGTCACTCCCGTTAATAATATGTCAACAAGAAAGTTTTCTTGACTAACCGTTTTTAACATTTGACCATAATGTAAAGAGCTTGATATAAATGATCAGATCTTAAATTTGATCCTTACTAGTTGGATTGCACTTCCTGGAAATCTCAATATATGCCATCAAATCTAATATAAGCTTACTCACATTGTATATTTCTATCTATTATGACTAAGTTTATTTTGTAATTCAAACTTCGCAACTTTGAATTTTGAGACGACATTGACAACACGATGATATCGAACCAACTTGATGTGACGGAAACAATGGAATTAAGTCGTAGCTACACGGATAGTAAGTCATACACTTGAGAAAAAGACTTGTTGAGTTGAAAACAAACCAAACATTTAACATTAAAAATAAACAAACACTATAATATACTATTGACGAAAATCAGGAAATCTATGTTGATGGTCACAATGCAAAAGCTTTAGGCGACCATTTGAAAAAAAGTGCAGACGTATGAGTCGATAAAAGAATAAGGAAAAAAAAATCCACATTAACTTAATTTATATTGACCTAATAATGAAAACATAACAATTTTGTGTATTTTAGGTGAGGGCATAAACTCCTGATGTTGCCAGATTGTCCAGTTCCATAGCTGATATAATGCAATTAGTTACTTTTATAATTATTTTGGTATGATAAAAATTGTACAAGCCATAATGATTAATATTTACATTTTGTCCTAGGAAACTTGTCTACGTTGAAAACATATATATTTAATAAATTTTCTTCAGCATATTCAGGAGAGGTAACAAAAAAAAAAAAACACCTTAAAAAACTCGTAGATTGAATGCAAAACTATATCAAATGTACATAAAAATGTGAAATAAAAGGAGCATCAATCATGTCAATATAGAACTCCTGTTTACTTTATGTTGTAACCGTCTATTTGCTTTGACATTATATTTGAGTTGAATGCCATGATATGCTTTTTCTTCGATTTTACACAGTTGACAACAATAATATATATTGATAAAAGAATAAATGTCAACCGTTAAAATAACATCATATCAATACAATCTTTAAAATTTTATCACACTGAATAAGGATATTTTTTCAGCATCTATAACTCTGAATTATATTTTAAACCATATACATGTACTAATACTCATGTTAATCTGTTTTAGAACTTTGATTATTATGGAAATATCTTTCTTCAAAATAATTTAAACAATAAATTGAGAATATATGTTACTAACGTTTACATTTTGTTCTGATTTTCTTTTGGTAATTGGTACTTATTCAATTCAAAACAATATCGTGTTATATACTACTGAGGTTATATCATGTATATATGTGTGAATTATTCATTTTGCAGGGATGTTGTACAAAGTGCATCGTAAATGGCAACGTCATGTTAAAAATTAACCTGCAGATTATAAGTGCTACATGTGATGGAACGAGTTGTGATAATTATAGATTTAAAATATGTCATGCTGATAGAAGGTTAGTAATGCTTTTTTGTTTACCTAATCTACTAGTAAATCATGCACGGATTTGTTTTGAAATTAAAGCACTTAGCTGCCTGATCTATGAAATGTTAATGCTAATTTGTTACTAAAAGACAAACATACTGGATTTGTTCTTAGCTAGTGCCAAAGGATCATAGATATAGAAAGTAATGTATTTCTACCCTAACACATCTTTCTGACTTGCTTATTGTCGAATACCATACGGCGACATATACATGTAGTTACTTTAATTTGGACTCGGTAAGTTATCAACCTTATCGACAATTCTGCTTCATCTTTTTATTTTTATATTTTTCCTGTCAAATTACTACTAAAATACTACATCGAATTATATTGGAAATCCAGTGATCTCGTTGACTAAATATGATTTTTCAAAAACATTAATGTCAGCTGATTTTTTATGTCGTTTGGGCGTTCTCTCTTATTTAGTTAATGGAATAATATATATCAGTACTACATACAACTTATGAATTTTCTCAACATTTACAGGTTATTGACAAAATGCCTACAGGTATATGATACCGAAGAAGAATACCAAAGATTCGATACTGTATTGAAACCTTTTTGGGGAATAGAGTTAACAGTTGTTAGTATAATGATTACAAAAATTAGGTTATTATGTTGAAATTTGTCATATTGTTGTATAGGAGAGGCGAAATATTTGAATTCAATCAAGTTTTCAAATGCTATCTTTCAATCACTGAACATATACAGTCTATAACATATCTATTTAGTTTATTGTTCCATATCCTTTATCGTTCTTTTGTAATCACTTTTTTAAGGACTAGCATTTCAATTTATTAAATCATGAGTAAAATAACGGAACGAATAAAACTATAATAGTAAAGTTTAGATCAGTTGGAAAACTTGCAAACCTGACGCTCTCTGTTTTATAGAATGTGCATGTACTTTTTCTCACTTGGAATTTGAATCTTGGATTTCCAGTAGTTGTATTTCGTTGTCTTATCGTATTTTGAAATCCATGATTAAAAAAAGCAAACGTTGAAAATTTTTCAACTATTTTTACCCAATTTTATAATCTCATTTGTTCTTTTTGTGATTTTACTTTTGTCTTGACGGCAATTAAGGTTATTGCTTTTAAGACGGTGTAAGTATTTCAACAAAAGGTATGGTGAGAATAATGCATATATTTTCAGTCTTGTTTGATGATTGTCACAATCGAGTGCTTTAAATTATTGATATTCATTTGTTTAGCTTCCCTACATGTTCATTATATATATCAACGACGAACCTCTATACAATAACCAGACCAGACGACATCAGAACGGAACAAACATAGTTTTAACATTCCAATCAGATACTAAGAGGTAAAACATGTTGTATACTTGGCAAATATATTTGCAAAAATATTGTTGATCTATTTAAATTGATGTTAAATTCAAGCTTTTAAAATTTTTTATTGTTCAATGTCACAGTGCGTAATCACGAGAGATCACGACAAATGTCAACTATAAACGCGCAAACCATATAAGGTATTGTTAATAACAGTAGCACTGGTATAACAATGTAGGTATCGCTGCTCGAAATTTCAGTCTCCAAATGTCAATATCCGAGTAGCTCACTGCTTATTCATGAACATGATACATGTACATGTACATATGTTCTGTATTATTTGGTAAGACAGTTTGGATTGTTGTGTATAGACCCATCTGGCTTTTTGTTCACATAGATGTTATAATTTTCTGTCTATATACTTTTCAAGCTTTTGTAAAGAGCGTTTGCGTCAAATATTAAGGCAAAACACGCGTTCTGCACATACTTTGTTTTTTGAGTGGTAAACAGAAAGACAGTTACTTTTGCTAAATCATTAGCACAAAACTGGCCGAGAAACACTCAAAGACGGCTAAAATCATTACATGTTTTTAAAGTTATTTCATTATTCCAATTTTCACATAGCTAACTGAAAGTAAGACTTCAATTTTTCTTTAGGTCATGGGGGAATGTTTATGATATTTTTGATCTTGATTGGGTTTAACATGTGTTAAACAAACCCTCCTGGAACCGATTTACATTCACAAAAACTCAATTTAAACTTAATTAACTGTTGCTTGAGATTAAAGGAATAACTTACTTATTACGTTATAGATAGCATTAATAAGGATAGCAAATAACTTTGTTTCTTTTTCTTTCAGTTTCATACAAGTTGGATTGAAATCAGAGTGTTTTGACCTAAAACATTGTACTGATTTTCTGTGTCAAAAATGTTGTAAGTTATTAATGTTGATATTATGGTATATACAGAAAAGGGGAAAGAGTATGATTGCTAAAAAGACAACTACCCACCAGAGTCAAACGAAAGTGGTTTGTATACCACTATAATCCCTATTATACCTTTAACAATGAGTTTAATCAAAACAGCGCAGTACGGGATATGATCATAATTTTATCAAATGTCATTTACTTTTTTATTAACTCAAGTCTGATCTAACAGGATTAATTCACATCCAGTAAATATGCATATTATAATTTATGTAAAACTTGATGTTCGTTTTAAATGCGAATGAGTTATCTATACTACTAAATGAAGGGACCAATTTCTTAGAACTCCTTATAAACCATACAAAGTCAGAAATAGTTGTGATATAACGAATAAATGAAGTATTTTGTTATTTCTCAATTTGTCTTTGAAAGAAACTTTTTGCCAACATGTCCACAGAAAATTATTTTTTTAAATGGTTTAGAAAATATCAAAATTTAAAGACGTTATCGATTTGTATCTTTTACTCTGCTGTGCATGCTCACTCGACTTACTGACAGACACTTCAGCCAACGATAAACTCGTACAACTCAAACACGCTTTTTTATTATTTCAACTTAATCAAACTCGCACATCTGAAAAAAACCCAACAGAAAACAATAAAACAGAATATGTTTGATCATGCGATTGTTTTCGTCTTTTCGTAGTAAACTCCGTCTTTCTAGGAGTACCTGTGTCATATAGAGACAAAACTCGCACCAGTCGAAAAAATATTACGAATCGAACCCCTTAAAAAAAAATTAAGTAAGTGGAAAGTTTCAGATTGTCTTTTTCTTCTCTGAGTTATTTTCTCCATTCTAGGAGCACATGTGCAACACCTAGACAGAAGCTACTATTTTGTCGTTAAACACCTATAGAAGAATAACTAACAACCTATGATAAAAAATATCAACATAATGCAACAGTGCTTATAAATAGTTTAAGTTACACGTTCCGAGCTGTGTATCAACATATAATTTAATGTAGAATATCATCTGATTGGCTGAAATCGTTTTGTCTGTCAGCTCATATACATAATTTTGTCATGTAAATGTTACCGTGACGCTATTAACGTTTTTTTTATGATTTACTCCGGCTTTAAATGAATTTCGAAATTAAATCATAAGGAATGACTGTACTATATTTTCTGTCTATTCGAAATAACATAAAAATACGGTGCACCATTTGAAATAATACGTGTTATTTAATGTGTATCACATTTTTTGTGTAATTTCTGACAAAAAACAGCAAAAATATTACAGACATTCCTTAAAAAACATTTCAAGTAGTTTTTCTAGTATAAAAATAGAATACAACATGATCCTTTAATATCTCACATTTACTATTGCACCATTGTATGTCTCTTCAGATCGATATGAATAACATTAAAGTCATATTTGCTTAATATTTATATAATTAAAGTTTTATTTGAAAGAACAATGCATATTCGTTTAATATAGAATAAAACAAATGGATACTTGTATGCAGAATTTTACATAATTTTATTTTTAAATTCTTGAAAATACATTTAACCAGCCATATTTATTAAATTATAAGTATTTAAAATGGCGATTGATATATCTTGTGGGGAAATTCAACAAAAATTGTACTAAGTTTCAATATTTTAAAGATATAATTCAATAATCATATCAAGATACTTGCAAACTCAACTTAACTTTCGTATATTTGTTTGATTTACAGTTACCAAACCACCTATTGTTATGGTACCTCAATCAAAGACAGGTGCAATTGGGGAGAACTTAACCATTCCTTGTAACATTTCGGAAGTGTACAGTGGAACAGCAATTACATGGATAAAAAATAACGGAAGTTTTGATACAATCATCAACATCGATAATAGTGATAGATTCGTGGGAGGAATATACAATTTACCAGATCTTACAATAATGTCAGCTCAAAAGGAAGACGAGGGAAACTATACATGTCAAGCACAAACTTTAGAGTTCAATGGGTCAAGTCAAGCTGTTCATCTGAGTATTTTTGAATGTATATAATTGTCTTACTTCTTATTGGAATGTGTATTTGTTACTAGCCTTATACTTTCTTTAAACACAAGAACACTTGTTACATTTGATAGACTGTTATTATAACCTTTTAAAGCCATAATAAACAAGTGAGTCTTATGCTACTTTGTCGCTATTAACAACACAATCTTTCAACAATTGATGAAATAATACAGTTAATGATTTTTTTTAGTAAAAATACATGTAAACAATGTATGTTTTACGGAATTATCTATATAGATAATTGATTTATTTTTTACCCTTTTAACTTGACTTACCAAAAAGTAGTCCTTATTTGTTGCGATTTAAAAAAACAACAACAGTATATTGGATAGATCCAAAAATGCAGGCTTATAATTAGATTTTGAATCAACTCTTGAATAAATGAATTTCAATTTCATGTTGCAAAAGATATTTGTTTAGGGGCCAACTGAAGGACGCATCCGGGTGCGGGAGTTTTTCGCTACATTGAAGATCTATTTTTGACCTTCTGCTGTTGTCTGTTCTGTGTTCGGGTTGTTGTCTCTTTGACACATTCCCCAGTTTCATTCTCAATTTTTTTTTCATCCATAGATCCTGTTGTTAACGTATCTAACATTGAACCATCAATAGAGGGAACAAACATCACCATATCGTGTTATGTATCTCCTACGTCTGAGGTGACTAAAATAACTTGGTACAAGAATAACATTATATTAGATATTTATGGTAACAACCGGTTCAGTGGTGGAACTATTTCTTCACCATCCCTTGAGATATACTTTGTGAATGAATACGACGAGGGAAACTATACTTGCAACGCGATGAATCCAGTAGGAACTAATGAAAGCATACCCATACACTTGACAATTCTAGCAGGTAACAGCAGTCGTGTAATTTTTTTTTTATTATCAAACATGAAAATGAAATATAATTTGTGAAACAATTTGAATAAAATCTTCAAATAAAGCATTATTCTAAAACAGATATGCACCAAAAAGTTTGTTAACCATTTAAAGAGAGAAAGGGAGTACTGCAAAGTTTGTAGATTTTTAAATAGAATAATTGCAGTAACAGAAATGCTCTGTATTTGTTAAGACGAAATTTGCATACAGCTATGATATCATGGTTAACTTGAACTGAATGTTAAGGTAGCACAATACAAAGATTTTTTTACTTCCAAAATATAAGCATAAAAATGCTGTTACTTTCTTATGACTGCATATAAATTAATGAAAGAGGTATATATAGATATATAAAAGATTATCTTTTAAATGAATGCAATGTTTGTGTTATGCAATCATTATGTAATCAATTATTATGCAACTAATGACAAAATCTTGGTCAGTTCACTTAAATAAATTAAGCTCTTTCATCTCTATTAATATACAGGAAATTTTAGCAAAATCTTAACCAACACAGCAAGAGCTACAAAAGGGTTTCTCAAATTTTCGCCATCGTCTTTCATTCTCTCATAAATCTGTAATTAGTATAAACATCCGTACCACATAAAAGTAGATAATGTTTGATTATGTGTAAAATTTGATCTATACACTCTATCAAAAATCTGAGACTCTCTTTTGTAGATAATGGCTCTAGGAACAACATATAATAAAATCAGCCTTCTAGGGGATATCTATAAAGAAGCGAATTTCAATTGAAAGTTGAAATTTCTTGTAAAATTTTGTAGACACACTTAACATTATAATTGATTACACAAATGTATATTTGATTTAAATAATGCGATTTGAACACCAGACCATTTTATTTAAAAAAAGGAGCTTAATGTTTTCCTAGTGGATATCATGTACTTAAATACTTAAATTTGATATATTGTAAACGCGAAGTAACTCATTTTATGAAATAACGCATTACTAGTAGTAAAATAAACTGAAGCCTGACAATGATCAACATAAAATATGAAGATAAGTTCCATGCGTAAAAACAACTTTCTGACCATTTATACTATATTTAAGCATGTTAAAGTGTATGTATACAATTGAAGGTTCTTTTGATATTCAAGTAAATTTGTGCGTACTTTTTTCAAAATAATGCATAATTCGGTTATCCATATTTATGCATTATCATTTAACTGAAAAAGTGTAATTCTGATAAAGTAATTGTTGCCACTTTTTTATGTCCTTGTTCAAATAAAAAGAAAATAGGGTAACAAATATACCGAATTCGGAGGAAAATTGAAAACGAAAAAATATCTTATCAAATGGTTAAATCAAAAGTTTAAACACATCAAACGAAAGGAACACAACTGTGATATTCCTGAATTGTTACAACCATTTCCTTTAATAAAAGAATATGGATTAAACCTGCTTTTAAGGCTAGCTAAACCTTTAAATCTTTAATAGTAAGACGTTACTTGAATATCATATCTATTATGTTGTATTCTAATTTAACCTATTTCAATTACTTTTTTAATTTTTCTTAATACTTAGTCTATGTAACATTCTTGTAACAGATATACCCACAGTGCTTACATTGAAAGAAGAAGCTGTAAACATTGGAGATAATGTAACTTTATCGTGTAATATTTCATCTGTGTCTAAACTGACAAAAGTCGTATGGTCTAAAAATAATATTGAATTCAACTTGAATGCCAATCGTACTGAAGATGATGCTAGATTTAGTGGTGGAACACTACAAGATCATTCGTTGACTATTTATTCCGTACAGATAATGGACGAAGGGAACTATTCTTGTAATGCATCGAATGCTGCAAAACAAACCGGATGGAGCAATCAAGTACATCTTACAATATTTGAAGGTTAGTAAAATCTACGTAATATTAAATAATATGAATTATCGTAAGCCTTGTCCTAGAACATTTCATAAGCTGAAATAATGCAAACGCAAACCGAAATGAATAATTGAACTGATAGAGAATTTTAACACACGTTTAAGCATATTTACATAGTTTATAATATTTCTGTAACCTGTTGTGATATCCATTTCTGTTTTACGTTTTGTATAACAACCCTAGTTGACATAAACTAACAAGAAAAATAAAAGTTGTCTTGTTAATATATGAAATGCTTATTACACTAAATTCTACATTTTCTAAAGTAACCACAGAGAGTTTACTTTCAACGGATCTGACTTTCTCAACGTCTGAGTTATCAACGCCCTCCTCGGACATAGCTTCCACTGACCTAATTTACTCAACATCTGAGTTAACAGATCCTTTAACAGACACAATGCCGTCAACGAAGCAAAGTACCATGTCACCAAGTGTTAAATCAACCATTGAAACAACATTAACACACGTGTCATCAACTGATTTAACAGATCCATTCTCCGACACAATGCCTTCAACAAAGCCGAGCACCGTGTCAGCAAGTGTTAAATCCACCATTGAAACTTCACCAAACGTGCCATTAACCAAATCTCCAAACAACTCTTCAACTGTGAACACGTCGACTACAACTTCTTCAACATTGAGTTCAACAAGTAAATCTACCACCTTACCGTCAAGTTCAAAACCGCCAAATACAGTCACGTATACAGTACGATCAACTACGAAAACTTTCTCAATGCCTTCAAGTCATAAACCTACTCATACCATTGGATCAAAGGTAAAAGAAATGCATACATAATTATCATGATCATGTTTACTTACTAAATGTTGGGATTTCAGTAAATAACTTATTACTCTTGTTCTCTTACGATACTTGTTCTTTAGACTTATTGAATTTGCGAGGATTATCCGTTTGAATTTTAACGGTTTTAATATTGTTTTAAGGAATAATACATATTTTATAGATGTTGTGATGTTACACTAAGGTTTCAGATAAGACTGAAGGTTTGGTACCATTAAAACGTTGAAACCCGATGCAATTGTTTGCACCTGATCTAAGTCAGGAATCTGATGTTCAGTAGTTGTAGTTTGTTGATGTTGTTAAATGTTTTTCGTTTCTTATTTTTTCATATAAATTAGATCGTTAGTTTTCTCGTTTGAATGGTTTTACACTAGTAATATGTTGGGGTCTTTTATAGCTTACTGTTCAGTGTAATCCCAAGCGCCGTTTTGAAGGCCGTACTGTGACCAAAAATGGTTTACTTTAATAAATTGTGACTTGGATGGATAGTTATCTCATTGACACTCATACCTCATCTTCTTATATCTATACATATATTAGTATTATTTGTTCCATCTTGTTTAAAAATATTGATATTAAATATGTGAGATATTCATTTTGATGTATTCATATTCAATATTTTATGAGTTTTGCATATTTCAACAGCCACCAACAATTATTCCCTACAGCTCTTCAACAGTGAAAACGTCAACTACAACTTCGACAACAATGAGTTCAACAACTAAATCTACCACTATACTGTCAAGTTCGGTTGGATCAAAAGTAAGTGACTTACATACATAAGAAAGACTCAGAAACGCAATGAGAACAAACACACTGACTAAAGAACATGCTAACCTACAATGCTTAAAATTCATTATAGAATTCAAATTATTCTTGTTCTCATAATTTATAAAGACTAAATCATATCTGACTGAATATCAAATATATAATTTTTATGGGGATTATCAGTTTTAAGTGTTTATAGTTTTCATGTGCTTACGAATTATGTACTAGTATATCTATTAGAAAAAAGATCTCCTAAGTTATGTAACTGAACATCGATATAAAATGAAAAATCTGTTATGTATATTTTTTTAACATGTTTAATATATAATTTACATATTATAATGACTTCAGTTTTTTTTCTATTGAAAACAGGTGAGTAGTGAAAATAGTGAGAATCTGAACGGTTGGGTTATAACAACAACTGTGATATGTGTAGTGGAATTCATTGTAATTGTATTAGTGGTATACATCATATGGTAAGTTGTTCAGCATTTTAAAGTAATGTTTTTGTGATAAGAATCTCTTGTGTTTATTGCTTGGTTATAATATATAGTTGAAATTTGTAGTTACCTGCTATAGTCTAGAATTGTTTTGCAAATGAACAAGGTCTTTTAATATAAAACACGACGGGTGCCACATGTGGAACAGAATCTGATAACCCTTTCAGAGCACCTTAGAATACTCCCAGAGTTCAGTGGGGTTCGTGGTTGTTAGTCTTTTTCTATATTGTGTTTTGTTGGCTATTGTTAGTCTGTTGGTCTTTTTCTTTATCTAGCCATGGCGTTGTCAGTTTATTTCAATATATGAATTTGAATGTCATCCTGGTATATTTTGTCCCTCTTTTGTATTAAACCTTTTAGTCCTTGAACTCTCAAAAAGAATCCCGGGAATTAATCATTATTTCACTATTTTTTTGGTTTTGTATGTAATGTTTTTTTGTAAATGGAAACTATTGATTTTGTTTATCTGTGGTTCACCGTTTAACACGTATTATGAAAGTAGTGAAATTTCTTCGCGAAAGCTTGACTTGAGTTTTATATCATATGCTGCTGTCAAATAAACTTGCTAAGGCCTGTCAGAATTCTTTTTCTAGAATGAACAATGCTATACCAATCGCTCCTTTCTTTTAACATGCAAAACAATCAATTTAGGAGCTCAAATCAATAACAAATAAACATGATTTGCTTAAAAAAGATAGCAATAATGATTTGCAATCACTAATGAAAGTAATTTATTTTCTATAGGCTTCGGAAACAACGACGCTTAGCCATGCAGTATGAAAAGGAAGAAACAGCCTTTTAGGAAACTGAAAGATATAGTTGCATGATTTGATCTGCTGCTTTAAGTAGAACATAAGTTTAAAAGATATCTGTGTACAAAAGTAAAAGTGGAAAGAACTACATTGTAGCATTAAGAGTTTGATGATTTTGTTAACTTTCTTTTTAGAAATTTTGTTATTTGTGTTACGTGTGTCAAGTAATTTATTATATTTTCTAAGTTATTATTTTTGTATGCAATATGTTAATTCTTTTGAATGAATCTATACTTTCAATAAGAAAGGTACCATACAATAATATTAAAATGAACTTAGTGGTGCTCTATGCAATCCATTTCCTGTGACAAACTTTACCCGAGACTCCCGACATATTTTTCAATGTAAACTCTTAACTTTGGAACCAAACGAGGCTAAACAGTGCAGCAAAAATGGCAAAGGACAGGTTGAAGATAGCTGGGTATTTGCTGTCAAATTCATGTTCACCCTTTTGACAGTTTTTTGTGGGGTTCGTGTTGCTTAGTCTTAAGCTTTGTATGTTGTGTCTTCTGTACCATTATTTGTCTGTTTGGTTTTTTTTTAAATTTTTATCCATGGCGTTGTCAGTTTATAGTTAATCTATGAGTTTTACTTTCCCTCTGGTATATTTAGTCCCTCTCTTTGAAAAGAATTCTAAAATTTAAGTTATAACATACTAAAACGTATATCTAGATTATAAAACTTTCAAAATATACAATTTGATTTATTCGCCAAGGACTAGATGACGTATATCATCGTTAAGTGTGTATTTAGACTAGACGCCATCTAATTAAGTCTCGAAGTGACCTCCGAAACTGACGACGGTCATGTAAATAAGCGATATAAACATAAATATTATTAGAACTTGTGCAATAGGATTTCTTACAATTCGAAGGGATGAATGATCATCATTGTTAAAAAAACAAAAAATTATAATCCACAAGTATGGTGGTAGGGAAAGTGAGTATCCAAACAATTTAATTCTGAAGGGTTATTTTCTTACGGCTAAATCACTAGCATTGATAAATATGGGGTATATAATATTTATCGTATGTTAAACAAAAGTGGTCCCTTCTATAAAATATTACCGTTACAAGGACCGTTTATAAGGGATATCATCGGCACTAGAATTACAGATCTTGTTTGATCTTGTGTCCTCGTCAAAAGTTATCAAAGTTACCAAGTTTTGGACGCGCGTTTCGTCTACATAACACTTATTAACTTTGTACTTTTTTTTACTTTCGATCTTTTATATCTAGGCGTCACTGGTGAGTCTTGTGTGGACGAGGCGCGTTTTTTGGCGTATTGAAAAAAACCTGATGCCTTTTGTTATCTATTAATCATGTGTTTATTTGTCTAATACGTTCTTCTATGTATTTGTATTGTAGTCCTGTAATATTATATGTTGTCATTTCAATGTTATATTTAACATTACCATTAAAGTGCGAGGTTTGGCATGCCACAAAACCAGGTTCAACCCACCATTTTATCTTTAAAAATGTCCTGTACCAAGTCAGGAAAATGGCCATTGTTATATCATAGTTCGTTTCTGTGTGTGTAACATTTTAACGCGGTGTTTCTGTTGTGTCGTTTGTTTTCTCTTATATTTGAGGGTGAATTCACATTACTATAAGACGTGTCACGGTACTTTTCTATCCCAAATTCATGTATTTGGTTTTGATGTTACATTTGTTATTCTCATCGGATTTTGTCTAATGCTTAGTCCGTTTCTGTGTGTGTTACATTTTAATGTTGTGTCGTTGTTCTCCTCTTATATTTAATGCGTTTCCCTCAGTTTTAGTTTGTTATCCCAATTTTGTTTTTTGTCCATAGATTTACGAGTTTGGAACAGCGGTATACTACTATTGCCTTTTTTTATCAGTAACGCTTAGATCAAAATAGTTATAAAGCCAAACAAGTACAAACTTGAAGAGCATTGAGGACCCAAAAATTCCAAAAATTTGTGCAGAATACGGCTAAGGTAATCTAATCCTAGGATTAAAAATTCAACGATGGGCTCATAAAATGGCCGTTGTATTTTGTAAACATAAGTCTGTGACATTTTTGTATGTACAAATAATCAAAAACTTAAAAGACTGTAACCGATAAATGATTTTTTTGAAAATTCTATGCATTTGAAAAGTAAAATTACAAGCATACTGAACTCCAAGGACAATTCAAAACGGAAAGTACCTAATCAAATGGTAAACTCAAAAGTTAAAACACATCAAACGAATGGACAACAGTTGTCATATTCCTAACTTAATACAGGCATTTTCTAATGTAAAAAAAAATGGATTGAACCTGGTTTTATGGCGCTTAACCTATCACTTGTATGACAATTGCATAAAATACCATGATATTGAAAACGATGCGTACATAAAACAGACATACATAGAAGTTAAAGAAATTATTCCGTGTAATGTGATTATGTAGTGCCTAACAGAAATGTTTATCATATATATAATGTAGAATTATATGAAATGTACAATCGTCTGGCTATCTTTAACAGTAGTATAACAGCTTGCAAACTTTCCATGATTTTTAAGTGTTAACTATTTTTTTTAAAGTAAAAGTAGAAAAGCAATATTTCCAAACTCCCCAAAAAAATCAAAACGGAAAATCCTTTATCAAATTGCAATATTATACGCTCAAACACACCAAAAAGATGAAAAACAACTGTTATAGTGTAATTATATTTTATATTGCAAAAAAAGGGTAACCTAAACAAACAGACATAATAGGTAAAATTGCAAAACATTGGGAAACAACAGTCAATAAGTTTGTGTTATAAACTTTATCACTATAACATGAATAAAGCAAAACAACTTCAAAAAAAGTAAATCAAAGTGACATATGGACATACTATAAACATATATAAAAAGAAGATGTGGTATAATTGCCAATGAGACAGCTCACCACAAGAGTACAAATGACACAGAAATTAAAACTATAGACAAAGCATATACTAACCAAAAACGATAGCCATGAATATACAAAATGGCCATTACACAACAACACAATAGCAAGTTGTGTAAAAACCGAAACCCACAAAAAGAGAATTGCCACAAAAGACTAAATAGGAAAGATTCAAAATATTAAACATCGTAGATAACAGGCTTACAAATTTAGTACGTCAAACGAAGATTTCGTCTTCAAAAGACTCCTCAATGACGGTTGATTTAAAACGATAGGTAAAAAAATGTTCAGTGTTGAAGAGCAAAGCGGACCCAGAATTTTAAAAGGGATGAGACATAAAACTAGAGAAATGTGTGTCCTGGGATGGAAAATTCTAAGCAATTCGTCAAATTCAAAGTTTGTTAACAATTTACTGGCAAATGTGACCCTGTCGATGATAATGACTGACCATGTCACACAGAAGTGCTGACAATTGGGTTAGTGTTACCATTGTGGAGGAATCTTTACCAGTAGTGACATCGACCAAGTGGCTGTAAATTAAGTCATCATGGATAGCACAGAAAAAAAAATTACCCAAGACGTATCCATTGTCGGAAAATATAAAAATGTGTTTGTAATCGCTAGAGAAATAGGACCTTATACGGATTAATTATATATTTTTTTACAAGTGACATATATTGTATATATACATGCAATAGTTTGCAGTCAGAAATCTGATGTTCAGTGGTTGTCGTTTGTTTATGTGGTTTATTATTGTTTCTCGTTTTTAGTTTTTTATATAGATTAGACCGTTGGTTGACCTATAATAAAATTGAGAATGGAAATTGGGAATGTGCCAAAGAGACAACAACCCGACCATAGAAAAAAACATCAGCAGAAGGTCACCAACAGGTATTCAATGTAGCGAGAAATTTCCGCACCCGGAAGCGTCCTTCAGCTGGCCCATAAACAAATATATACTAGTTCAGTGATGATGAACGCCATACTAATTTCCAAATTGTACACAAGAAACTAAAATTAAAATAATACAAGACTAACAAAGGCCAGAGGCTCCTGACAAAAATGCGGCGGGTTAAACATGTTTGTGAGATCTCAACCCTCCCCCTATACCTCTAGCCAATGTAGAAAAGTAAACGCATAACAATACGCACATTAAAATTCAGTCCAAGAGAAGTCCGAGTCTGATGTCAAAAGATGTAACCAAAGAAAATAAACAAAATGACAATAATACATAAATAACAACAGACTACTAGCAG
Organism: Mytilus edulis; assembly: GCA_019925275.1. Taxonomy (NCBI): domain Eukaryota; kingdom Metazoa; phylum Mollusca; class Bivalvia; order Mytilida; family Mytilidae; genus Mytilus; species Mytilus edulis. The sequence goes on from CM034360.1 coordinate 19,880,772, forward strand.
TTAACTGACATGCCAGCTCCAGACTTCAATTAAACTGACTGAAAGATTATGATTTCATCATATGAACATCAGGCACAATCCTTACCGTTAGGGGTTGGTTTAGTATCATACCATCATAACATATATGAAAAGAACATAACCCGTGTCATGCCAACAACTGGTTTTTGAATAAATGTGTTTAGTTCCGATGCAAAGACCCTATAAGTGAATCAATATTAACGCCAAAATATGCAATTTTTAATGACCTGACAACAGTATCGTAACTATATCCCTTCTTAATAAGTCTATTCAAAGGTTTTGTTAGTTTTTGAGGTGAATACTGACACCTTTGTGCTTTATAAAGAATATTTTCATAAAAAATTGGATGTGAAGTACCTGAACGTATAAGAAATCTGCATGTTGAGCTGTATTTATGAATGATGTCCTTATACCGATGATAAAATTTAGTAAATGTTTTGACTAGTTTGTGATATCGAAAACCCTGGTGTAATAATTTTTCAGTAATACATAAATTTCTCTCGTTAAAATCTAAAACATTGTTACATACACGAGCGAATCGTACAAGTTGAGATATATAAACACCGTAAGATGGTGACAAGGGAACGTCACCATCTAAAAATGGATAATTAACGATAGGAAATGAAAAATCATCTCTTTTATCATAAATTTTAGTATTCAGCTTTCTGTTAGTAATATAGATATCAAGATCGAGGAAAGGACAGTGGTCATTGTTTGTATTAGCTTTATTTAAAGTAAGTTCAGCAGGATAAATTTCTTTAATATACATACTGAAGTCATCATTATTGAGAGCCAAAATATCATCCAAATATCTAAAAGTATTATTAAATTTGTTTATCAGATGTTGTTTCGATGGGTCTTTGCTTATTTTTGTCATAAATTGTAACTCATAGCAATACAAAAACAGGTCCGCAATAAGTGGTGCATAGTTAGTCCCCATTGAAAGTCCGATAATCTGACGATATACGGAATTCCCAAAGCGAACAAAAATGTTATCTAGTAAAAATTCAAGGGCATATATAGTATCAAAGCATGTCCAATTGACATAGTTTTTTGTTTATTGCTACTAAAAAATGACCTAAAAGAGTTTGAACATATATATTCACATTCTGACTTTTTAAATGCCCATTTAATTAGGTGTGTGAATTTTCTTCTTAATGAGAATGTGAGGCAATGTGGTATATAGGCTATGACTTTTACAAATTTTGACTTGATTGGAGAGTAATCTCATTTGCACACATACCACAACTTTATATATTTGTAAGACTCAGATCGACGTCCGGTCTCTTATCGACGTCCGTTCCTCAAATCGACGTCCACATCTGACGTCACAATAAAATAACACCCCATATCGGCTACCTCATCTGTTTTGTTGTTCTCAAATCGACGTCCAATTATTTGGCTTCTCTATTCGGCGTCTGTTTGATGGACTTGTCGTAGAAAAATCATATCTTTATTAACGGGTGGGTTGAATCTAAAACTAAAAAAGTTGTGGAAAAACTTAAGACGAAATCATAATGCTTTCGAAAATTGGCCGTACGTTTTTTTCTTCTTTCTATTGTTTGATTCTGTATACTACCCTATAGAGGTCTTGCGATTATTTTTGTGCTTGGTTTGTTGTCTCATTGCCGTACAAATAACCAGATTTATTTATATGAACAAACAAGGAAAACGAAAAAGTAGGAAGGTTAAACGAATGTTTTTCGCCAAAATTACAATACTTATGTACATATTATAGTAATATAATGTCTGTGATTGTTTTATTATCATTTTCTGATATTTGTCCTTTTTTCTATTACCATTTATTCTGAGCGTTACTGATGAGTCTTGTTTAGACGAAACGCGCGTCTGGCGTGTCAAATTATAAGGCTGGTACAGTAATTGTTTGTCTAAGCTACTTCACGAAAAGAGAGAACGACTGTCATACATAAAATATAAGCAAAGATACATTTAAAATTAAATTATTGTATGAAATTTATAGACATTGCAATGAAATTTAATGGACGTCGATCTTAGTACGACATATCTATAGGTTTGAATGTTATAATGACAAAAAATAATTGTGAACCGAAAGCGGAACAAGACCAGATAGTCTACGGCTAAGAATATCTCTACATTACCTTTACATATCCAGTATAATTTGTAAAACTTACCATCACTAGTAGACCTGCTGAACTTTTAATAGAGCTTGTTCTTACAATGAACACTGCCCTTTTTTGATATCTATATCTTGAACGGGAAGCTAAAATCATATTTTTTTTATTTCCTAAGGTTAATTATCTATTTTTAAATGGAGACGTTCCCTTATGGTGTTCATATATTTCAACTTATTTGATTCGCTCGTGTATGTCAGAACGTAGTTGAATTTTACGAAAGAAATCTATTAATTACTGAAAAATTATTACACAAGGGTTTTCGATATCAAAAACAAGTCAAAACATTTACGAAATTTTATCATCCGTTAATTTAAATCAACATGCACACATCATCATCGTTCGAGTACATTTTTTTCTTATCCGTTTTTTTTAGATGATATTCTGTAAAGAGTACAAACAAGTGTCGACATTCACTTCAAAATCTTACCACACCTTTAAACACATGTATTCAGAAGGAATATAGTTACGATACTGTTGTCAGATCATAAAAAATAATATATGTTGATATTCATATTGAATCACTGATAGGGTCTTTGCATCGGAGATAAACACATTTATTCTGACCAGTTGTTGGCATGATACGGGATCTATTCTTCTCATATAGTGAATGATGGTATGATACGAAACCTCTGTCGGGAGGAATTGTGCTTGATTTTCATACGACGGAGACTTAACCTTTCAATCAGTTCAATTAAGGGCTGGAGCTGTTGTGTCAGTAACTGCTAGTACGTGTAGTCCTTTGTAAATTTATGTATTAATGTCAATTTGCTTAGTTTCTGTTGATACCTATTTTGACATCAGTCTCGAACTTTTTTTAATTGAGTTTTCCTGTGCGTATCGCTGTGTTTATACTAAATATACATTGGCTAATTATTTTGACACATTCCCAATGTCCATTCTCAAATTTATATGAAAGTGCATGCATTTTTTTTCTTCTGATAAAGTGATGACATACCCGTTGTTCCTTTCTTCACGGGTGTCATTCAGTTTATCGAGAGAAATGATCGTGAAAGAATATCTAACGGCGGTCAAGTATTGAGAGACGATCGTGAAAGTTCTGGTAACGGATCGTGAAAGACATTTAATGTACATTCTAGTTCAGAATCTTTGAAAAAATGGCTTAATTTTCAAAACGCGGAAAAAATCCGAACAAAAAAATATGTCTGTCAAAATGGTTTAACTTCCTCAACATAACTGTGAAAGAAGATAAAGAAAATATGAAGTACTTTTTGAAAAAACACAAAAGGCGCAATGCGTGTCTATGAAATTAATTGCAAATAACACGCTTTTTGTACCTATAATGGTCATATTTCAGAATATCATGATATATTTGAAATTTGTTCTTTGGTGTGTCTGATAGTACAGTGAAATTAAAGTATGTTCTTCCCTTAAAAGCGTTAATTTGTTTATGAAAACCTTGAATTTGTTGAATTTCCATCAAACTTGATCGTGAAAGATCAGGCTACGTATTATTTTGATCGTGAAAGAAATGCGTGACCAGACTTAATACTAGTAATCAGAAATCAGTATTTCTTTTACCATTAGATAAACCTGCAACTGGTTGAAGCCTGTAACTATTTTGATAAGGATGAACATTAAAGCTATTATTTTTTTTTCTATTCAACACTTTACCTCGAAAGTTAAAAATAAACAACAACTAAAAACGTGTCTAAATAAGTGTGAAAGATTCAGCTCTGTGAATCGGTCTAGTGCAATTCAGGCAGACCGACACTATTTGTCCAACAATAAGGATATGCAACGTTTAAACCAATATGTTATCCATCAATCAAAAAATTACAGCAAAAACGGCATCTTTCATGTGTAATTTGAGATTGAACGATAACCAACATTTTGTGCAACAGTACTTTCTTAAGTTCTTTATACACAACGCAGATGTGGATTGCTTTAACTATATACTACAGACTGTAGAATACCAGATCGCAAATGCTGTAATGCTTTACTTATGATAGTATATTTGTTTATAACGTCTATAATATCAAGGGTTTTACTAGAAGTGTCAAATGCGCTTAAGATTGTCATTGGTTCATAAAAAGAGGTCAAGGTCAGATGAACCATGCCATACAGATCTCTACAAATATCCCGTACACCAAATAAATGTGTTCCGATCCTTACAGTGCCTTATAAACTGACAAATGTAAAAGTTATGCTTGGCCAATTAATTCGGAACATAAGGTCAAAAGTATTTGAACCCTGACCGACAGCCAGACATAGACATCTTACTATCATTCAATATATCAATTGACATCACCATTGTCATATATGAAACATGCAGATAGACATGTATACCATACACGAAATACCTTGGCGCTATAAGCATTAAGGTATATAACCAAAAGGACATACAACATAAAACAAACATTGCCGAATGATGCATGATAATGAGTTCGATGTCAGTTGAAACCTTGCAGAAGTCGAAAATGTACACCTTACAATCATAACAACAACACTGGATTGTTTTTTCGGCGTTTTGTCACCCATTGTCTTTTATTATTGCCGTATTGTTATTTCTTTTTCTTTTCATTTTCTGAAAATATTAATACTTTGAAATGCTTAAACCTATTGAGGATGTTGACCTATCTAGCTTTTCTCAATACCAATAACAAATATTAATTATCATATAATTGAAGAATAATTTGAACGTCTTCGTAGCATCAGATCTTTCACGATCCTTTTCACGATCTTCAAAAATGCGGTACGTCATCTTTCACGATCCGAAAAATGAATTTTGGGTAAATAGTTCTTTATTTACCAAGTTTCAGATTATATTTATACAAAATAACTATGAGAACCATTTGATTAATTCAAATAGAATGCCCTTACTCGGATAAAAGTAGTTTATCTAGTCGAATTTGTGAAAAAAATCGTGTTTGTTTACATTTTTTATGTCATTGAAATGTCGAGAAGCAATCTGCCTTTTGTTGTTTTGTAAAAACTATGTACTTTTGAAATTGGATATTCTCACATACTGATCATAATGTTAAACCATTTTGACAGACAGTTTTATTTTGTCGTAAATTTGTCTGTGTAATTAATTAAATTAGAATATTTACTGATCTTTCACATGTCCTCTCGATTAAATGTCTTTCACGATCCGTTACCAGAACTTTCACGATCGTCTCTCAATACTTGACCGCCGTTAGATATTCTTTCACGATCATTTCTCTCGATAAACCGAATGACACCCGTGTTCTTAGTTGGTAACCACTGTAAATTTTTTATTTAAACAAGAAAGCCTGTATTCTAAAACATCCTGTTCTACAACAATGAACGTAAAATAAATATTTGAGGCAACTACCATCGTAAACAGCTGATTTTTAGATCGGACATAAAATAAATGTAGCGGGGTTGAATATGTTTGAGTTATCAAACCGTCCCCTAAACTTATAATATAGGCGTAACTGCACAGTACAGAACACAATGTTAAAATCGGTTGGAAATAGCTTAACTATGCAAAGAAACAAATAACTTAACAAAAAAAAAGATATAGTGTATCGATTTAAGAAATATCGCACTCACTGAAATGAAAATCAAATTCCTACCTAATTAAAAAATGAATCTATTCACAGCCGTCGGAACTAGTGTAAGAGTTAAAGATTTGTTTTATAAAATATCTTAACTTTACAAAGGGTAATAAATTAGAATGTCATATATTTATGTGATTAGGGAATACGTTGACAAACTAAAACGGTGGTTATAACACGTACTATTAAGGAGTACTCGAGTTCAAACGAAGTTTCGATCCGGGAGAATTTTTCATTTTATAGAGGTTGTGCATTTTTATGTTTTTATAGTTTTTTTAAAATATATAAAAAAGTCGACAAGGGAATTTTCAAGCACCCTCAAACTGCAATGGTTCAGGTAGAATTTTTCACTATAGTTTTATAGATTTTTTATATTTAAACGTTTTGTAGTTTAAACACGGGAATTTTCAAGTACCCTCCAACTACCTTTTTGACTTAAGCTTGTGAAGTATTTTTTTCGGATAATAACATTCAAACTGAAAAACCAAGCAACAAAACATTAAAAAACATTTTTTATAACGCGTGCATGAATAGATTTGGCAGGTTTTTTAAATGATTCATTTTGATTTCGAATACAACCTAAAACATGTATAAAGAAAACATAAACATTCAATTTATATCTTATTGGCATATCTGTAGTGCATAGTATCTGCATTTAATCGCCTTCATTTGAGGTATTTATAGTTTAGTCATCTTTGATCATTATAAACACACTTATAACAATTACATTGTTTTTATTTCATAAAAATACCCAACATCTATCAAACATACATCAAAGTGAAGTGAAAACAGTAATTCAATTCTTAAACACACATAATGTCTTTTATATGAGACAACGAAGCAAATTTAGAAAGATTGTTAACTGTATTAAAAAAAAACGTATGCTTATCGCTTTCCTATCACTGTAGTTTGAAGTAGAAATTAAGAATTTAAATGATGGCAATTCCTAACATTGAATTGGCAATGAAATAGTTACACAGTTTATAAAAAGACCCATCATTTAAATTTAGCTGCCACACTTGAACAGAAAAAAATAAATTTTGCGGTGTACAGAACGTTTATACATAATGAGAATTAAACCATGGCACTTGAATTAAAATACCATGCAGAAATCTCTTGAACAAGTCCAGACTGTCTGCAGCAATCATGGAGGCAGTTAAGGTGTTACAATCTCTAAATTTCCTGAGTTAAATGACTCTTTCCTAATGGTGGTCTTGCAAGATAGAATTTGGTTTGATTGGAAAGAGTGAATGTTGGTATGTCTAGCTAATCTGTCTAGTTTTATTAATCTTACCTTCCTTGTTTGAAATTTTGTATGGGATTGTTCTTTCTTCATTCATGTAGTGTTAGCTATTATCATTTGTGTAGTATGGTTTCTGATGATTTCAGAATGAAAAGGGAATACAAACAGGATGTAGTTCATACTTGAAGACGCCTATACAAACACCATGAACTAAAAGCTTATAGAATATAAGCTTTATATTTTTTTGGTAGCAATACATTTTAATTATTATACTTAGAACGTTAACATCGAATTAGGAAATATGAAACCGTATTTATACAAACATTATTAGTTACATAGTGTGCTAGTGACCTAATACGGTATATATGGGGTCAGTAAATTCCATAAGGAATTATATAAGGAATTTACTGACCCCATATATACCATAAGGAATTTACTGACCCCATATATACCGTATTACGTCACTAGCACACTTCGTAACGAATTTATCTTACCGACTATCTTAACGTGTAAAATGTACACTAGTGATCTATCAAAGTGATCAAGTTTTCAATACAATAAGCATTAACATGATTAAGAAACTGCTTCCTTTGATCCTACAAAAACAGATGCCAACAATGACAACTTGTTAGATTTAAATGTGTTTTATGAATTTATTTCACTTTATCATCACTTTCTTCGTCCGTTGAAACCTTTAAGATGTTTTCTCAGTACTGTTTTGTTTTTCTTAAGGGACGTAAAACCACTACTAACCGTGTATGAAATAAACCCCACCTCCTTATTACCTTATATGGAATATAAAGTGACGCAACTCCACTACTAACCGTATATGAAATAAGCCCCGCCTCCTAACTAACCTAATATTAAATATACACGGTTTCCACGAGGACGCTTTTAACCAATCATATTCCTAAAAATGTATAGGAGGTAAGATAAATTAGTATACAACAAGGAGATATGGTATGATTATCAATTACAATTAGACAATTATCCAAAAGGTACCAAATAAGAATAATGTTAGCATGTCCATATTTAACTTAATACTGATAATCCAATCTCTATATGACTTCTTCATCCACTTTAAACATAGCCTTTTAAAAATATCGAGCTACATGCAGATACTTCACAAATGAAATTTGTATTCTTTTAAAACATATTTTTTAAAGATGTATCAATACACTTACACGTTTATTTTCTATGCAGTGATTACTTTATCTATATATAATAGTATATATATTGAGTATTAAGCTATATCCTAATTGTTCTTTTGCCTGTCGATACTTTTATTTTTGCATTGCAAAAGTCATGTCTTCTGTGACTGTCCATGATATTAAACATTAAATCCCTGGGATGTGTTTAAATCATTTTTAGTCTTGGATGCATGATTTGTTTTATAACGAATTGTTTTTGACTAGCTTTCACTGACTGATAGTACTCTCAAATTGTACGTTCGTGTTTATTTGACCTGTTGATATTATTTGATACAAATCAGTAAAAATATTTCCGTACTCAATATGCATGTACTCCTAATAATAAAACTGTTCATCTTTGTATCTATTTGGTGGAAACATTTTGTACACATGTCCTGACAAAGTGATTGAATCATAGATCAGTTGGTGTAGAGTAAGACGAAACAGTCAAACAGCCTGATAAATATTATAGGTTGCATTTCTGTAAATATTGACAACGCAATTTCCCAATGGAACTCCTTTTACGGCTAAAACTGTACCACTTTTACTATGAAGTTTTGAAAAAAATCTTATCCTAGAATTGAAAGTTCATTTGCACCACAATTTTTTTCAAAGGTCAAAATATAGGGCTGTGCGGCATATTTTCAACGTTTATATGCCCTGAACTTCTCAGAGTTTAAACTTACACTAATTTTCTTAACTACCCCTACCTCGAATGAAAGGTTACCACAGATTTCAATGTAAACAATATGCACGTGTTTATTTACTGGTAACATTCCCCAGTTCTGTCTCTGTGATATGGAACACAGAGAGCATCACTGGGAACCAGTATGTAAACAAAATTAATTTTCTATGAATATTCAATTTCTCCCCAAAAGAGGCGTGTTGTCAGAAACAGCTGTATTTACAAAGTGCAACCTATACAGACATTTATTCCAATAAAAAACTCTCTAAAATCAGTTTTTCTCACATTAATACTCATTTATCAGAATTATAGTCTTAAAGAAATCACTGTGTATACTCTAAGTTTTTCTTTACTATACATTTTTTACCCCCCCCCCCCCCCTGTTTCAATTTTTTAAAGAATTTGAAAACAAGACTTTAATTATTGCCAGCTTACCCTATTTGCATATTTTCTGATAAAAAATGCCTAAAACCGGTTAAAAACTGTTTTGATAACATATTGAAAGCATATCAGAATATTATAAATGTAATGTTTAGCAGTCAATTATCACACCATTCAAGATTATATAAAGTATCCAATCCAGCCTCTGTCTCCAGTTCACATCTTACTGTATGCCTATTTGTCAATTAAAGAACACATTTTCTGCCTCAAATGGTCAATTTAGAATTTTTGTCACCACAGTATAATCTGTAACCATATATTTGCCTCAATTTAGCTACTATATATACTAGAAGTGTTCAAACAAAGCCATATTTGCAATAGTTGTATGTATGCAGATACCAGTCTGAGATATAAATTCACTTAAAATGTTGTAGAGATGACTGCTAACATCTGATTTTTGCATAACTTCCAAGCATAGTTATTGTTTTCTATATCAAGAACTTTAAAAGCATAAAATCATAGCATTTACAAGTTAAATTATTTGTTTTATGACCCAGGGGGTAGACAATTTTCTATGTTTTTTGCCCCTGGGGCCTCAAATTTCCTAAATCATTCTGCTGTTTCTAGCAATTTGAAATATTTAGTACCTATTCAGGATAGAACACACTATTGTAAGTTTTCTTGAGATATTTTTGTTTTTCTATCTTGTGTTTGTTATGCCGTGGTGACAAAAAAGAAGAATTAGGTGTTGCGGCTTACTTTTGGGTTATCGAAAGGACACAAATACTCCATAAATAATATTCAGGAAGGGTCTATGAGTTTCAATGACAGCGAAGAGTAAATATAAGCACTTTTTAACAATTTAACTTACAAATATGCAAATGTTATGAATTAATTTTGTATCCAGGACTTTAAGTAAACTATGCATACTGTAAACTGTGAATTTATGCTGAGTCATCATATCTAAGGCCCAGGATTCTATCAATCTTCATTAAATATTTATAAAACTTAATATTTGAGGTAATTTCTTTAAAATCTGTGAAATAAAGCCAATTTGGTTAAATTCTGAATGTTCCCCTTTTTCACCCTATATATATAGGTTGCATTTCTGTAAATATTGACAATGCAATTTCCCATAGGAACTCCTTTTACGGCTAAAACTGTACCACTTTTACTATGAAGTTTTGAAAAAATCTTATCCTAGAATTAAAAGTTCATTTGCACCACAATTTTTTCAAAGGTCAAAATATAGGGCTGTGCGGCATATTTTCAACGTTTATATGCCCTGAACTTCTCAGAGTTTAAACTTACACTAATTTTCTTAACTACCCCTACCTCGAATGAAAGGTTACCACAGATTTCAATGTTAACAATATGCACGTGTTTATTTACTGGTAACATTCCCCAGTTCTGTCTCTGCGATATGGAACACAGAGAGCATAACTGGGAACCAGTATGTAAACAAAATTAATTTTCTATGAATATTCAATTTCTCCCCAAAAGAGGCGTGTTGTCAGAAACAGCTGTATTTACAAAGTGCAACCTATAAGGGCATGACAGTGAAAGTAATGTACGAAGAACTAACGTAATACATACATCTTGTTAATTAATTTTTAATCGAACAATTTACTTTTATAAATTGTTATTTGGATGGAGAGTTGTCTCATTGTCACTCACACAACAGCTATCTATATCTTTATAAAGAAATAAAATAACTATGTGGATGAGGTACTGTTTGGGTCATAATGGGGGAGCCATATACTTGTGTCAAGTAATGTATAAAAAGTTAACAATTATAGGTCAAAGAATCGCCTAAGCTCACACCGAACAGCCATTTATAAAGGGCTCCAAAATGACTACTGTAAAACAATTCAAACAGGAAAACCAACGGTCCAATCTAATGTTTAACTTTGTGCGTTCCTGATGAAGGTAAATCTAGAAAAGCGCTTCGGACGCATTAAATTATTCAACGTGTTGTTTTTAATTTTTCTATATATTAACGAAAAACGAGAAATATCTATGAACTACACCAACAAACGACAACCACTAAAAAACGCTGACACTGTTAGTCGAAACAACAAATGGACTATATATCATCGATATTAAACGATTATGTGATCTATTTATTTGTATTCTAAATAATTTGCTTAACACAACCCGTACCAAACCTTAATGATGCATTGCATCCCCAGTATTATAGTGAAAGAAAGCATGTTTAGCTAGAATTTTCTAGTCTTGATTGCAATTAATGAAGATTTTAATATTTACAAATACAACACAGACTATAAAAAAAACCCGCATAGCTCATCTTGTGCATTTCAAGTTATGTGACATTTTCTTTTCTTTCAGGTGATATATGTACACTTTTAGAAAAGTGGTTAATTTGGTATAATAAAACTCTAAATGATTGTGTTGTTCAGTATAATAAAACACCTAATGACTGGGTGTGCGGGAAATAGCTTCGCCTCGATCACTTGGCGAAAAAAGTAATGAAGTGGCGAAAAATATATTGTTTTAGAGACAGAGGTTGCGTAAAAAATAATTGCCCAAAGGGAAACCCAATCTGGGACCATATAGGTATACATTAGATACGATTCAATAATACAATAAACTTATCTATAACAATGACGGTTACATGAAATGTATTAATTTTATAGTTCAAAGGCTACCCAAAACAGCACAAGTTACAAGTTGAAAACCATTGTCTCTCAATTAATTGTCTAAGTTGGGTGCAACTGTTTTCTGTCCGTCTCTAGTATCATTTATTAGACTCTTTATCATATCGACTTTTTTGGGTCAGTTAGATAAACAGTTGAACTCTTGTTTAACAGTTCATTAAGACATTTTTGGAAGTTATCTCCCATTCGACATTTTGCTGTTCAGTAATAGTTATCCCATAAGGTCCATATACTTATATGGTCCGGAACACTCACATTAGATTGTTGACATCACGGATATAAACTGTACATGGAATTTATAAGATGTGAGACAACTTTAAGAATATATTCAAATGAACGATACTTGTTTCATGATAAAATGCAAGTGTTGATACACTATGTGCCTTGAAAGTACTTAATTTGCGCCTTTATTTTATAGTTTTTAAACGTAAACACATAACATTTTTAGCTATAAGAAATGTGTATAATCACTCAGTAAAAAAAGGACACACTCGACAAAGCCCGGACTGCTCTCGAAAAAACCCGGACATGAAAATCTGAATTTAGTCTCAAAATGTTGTTTTCAATGCAACAACAATAGTTTATGTAAAGTGTCTGTATATCTAAGGATATATAAACTCCGTGTATGCATTTCCGTCCACATTTGCATTGGTATGTGTAAGAGAATGGCTTTATTTGGTATTTTGGAAAAGCAACTTTTTAAACGAAAAGCAATGTCAGAATGATACTATATTTATACTCAAAAGCTAACACATCATGTATTACCTTTTATATCAAACTCAAGCTTCTAGCTCACGTCTTATTAGAAAAGAAGTCTGTTTGTTTACATTTTTGATCATATTCACTCGAAAAAAGTGGTCACACTCGAAAAAGTCCGATCAAATCACTCGAAAAACCACGATCCTAGCCGGACACTATAACTACCGTGGTTGGGTTGTGATTAAATGTCAGGTCGTTCAAACGGATGTTCATTCCTCGCATCTATTTTTTTGTTCTTATAAAAAGATTGTGAATAAACTGTATATCTTATGGGGAAGTTGAAAGCAAATACTTGGGTGATGACGATGATGAGAATGAATCACTCTGTAGTGCACTCGTTATCTTAACATCTATCCGTGTATGATAACGAAATCTGATCCTCTTCATAAACACAGACACAGACGCCAAAGGTAAGACTTGTGATTCTGTATACGGATAAAAACATTTCATAACATAAGATTGATGAGATTGACAATCAAAAATACGAATAGAAAATATTGTTCAATAGTCAAACTATTAAGAATATGTATGGCATCCCGTTTTTTTTTAATTGCAAATAACATTTATTGCGGTGCAGTTTCATGAACGTTATCATAAACATAAGACGATTTGGTATGAGTGCCAATGAGACAACTCTCAATTTGTGAAGAGACAACAACTAATGATTATGTACTTCGGATTTTCACTGCAACGGTAAATTGTAGATTATGCCAAAGTACTTAAAAAAAAGTAAGAGTTTATGTCCCGAATGGATTTATAAACGTATGGCTAATAGTCTAGGAATAAAACCTACGCCTATTGTGTTTTTTGTTTGTACAGAAATTATTTAATTTAGCTGAAGTCAAGCAAGAGTAAATTGTGTTATTTCAATAATCACCATGATGTTTAATCTTATACATTGGCACTTAGTAACACTGAAAGTAACTTTAAGATTAATTTTCCTGTGAACGTTATTCTATTTGGTGGTATTTGGTACAAGATTATGGTTGTCTTTCTGATAGTGATTAACATCGAACCCTTATTTTATTTATGTTGTGTTAACATTGCGCTATGGATTAAATTTATCCATTCAATGTATAGATATAAAAAGATGTGGATCGAGTGCCAACTCTCAAATCAAGTCACAATTTATAGAGGTAACCATTATAGATCAAAGTACGGTCTTAAACGCGGAGCCTTGGCATACAATTTATCAAAGACTGTCGGCTGTGAACAGAGAAAATTCTTAAAATTAAATATATATATATATATTTTATTGTGAAACTACCCCTTTACAACGGGGGCAAGCGCCAGCGGGGTACTGACACCTGCGTCATCAAACATGCACATCATAGTATTTACAAACAACATTATATGATTGTAAAAATGTAGTAAAAATGATATAAGATACTTGCAAAAGGCTTTATAAGTCTTATAAATACATTAACGCTAAAATATCATAATAAATTGGTTATTTCGTAAAAGTACATTACAGTGACAATTTCATATGCATAAATACTTTAAAATCTTTCATCCATCAAAGATTAAAAACAATCAAACTTAAAACTAAAAACGTTCACACACAGTTCAAGATATTATACATTTGAAATCTTATCAATTTGAAAAGAACGTTCATTCATTACGTCTACAAGGTATTTTTTAACAATCTTATCTAAACTATTACCTAAGTCTGGAGAATACAAGTAGCCCAGATCACCTATCATGAACTGTATTTGTGATAAGGGTGGCAACTCTAAAAAACAGATATCCATTTTTAAATTCTCGAAACATGCTTGTATGTTAGTACTTGTTCTTTTTCTGATAGCCGAGAAAAAAGGACAATCTAACATAACGTGAAAGATATTCTCAATCGCATTTGAGGAACATAGCTGACACTCATTATTTGTTGTCAGATTCATTCGTTGAAGCGTTGCATTTATAGGCAGACAATTCGTTCTTGCCAAAAATTTTAGCCTTGTTGAGCGGAAGTCGTCAACATTTGACAGATACGGCTGCGTACGACTAACAACCACAAAGGATTGGTACAAGTTTAGGCTACTCTTTCCTAAAATATTACATAGTTGAGTATTGGTCGTTTCGTTACCATAAAATTTATTAAAGGTGTTAACGTTTATGTTTCCATTTGCATAATGGTCAAGACCCGCAGTCTGTAAAATAGTTTCGATATTTTCGATATATTTCCATTCATTACATTTAACAGATATAATTTCATCTAGGATAATTTTAGACAGCCGATTATTGGGCAGATTTTTTAATCTAGCGTAGTATGCAATTCTTTGTCTATCCATAAATCTGTTCATTGACTCCCACCCAAATTCAGCTAGGAGCGCACATTTAGGAATATTCATTTTTGTGTTTAAGATTATTTTCCCCACTTTATATTGAAAACTTTCTAGTAATTCTTTACATTTCTGGGATGACGGGAACCATACTGAACATCCATACGTCAGTGATGGTCGAATAGCCGACATCCACAGAGAATGTCCAAAATTTATACGGTTAAAATCCCCATGTTCACCTAAAATACGAATCGCATGATTTATTTTCCGTTGAAAATTTTCTTTCAGGTACTGTTCTATATGGTATGTAGATTTAAGGGATCTTGAGAAATATACACCTAAATATTTGTATTCATTTACTTCTTCAATGAGATTGTTCCCTAGATACTATTTTTTATCTTTCTTTTTACCTGTAACCAGAACCTTCGACTTGGATGAATTAAACTTTAAGCTCCATTTTGAGACAAATTTGTGCCCTATGTTTAAGAGAATTTGTAGCTCTTCTTCAGTGTTTCCTAATAGGACAATGTCATCAGCGAAAAGAAGGCAGTTTATTAATTCAGAAGCGATGTTAATACCTAAATTTGCTCCCTTCAGCATATCGCACAGGTCAGTCATTAAGACGGAAAAAAGTGTAGGAGATAGAACGCATCCTTGTTTAAGACCAAATTCTTGATCGAACCATTCAGACTCATGATTACCAAAAAGGACTTTATTGCTAACATTCTTATATAATGCCCGGAGGATCTTCCAGCATTTACCCTGGATACCCTTTTTCCATAGGAGATAGAACAGTCCATCCCGCCAAACTTTATCGAAAGCCGATGAAAGATCAAGGAAGGCAAGAAAAGTCTTTTCCTTCCTTGACATTTTCATCGAACAAATTCCGTTAAGTGTAAAAATGTGATCCTCCACCCTCCTATCTTTTCGGAAAGCACCTTGGGTTTCCCCAAGTATCCCTTTATCTTCAATATAGCCTATAAGATTACATTCAATTAGCTTACAGTATACCTTATATACATTTGATGTTAGAGTTATACCTCTGTAGTTACTCAGAGAGTGTGTAGACCCACCTTTGTGTATGGGTATAATCATTCCTTTATGCCATTCATCTGGAATTATTTCTAGATCTGTTATTTTTGTAAAAATATGCACAAGGGAGTTCAACAGGATGTCCCCACCATATTTAAGGAATTCGTTAGGAATGCCATCAGTACCACAGGCTTTTCCAGATTTGAGACTTTTCAAAGTCTGTGAAATTTTATTTTCGTCGAAAGTAACCGATAGGGGAGAATCTGATATTAATATATTTTCGTCAATATTTGTAATAAGGTTTTTAACATCTTTTTCAAGTTCATCATTTTCATTTTGAAAGGAACCTATCGAGCTAAAATGCTTGAAAAGGGCATTATTTGTCTCATCCGTATCCGTTAATATTTTATCCGAATCATGTGGATCGTTAAGCTCTATAGGACCTGTATCGGTTCGTTTTATTTTAAGAAAATTCCAAAAACCTTTCATCTTATTTTTTGCATTTATACATTTATCATTAAACTGTCGGATTTTGGCTGATCGTTCTTTCCGTTTGATAGCCTCTTGTACTTGGGATTTCCGATTAAAATAAATGTCTTTAAGTCTTTTGCCAATTTCGTCATCATGCGCATGATATTTGTTATGGGTGCGGTTTAATCTATTGGCGTTGCGTCGTTGTTTTAAAAGATAATCAAGTTCTTTATCCCAAAAGTCTTTGTAATTTTTTACGGGTTTGGCTTTACCGATAGCTAACATTGCAGATTTTTCTACCGCATTTTTCCATAAATCCCAGAGTTGGTTTACATCGTTTATTTTGTCACTTTCTTTAGTAAATTTGCTCATATTTTCATTAAGTTTTTTCTGGAATAGGGTCCAGTCTGTTTTATCGTTTATTTTCCAAACGCATTTTTCATTTTGTGTCTTTTTCTGTACAATAGGTTTACAAATTAGAGTTAATCTTATCAAAACATGGTCACTGTGTAAGTCGAACCTGCCTGAATCGTCTATTACAACACTAGAGACATTTTCTGACAAGCTCTTTGTCAGAAATACGTAATCTATTGCCGACCTCTGATTATTAAGAATGCGCGTGAAATGACCCGTACAGCAATTCATTGTATTTGCTACTATCATTTGACTTGCGTCAATGAACTGTAATAAGCGAGATCCGTTATATGACGGTAAACTACATAGTTTATTTTACCTGTATTTTCGCAAACACCAACGCAACGCCCGTTGAAATCGGACATGAGTAGTATTTCATATCCCATGGCATTTAAACGAGACGTTTCGTCTAGTAATTGGAACATTAATTCATCAGTGTGAGATTTATTTGTTCCGTCGTTCGGAAAATAAACTACACCTATTGCCGTTTTCACGTTATGTATTCGCGTTAAAGTCCAAAGCCGTTCATATAAATCTGATTTGCTATCAAGCAAATTTTCATCAAGCAATGGTAAATGCGACTTCAGACAAATACCTATGCCTCCTTTTTCTTTACTACCTTGTCGCGTTTTTCCGACCCAACAATAAGATGTATCTAAGTTAGGTGGTCGACTGTTATTATTCAAAAATGTCTCAACCAAACCAAAAATACCAACATTATTATATTTTAAATGTTTGTTAACTTCATGTATTTTTGACGTCATACCACGAATATTGAGATAGTCGATATTAAGAATGGTCTTACCATACGAGCGACGACTAGTTTTCTTTCCGCGTTTATGTTTACGAGATTTTATTGCATGCATTTTCTTACTTTTATCTATAGGATCTATCTTTTCAGAGTTGCCAACCTCTTCGGCACTCTCTTACATAAAATATACATACCTTGGCCTTATGGCCGGGTTCATTACAATTATGACAAACAACATAAGTACCATGCCTACAGACAGAAGTCGTATGGTTAGATTCGCCACAATACCAACAGAAAATGTTATCATGAGTGTCTTTTGTTTTCCTATAGTTATTAGGTGTTTGTGAGTGACCTCCAGACCTATTATAATCACCATACAAAGAGAACGATCTATTGTCTAGACTATGATATTGTTTATCTTGCCATCGGTCCATATGGTTACGGTTGTTTTGTCTTCCCGGGTTCCTACGGCCTGGACGCTTTTTATAACTGTTACTAGCGTTGAACGACTTCTTATAAGAATTCTGATTGGAATGACTGTCCGCCTGTCGTCCGTTGTAGGGTTTACGATTGTTAGACATTCGTTGAAAGTATAATTCATCTGTTACTTCTTTCAGAGCACGATGATCAAACTTTGGTTCCAATAATTTTATGTTTAGGTTTTTGGCCAACTTAAAGGTGCCTGTAATGTCCAAGTGAACTCCATCAGGTTCATACATGTTAACATTTATGGAGCCATTCGATAGACGGAATGTGTCGTCATTGTCTACATAGTGTAAAGTTTCATCATTGGCAATTTTTTGTAGGATGTTGTTTGCTCTACTAATGTTTCCGAATTTATCGTCTAACCGTGGGCACAGTCCTGATACCACTACATTCTCGCTTACCGATTTTGCCTTTAATGCTAGTGTCATGTAATACTCATAAAACACATCGGGGTTGAAATTTTTATCAAGACAGTCATGCTACCGACTAGAAGAATTACGTTTTCTAATAGTGTGTCTTTCGGTAATTTCAGCAACTCGTCCGTTATATCGTTTACCTTTCCACCTCTAACACATTTTGGTTCAATGTCAAGGACAAAACGATCTTGAGTCATGCCGCGAATAATTGAACTTCCCATAAGCAAGGTACCACTTGGTTTCGGTTTTTGGGGAGATTGCACAGATGCACGCTTAGATCTAGTGTTGTTCGATCTTCTGCTTATGTCACAGACGCTGTCATTGTCATCACTGTCGGAATCACCGTTACAGGTCGAGCAGTAAGAGCTAGTTGATGATGATTTTGCTTTATTGACAAGGTTACGCAGTCGACTATTTTCTGCTTGTAAGGATAGAATTTGATCGGTCTTGACAGATATATCCTTAACTAAATCAGTGTTGTTCTGTATAATGGATGACAGTTGCGATTGAATATCCTTAACTACTTTCGGCAAAGTGCGACATTGTACACAGATCCAGAAAGCTACATTATCATCTTTCTTTATCGACATACATTTATTGTGATACCATTCTTGACACCAATTACACTGAATCATATCACCTGCAGGCGGTTGTTGGCATATGCACATATTTTCATGGATCTCATTTTTGTGTTTTGCTGTTTTTCGTTTAAGCGTAGCTGGTTTAGAATTATCCTTAGTTATTATCGTTTTTGCTTGAATCAGAACTTATGTTAGAACTTAAAGATAAACAACCAATGTACATTTGGAAAAAAAAGAATATCTATGTTAAAGGTCATCATTAACATATAAGCAGACAAATAAGTCTCCAAAAAACAAAAAAAAATTACTTATTATAAAATATTAGTCATATTCACCTTTTAATTTAAACTTTATAATTTTGGATTTTAAATGAATACATAAACTACTTATATTGCCAGATATCCCAGAGCCATAGCTGATGGAATGGATTTAATTATTATTATACTCCTGTTGGTATGTTATGAATATGTTCTAGCTATAATGGTTAATATCCACATTTTTTTTATAAGGAAATGCGAAATCTCAACTGACACCAATATCGTAATAGTAATAATTAAAAAAAAAAAAAAAAATAAACATATAGAGTCAATTCATTTTCTTCATGTGTGGTAACGAAAATAAATCATAGATTGAATTCAATATTTATACAGACAAGTATTCAAGATGAATAACTTAAATAGAAATTCTTATGATATATGTATGACATCATGTTAAAGTTAACTGCCAAAATGACCTTTATGACTGAAATTTTTCCGATGTAAGTAACATCAGAATACATTGGTTAAATGATAAAAATAACAACAGCTAAAAATGCAAAAAGGAGAGAAAAAAAGGTATGAAACATGAAATGTGAACCTTCATAAGCATCTCTAACTCTGAATTATATGTCAAACTTATATACGAATACGTACAATGTTTTTCCTGGTTTGAACTTGACGATTCTTTAATTATATGTTTGTAAAATCTGTAAATCGAAAAACCGATGATATATATATTAAAAAGGATTTAATCACCTGTTCCCCTTTTTTCGGTAATGGGTTCTCCTTTTCAAAAAGCCATTTATGACAGGAATAAAATTTGTTCATTTTTTAACAGGGAAGTTCAACAAAATGCCTGGTAAATGGGAATGGCATGTTTACGATTGAGCTAAAAGTAATGAATTCTACTTGTGACGGAAAAAGTTGTGATGGTTATGAATTTAAAATATGTTATGCTCAAAATGGGTGAGTAGTATAGATTCTGCGTACTGACGTTGTTTATCATCTTAAAGTGTTCTATTTTTTGTCTTTATTAATATTACTTTTACTGTTTGGTCTGTTATAGGTGATATCTAAAAAACGTGGCTCTGTACTTATGCATCCCATCATTGTGTTGTTTGTATTATCTTTCAGTTTTACTTTATTTTGTCTGTGTGACTTTTTATGTATTTTCGTTGATAATTATGACGTGGCTCTATACTTAAACATCCCGCCAATGTTTTATTGTTATATTATAATTTTTGTATCCTGGTCTTTCATATTTGCTTATGCTTTGTCTATATGCCCTTTCGTGTTTCTTTTATACATAATGACTTGGCTCCATTTTAGGAGAAATACACAATACGAATATAAACGATTATTGTGGAACTTGTACATCCTATCATTATGCTATGAGTTATGATATTTTCGTATTAGTGTCTTTAACTTATGCTAATGAGCAATGTCTGTGTGCCTTGTTTCTGTTACTTTGATGCGTATTGTTGTGTGTTTTTCGACATTCGCGAGATGTATAGGGACATGGTTGAGATGTTAAAATGCATGTTTAATCCCGCCGCATTTAAGCGCCTGTCCCAAGTCAGGAGCCTCTGGACTTTGTTAGTCAGGAATAGTTTTTAATTCCAGTTTCTTTTGTATAATTCGGAGTTTAGTATGACTTCCATTATTAGGGGCCAGCTGAAGGACTCCTCAGGGTGCATGAATTTCTTGCTGCATTAAAGACGCATTGGTGGCCTTCGGCTGTTGTCTGCTCTATTGTTGGGTTATTGTCTATTTGACATATTCCCCATTTCCATTCTCAATTTAATATGGCGTGGCTATTTACTTATACATCCTGTTATTGTGCTATTGTAAAAACTGTTTGTATACTTTTCTGTTTAGTTGTTTTAGTTATTAAGATTATAACACATTGTTGACTCTTATTTTTGACATGTTTCCTATTATGTCTGTTTGTTTTGTTCACGCATCATTGTCAATATAATGGAATTTGGCGCGACGTTCATACAAGTGAGAGGTTAATGTATACAATGTAGCTTTTAAACCAGCTTTAATCTACTGTTTTCTACATAATAAAGTGACTGTAACAAGTCAGGAATAAATCAGTTGTAATTCATTTGTTTGATGTGTTTGAACTTTTTGATTTTACTTTTTGTTTATGTTTAATCTTAACCGGTTTAAAAATCGGGAATTAGTTATGTTGGAAATTCACTTACTCAGCTGCATATTTGATTAAATGTATTCTGCCATGTTTCAAGTAACCTACATTAACATTCATAAATAGGAAGGTAGCAAGCTTATTTGATGTGAAAAATAACCATTCTTTGTACACGACCGACACACTGGGTTGTTGCGAAGCTCATGCCAAATATCAAAGAAATTCTTCTAGACCTACCCTAAGACATCATTATACCTTGTTCATTGTTGTTTACATTACGGCAACATTTACATACATGTAGTTTCTTACATTCACGTAATTTGGACATCTGGTCATTGATTGTAAGAAATTTACATCAACGACGGCCATTCTACATCGCCTTATTTTATGTCATGTTTAGTTACAATAAAATCATTATATATATTTATTTTAGAAATCCAGTGATTTCATTGACGTCATATGTCTCCCGAAACTTTTTTTTACCTAATCTTCCCGCTTAGTCGTACATTATAATCAGGCTCGACAATTGTAATAGTTATCAAAAGTACCAGGATTATAATTTAGTACGCCAGACGCGCGTTTCGTCTACATAAGACTCATCAGTGACGCTCAAATCGAAATATTGATAAAGCCAAACATGTACAAAGTTGAAGAGCATTGAGGATCCAAAATTCCCAAAAGTTGTGCCAAATACGGCTAAGGTAATCTATGCCTGGAATAAGAAAATCCTTAGTTTTTCAAAAATTCAAACTTTTGTAAACAGGAAATTTATAAAAATGACCACATTATTGATATTCATGTCAACACCGAACCGTCGCTAAAATAATATAATTATGTCTTAATTATTCATGCCGTTTGATGTCTTCTCCTTTGTTATAGATTTTGTAAACAATAACAGACAACAACTATTTCTTAATATTTATAGGGAAACACTACATTCAAAATGTTTAGAGTTATATGATACCTTATCGATCAATAATGAGCCAGCTTTCTACCAAAGATTCGACACTGAATTGAAGCCTTTATATGGTATAGATTTAACAGACGTGAGTATCAGATAGCTGATAATGATGTATTTTTTATATCTTGTATTTAAACCCTAAGGGGTATTCAAACTCATAATACGAAAACATACTGACAATGTAATAGCAAAGAAAAATAAAGATAATTAACTTAGAGACATATACTAGAATACAAATACAAAACCCTTCGTAGAACACTAAATCTGAGCAACACGAACCCCATAAAAACTTGTGGTGAGCGCAGGTTATAAGTACGATAAACAAACAGACCCTGCTTCATTTGTTGCACCCGTTGTGGCGCTCACGTAACTTAAAACCCGGTGATTTGTCTCATTCGAGAAGAAAAGGATGAGATTTGGGCTACGACACTCATAACATACCCGTCGACATCCATAACATAAAATTCTTTAAATGTAAGTACTTGTCAAAGTTTTTTTATTATTGTTTTTAGTATATTCATGAAATAAGAACGAATTACATCAATTTTTAGTGTTATTTTATACATTGAAATCAATCAATCTTCCAAATTGTAGAGTTTAATCACTTCTTGCATTTTTTTATGAACATATGCAAGCTATAGCATATCTATATTATTTTATATTTTGCAATATCCTTTATCGTTCCACTTTAATCAGTTTCCAAATGACTGTCTGGTTGATTTATTTAATTATGAGAAACGTACAATAAGATAATCAGATTTTAGATAGATCAGTAGAAGAAATGGTTACAAAACACTCTTCGTTTTGTAGAAGAAAAGTCCTATTCCTTTTGATGTCTGTATTGGATTTTTTATTTAGTTTTTTTCTTATAGAATTTGTTAACCTCTGTAGTATCAATTACCAACCTACTAGAACTACTATTTCTCCTTTCCATGATTGCAACTTATTTTATCTCACATTTATGTGTAAATAGTTATCAAAGGTACCAGTATTATAATTTAGTACGCCATTCGCGCGTTTCGTCTACATAAGTCTCATCAATGACGCTCAAATCAAAAAATTTATAAAGCCAAACAAGTACAAAGCCGAAGAGCATTGATGATCCAAATTTCCAAAGAGTTGTGCCAAATACGGCTAAGGTAATCAATCTATGCCTGGGATAAGAAAATCTTTAGTTTTTCGAAAAACTCAAAGTTTTGTAAACAGGAAATTTATAAAAATTAGCACATTATTGATATTCATGTCAACACCGAAATGTTGACTACTTGGCTGGTGATATCTTCGGGGACGAAACGTCCACCAGCAGTGGCATTGACTCAGTGGTGTAAATAGTTATCAAAGGTACCAATTATTATATTTAGTACGCCAGACGCGCGTTTCGTCTACATAAGACTCATCAGTACGCAATTCAACAAAAGCGAAAATATTTCGAGACATGATACAAACACTTAAAACAATTGTCTGTATCATTCAAGTTCTTTAAATTGTGAATAATTGATATTATATTTTCAGCTACCTTACACATTCATTCTATATTTTAACGACGAAGCTTTATACGATAGCAATATTAGACCTCAGAACGGAACAACTATGGTTTTGACGTTTCAGTCAGATAGAAGGTAATACATAGTGAACATTTGTGAAGTAAATTGACCTAAAAAAAATAGCTGTTCTATATTTGAATCTTTGTTGATTGTATTATAAAAAGGAAAATGCGGTATGAACCTCAATGTAACATTAGGCATCAAAGTCATAATGTTTTAAACGTTAACAATTATAAGTCAAAGTGCGGCCTTCAACACGTAGCTTTGGTTCAAAACGATCATTTAAGTAAAAAACTGACTAGTGTGAAACATTTCAAGGAATTCGAGTAAGTGAGAAAGTTATTTATTAAGTAAATTTTATTAAGAGTCGGGCATGATATTTACAAATTACCACAGTAAACATGAGCTCTATAGAGCTCTTAACCGACTTAAATTAAATATTTAATAACAAATAACAAATTATAAGCACAGACTTCCGAAGAACACCATGTTGAAATTCAATGTTTGAACTGATCTTAAATTGAGAGTCTTCGTACATGATTAGGCATGGTGTTCCACATCTTTGCTGCCTAAAAGCTAAAACATCTTTTGCCATACCTTGTAGTTCTTGGTTGTGGTAAATCAACTATAAGTTTATATCTAAAATTATATAAGTTATCTTTAAAATTTAATATATTGAGTAAGAACTCTTGACTGGATTTTGTCATAATTTTGTTAGTTTATAATGCCATGGTTCTCATGCGTTTGCTTTCATGTGTTGGTAGTTTTGATTGTTCGAGTAATTGTTCATATGATTTATTGTAGTCATTGTAGAGGAATCTGAGCGCTTGTTCGTGCATTGTATTCATAATTTTGGTGTTGCGCTGGCTAAAAAAAATGCCATGTGATTGGGCAGTAACTGAGGTTTGACATGATGAAAGAATGGTAAATTGTCATTTTTGCCAGTTTGTGTGATCAAATTCTTTTCAGAAAGTTTAACTGTCTGACTGCTTCTTTGCATATGTTAGATATGTGTTGGTAAAAATCGAGAATAAAATCAGTGGTTGCTCAAAGTTATTTTACTTCGTCATCGCATATGATAATGTTTCCGTTTAGGTTGAAGACAATGTTGGTTTTATGTGTTTTACTACCAATCGCTATGGCTTGAAAATTTTCTAGCTTAGCCTGCATTTTATTTTGTGAGAAACTTAAATTAGCGAACCACTGTCTTCCTCCAAGGATATAACTATCGAGAAAAAACCTATGATCCACACCAACAAATGACAACCACTGAACTTCATGCTGCTAACTTATTGCGTTTAACGTTTAAGTTTGTCTAAATACATGTCACAATGCGTAAAACGTAAACCCCTATAGGTTAAAGTATGACCATCAACACGGAACCTTGGCTTACACCGAACAGCAAGCTATTAGGGACCCAAAATGACTACTGTAAACGAATTCAAACAGGAAAACCAAGGTCTAATCTATATAAAAGACGAGAAACATAAAACACATCGTTCAAAGCTTTGATTGTGTTTGGATAACAGCCGCTAGTCAGAATATTACATGTGAAGACAGTCGGTATGATAAATTCGTTACACGGTGTGCTAGTGAACTAATTCGATATATAAGGGGTCAGTAAATACATGGAATTTACTGACCCCATATATATCGTTTTAGGTCACTAACACACTGTAACTAATAATATGATTAAAGAGTTTTGTTAAAGAATTGAATGTACAATTTTTTACATACCAAACTGTAAGTAATTCATTTTATCGAAATGCAACCATAAATTTACGACAACAAAAATCACTAAATAGAAAAAAAAATCCGCCATATTTCTAAATTATGTTTAATCGTTCTTATGGTTGAAGCTGGTGGATAAATGTATGCGAAATTTTAGAAAGGGTAAATACCTCTCCTCGTCAAAAGAATCTAAACTTGTGACATAGTTTAGATATTTATTATATTAGGCATGATTATGTAATTCATTGCAGATAAGATTAATATCTATCGTAAAGTATCGCATAATACAACCACAGAAATGATCAGTATGATAATAAGTATTAACAAGAGACACCTCCTCGACAGATCCATCAATTGGATCACCAGTGAAGGTGTTACAAGAATGAAACTACTATAAATATCAGCACAACAATGTTCAATCTGCTTGTTCTTCCCTCGCCAGGATTCGAACGCAGTAACAGCGGTATACTACTGTTGCCTTCATTATTCACACAGTTGGGATATCGAGATATCGAGACAACTACGCCTGCACTGTGTCCACCGCTCTAGAACACTCGACTTCCTAGACTGAACAACATTCGGAATATATATACACACAAACCATCTTTAACTTTGTTAATAATTGCATGAGGTTAAAGGGAAAAATTTCATATTGCGTAATCAGTTACATTATTGAGGTGATCAAATAGACTATTCCATGTTGATTTTAGTGTCGAGCTACTGTGTTCTGTATTAGACTATGTTTTTTTCTCTTTCAGTTTCATACAAATAAGTTTAACATCAGAGTGTTTTGACGTACGACATTGTACTGGTTTTCTGTGTAACAAATGTTGTAAGTTATAAGTTATTATATAAAAAAGAAGATGTGGTATGATTGCCAATGAGACAACTATCCACAAAAGACCAAAATGACACAGACATTAACAACTGTAGGTCACCGTACGACCTTCAACAATGAGCAAAGCCCATACCGCATAGTCAGCTATAATAGGCCCCGATAAGACAATGTAAAACAATTCAAACAGAAAACTAACGGCCTTATTTATGTAACAAAAATGAACGAAAAACAAATATGTAACACATAAACAAACGACAACCACTGAATTACAGGCTCCTGACTTGGGACAGGTACATACATAAATAATGTGGCGGGGTTAAACATGTTAGCGGGATCCCAACCCTCCCCTTAACCTGGGACAGTGGTATAACAGTACAACATAAGAACGAACTATAAAAATCAGTTGAAAAAGGCTTAACTCATTAGATGGACAAAAATACAAGTAGACGTGGCCGGGTACTTATACATCCCGACACAAAAAGACGCAATAAACAGATCTGAGAGTACTCGCAGTTATCTGACAGCTAGTTCAAAGCCACTAACAACTAATAAAAAATCATGCATCTAAGACTAAATGTATGTTATTATGATAAATCCAAATAAGGAGATGTAGCATGAATGCAAATGAGACAACTAACTACCAGTCAGAGAAGAGCGAAAGTGGATGTATTAAAGCGCTATACGGCCTCCAACAACGAGTTAAACCGATACGTAAAGTAAACTTTATGATGTTCAATTACCTCTCGCTTGAGATAAAATTGTTTGAAAACGTTTAAGATGGAACAGGAACATATGATTATTGAAATAATGTTAAACAGGTTGTACAATGCGACTGAGGTATATAAACAATGGAGTAAAATATGATTCATTATATCTAACATTCACTACTACATTCATTTTGTTCGTCTCTTCAAAATGATGGTATTAACATAACATACATGTATGTCTAATATATATTTTTAATTGAATGGTAATGTTAAAGAATTAAAGATAACATTTTCTGCATTTCAAACTGTAGGTATAGAATTTTTATCATTATGCAACTGAAAAGTTAAAACAATAAAACATCACTTAAACATAGAAATCGGACATAGTCTCTAAACTATATTGAATTGTTTATAAGGTTGACGCTGGTGGATAATTGTATTCGAACTTTAAGAAAGGGTAATCAATCGGTACTCCTAGTTTTGTCGCCATTTTTATACGGTTATGAATATTTGAAATGACGAATAAGATATGCTAAGTTTCGATATCTTTTTGAGATCTGTGTGAAAAATATGAAAGGTTTTTGCCAATTCATATTGACCTTCGTATATTTGTTTGATTTCAGTTACCAAACCACCTATTGTAACAGTACCTGAATCAAAGACAGGTCCAATAGGAGGGAACCTAACCATTCCATGCAATGTTTCTGAACTGAACAGTGATACCGTAATCAGATGGTTTAAAAATGACGAAAGTTTTAGTACCCCAATAAATATTCGTGAAAGAGAAAGATTCTTTGGTGGATCAAACAAATCACCTGATCTTATAATAATATCAGTTGAAAAGGAAGACGAGGGAAACTATATATGTCAAGCAATAAATTTAGAATTCGAAGGGTCAAGTCAACCTGTCTATCTGAGTATTTTGGAATGTATGTATTTATTGTCTTACTTCTAATTAGAATGTGTATTTTTTACTAGGCTTATCTTTATTGAAACACCCCTAAACTTGTAAAATTTGATGAACTTTAATAAATAGTGTCTAAAACCATATACTATTTAGAAGCTAAATAAAGTATATGCATGTTATTATTATATGTGTTCGGTGTGAGCCAAGGCTCCATGTTGAAGGCCGTACCTTGACCTATAATTGTTTACTTTTATAACTTGTTATTTGGATGGACAGTTGTCTCATTGGCACTCACACCACATCTTCCTATACGTAAGTAAAGGCACGCAAAAATTAATTACATTAATTAATCGTACGTTTAGATACTGTCCTTACGGCATGAGAATACATTAAGAGATAAAATATATATAAGCCTTTGGTGTATTGGGAAGATACACTCTAAAAACTTATGGTTGCAGAGTCAAGTGACGCAGAGATTTTGCATCAATGAAATGGCTCTTATGATTTCATAGTAAGCAATAATGCATAGCACAAACACGCAACATTTAGTTTTTAATAGAATAGGGCATCTCATTTGCTTTACGTAAGAGTAAAGCTAGATATTACAGTATATGAAAGTGAGTTAAACAAAACTTTACGACAAAATAGATTATTTCAGCTTCCAAATTGTGTGAATTTTCATTTTTAAACCAAGAGTTCCAAATGGTGAAGTTGAAATCATCACTTTGTAAATTTTACGGACGCCATCACGAGTTGGTTGACCGTTATGGAATATCCGTTTCACAGATGATATCGGATATGTTCCTTATGTCGTAACTACAATCCCATTCCCTTTTCAAGAATGTGACCTACCGAATTAGACTATTCACCCCTATTTACGACATTTTTACCTATTGTTTTTGTTGTTTTGTTCACACATTGTTGTCAATATAATGGAATTTGATGCGACTGTCATAGAAGTGAGAGGTTTCGCTAGCTTTAAAACCAGGTTCAATCCACCATTTTCTACATTTGAAAATGCCTGTACCAAGTCAGGAATATGACAGTTCTTGTCCATTCGTTTTTGATGCGTTTTGTTATTTGATTTTGCCATGTGATTATGGACTTTCCGAATTGATTTTCCTCTGAGTTCAGTATTTTTGTGATTTTAATTTTTTTTAGCAACCCCATCACAAAATTAATTAAAAGAATTTACGAGGTTAAGTTTTTTATTCTTATTTTCGTAAAATTATTCTACATGATATTAGAAACACATTTTAGTATACCGGAATATGGAAAATAGTATATACTTTTTCTAAATAACCATACAGAAAGATCGTTATTTAAAAAAAAAAGAAATTCTAACAGTATACCGCTTACAATTATAAACAAATTAGAATATGTACCAATAAATAAATAGATTTTGAATCTGCATTTGATTTTATGAATTTCAATTTCAAGTTTGAAATTTTATTTTCATTAATAGATCCTGTTGTAAACGTATCTAACATTGGACCAGTGATAGAAGGAACAAACGTTACAATACAATGTTATGTATCTCCTACGTCTGAGGTGACTAAAATAACTTGGTACAAAAATAACAGTATATTAGACATTTATGGTAACGATCGGTTCAGTGGTGGAACTATATCCGCACCTTCCTTGAAGATATACTTTGTTGAGGAAAACGACGAGGGAAACTATACTTGCCAGGCGATGAATCCCGTGGGTATTGGCAAAAGTGTACCCACACACATGCAAGTTCTCCCAGGTAACAGCAGTTGTGCATTTTAAATATCCTAAATTAACGTCACAATGAATAAGAGAAAAGGTATGGATGAAATGTTCCTATAATAATAACTATAATTATGACAGATAACAACAATTATATCTATATCTGACAGCAAAAAAGTATAACAAAAATATTGAACCCTAATGACAATGCAAACAGGGGAAGTCCATATAAACAGACAGTATCAAACGCCATCAATCAAAGGAATAAATGAAAACGAAAACCATATAACGGCCTTGATAAAGACATTTTTCGAAGAAAATGGTGGCTAAAACCTGGTTTTATAGCTAGCGAAACCTCACATTTGTACGACAAATATTTATCGTTCCGTTATATTGCCAAAGTTTTTAGGATTCCAAAACAGACACAATGTGGCTCGGATTGTGACCAAGCATTCAAAACAGACATACATCAGAGACATAAGTTGAACGTTTTTTACCTTTAAAACAGTATTATCCTAGCAATGTCGAAAAACAACTAATTTGGTTATACTTTTCAAACTAGAGATGAATTGGCAACTTTATATTTGGTCTACAACCTGACTGTGGTGATGTGTTACGTCAGAGCGCTCTTATGATCTGTTCTTAATTCTTCTTTCTGATATTTTACCGTTCTCTCTAATAGTCTAAGATAATGTTAAGTGAAAACAATGAGTCCCTTTTTTGTGTTGATATATAACATATATAAGGATATTTCTTACAACATTTTGTTCACTATGTTTCGTAGTTGTAATACTTCATTTCGTTAGATATAATAAACTATTCATATTTTTATATGATTACTGTAGACAAACCAAACGTACATCTTCAAGGTATTGAACCTGTCGTCATTGGAAGCAATATAACTGTTCGATGTTACATTTCATCTGTTTCTACATTAATATCAGTCACCTTGGTTAACAACAATGTAACCATTTACACCTCAAATGCTTCCAATGTAATGACAATATTTGGTAATGATACTGAAATAAAAGATTGACAGTTAACTAAGAACAGCAATGAGCAGTTGATTGGTATTATTGATTTATATTTATACTTCAAACTGCATTCAAAAATTTGTTACATGAGCCGGATTTTAACTTCTAAAATTTTTTTCTATGTTTTACACGAATTTTCCTAAATGAGATGGTTTCGCATTCATTTGGTGGCATGTATTTGTCGTGAATGTATTGCTTGATTTAAACTATTGATATTATTCATATGACTTCTGTAGACAAACCAAAAGTACATCTTCAAAGAATTGAACCTGTCGTCATTGGAAGCAATATAACTGTTCGATGTTACATTTCATCTGTTTCTACATTAATGTCAGTCACCTTGGTTAACAATAATGTAACAATTTACACCTCAAATGCTTCAAAGTTGAGGAAAATATTTGGTAATGAATCCAAGATGTATGTTTCTCTGACAATTTGCTTAGTGAAAAAAGAACACGAGGGAACAGTTATATGCCGAGCACACAACACAGCAGGATATGATGGATATAGTCAACCATTTCAACTAATAGTTCACGAAGGTAAACTTGAATATTATTATATTTGCAACAATTGTTTTGAAAAAAAAAAAATCTGAAATTATGAAAAATATATTTGACAGTCTTCAGAATATTAATAGAGAAAAATTATTTTAGATGGTAGGGGAATTGGATCCCAAATTTGATTTAGCCAAGGTATTGACGATAATTACTTCAGCAGTTTTATATGTTCGCAATATAGATAATTTTTACTTCGTTTTCGTTTGTTTAAACTGTTGGTTACCAATGTTATATTGGAGAACAGCTAATTTGGATATTAAAAAATAGTATTTAAAAAAAAAAAAAAAAAAAAAGTTTAAACGAACGCCTTACTTTAAGTTGTTTCGATGCTATGAGATTTGAACACCAGTACCTTAATTCAATGATAAGAAAACTAAATAATTTCCTTGCAAATAATGTGAACTGCACAAGCTAATATAGTATAAATTATTGTATACGCGAGATAACTCTTGATAGACATTTCATACAGAACATATTGGGTAAACGAAAAGTAGTATCAGAAAGTTCGAAATAAAAAATAAGATAAACTGCATCTTCGACCAAATTCTTTCTGACCATTTAGTCTAATTTAAGCATTCTAATGTTTATGTAAATTATAGAAGATTGTATAAAGCTCAAATAAATACATGCTTACTTTTTCATAATGCATTACGCTCTGGTTACTTAAAATTATATATCAATAGGGTATGTGATATTGTTTCTATTTTGTTTTGTACATGTTCATACTTAATCATTTTTATCATGCATATACTAGTTATACCATTTAGGGCGCTTTGATCGATATTAGTAGCTGTAAATATTGAAGAAAAGGTTACTACATCATGTAAAACTTCATCTGTATTTTTACTGACGAAATCATTTCGTTCTAAAATGACCTTGACTTGAAGTTGTATCACAATGGCAATAAAGATGATGATAGATTGAGGAGCGGAACACTTCAATCTCGTCGTTGAATATTTATGCGGTTAAAAAAAGATGAAGGGAGCAATACTTGTGATGCAACTAATGCTGCAGAAAAAAACTGGATGGAGCAAATCTGTACCGGTAAATGTTGCTGAAGGTAAGTATAATTTTTTATCAAATTTGTTTAACGAAGCAATGCCTACATTGAATTATCGCAAGCTTTATACATTTCATATATCGAAGAAGCACCTAAGATTACCCTATTTTTTCAGATAACAATAATAACAATCACAATATCATTACAAAACTAATAAAAGATAACAAACTCACAAATTAAGTACGGAACACGCTCATTTTTTCTTCAAAAGACTTTATGAGTGACGCTTGGATAGAAAGAAAGTTCAAATGATGTTCAATGTTAAAGATCATTGCAGACTCAAAATTCAAAAATCGTTTGAGATATAGAACTTAATTTATTTCGGGGTCGGTAAATTCTTAGCATTTCGTCAAATTCAAAGTTAATATATAAATATAACGATATCAATAATAATGTCTCAACACGGAAGTTGTGACAACTGGGCTGGTGTTACTATTGTGGAGGAACCTCCATCAGTAGTGACATCGACCCGGTAACTTTAAATCAAGTCATCGTAAATAGCAACACGCCCGTTTTGTCCTTAAACAAAGGAGTGTTAAGATATTTGATGTATTGTCGCTTTTCTTTTGTTCCTTATAGGAGTGCCCACAATCAAAGGTAAAATAAATCAATACTTGAACAGGTGACTTTCAATTAAACGGTATTAGACGTGAACAGCATAGTATGAATGGTGTATGATGCTTTTTCTAATGGACTTCAATTAAATTATAATCAATCACAATGTTGTTTACAATTGGTAGATAAGTGCAGAAAGACTAGTATGGGGCAGATGATACGTTTGGGAACAACGAAACTATTATCCCAGTTGTACATACACTTAAACGATATGTTTATCAGATAAGTTATACAATGTAATGCATAAGAAAACATCGCAATCATGCATTCCACCATTAGTTTGTTTGCATAGATAAATTCTTTTTTTTTTCTACAATTTTCTACCTTGAACACGTAAATACGAAACATTATTTTTGACAACAAAATTATGATAGATTAAAAAGTAAGAAAAACTATTTCAATTTAAAGGTGAATGATGATTATTATAGGTCTTTCCATATCTTAACGGAGCAAGACCAGATACGTCAACGGCTAAGACTATTACATTATTGACTGCATCACCGTTGAATATCCAGAATGATTTGCAAGACTACTCTCAGTAAAGACCCGTCGAAATTACATTTAATTGATTAATTCAACAACACTTACCGTTATCTTCAGGATATTTTTTCGTTAAATAATCAAGAATTTTCTCAATATACTGCTGAAATTTATCCCATGGAACTTACTTTAAATAAATCAAATTTATACCGTCATAACTGTCCTTTCCTGGATTTTGATATTTTGGTTTTAAACGGGAAACTCCACAGTAAAAATTACGACAAAAGGGACGATTTTTCGTTCCCTATTGTTAATTTTCCAATTTTAGTTGGGGATGTTCCTTTGGTACCATCTGACGATGTTTATATTTCACAGCTCGTTCGCTATACCCGTGTCTGTTGTGACGATTATGATTTTAACGAACGCAATCTATGTATTACTGGTAAATTATTAAACCAGGGATATTGTTACAATAAATTACTTAAAACCTTTACTACATTTTTCCATAGATATAAAAATTTGGTTTTGAATACAATTGAGAATGGAAATGGGGAATGTGTCAAATAATCCCCGCACCCGAAGGCGTCCTTCAGCTGGCCCCTAAACAAATAGATATACTTGTTCAGTGATAATGAACGCCATACTAAACTCCAAATTGTACACAAGAAACTAAAATTAAAAATAATACAAGACTAACAAAGGTCAGAGGCTCCTAACTTGGGACAGGCACAAAAATGCGGCGGGGTTAAACATGTTTATGAGATCTCAACCCTCCCATATACCTCTAGCCAATGCAGATAAGTAAACGCATAACGATTCGCAAATTAAAATTCAGCTCAAGAGAAGTCCGAGTCTGATGACAGAAGATGTAACCTAAGAAAATAAACCAAATGACAGTAATACATAAATAACATCAGACTACTAGCAGTAAACTGACATGCCAGCTCCAGACTTCAATTAAACTGATTGAAAGATTATGTCTTCATCATATGAATATCAGGCACAATCCTTCCCGTGAGGGGTTTAGTATCATACCATCATAACATATATGAGAAGAACATAACCCGTGTCATGCCAACAACTGGGTTTTAAATAAATGTGTTTAGTTCCGATGCAAAGACCCTATAAGTGAATCAATATTTACGCCAATATATGCAATCTTTAATGACCTGACAACAGTATCGTAACTATATATTTTCTTTATAATTCTATTTAAAGGTTTTGTTAGCTTCTGAGGTGAATACTGACATTTTTGTGCTTTATAAAGAATATTTCCATAAAATATTGGATGTGAAATACCTGAACGTATAAGAAGTCTGCATGTTGAGTTATATTTACGAATGGTGTCCTTATACCGATGATAAAATTTAGTAAAAGTTCTGACAAGTTTGTGATATCGAAAACCCTGGTGTAATAATTTTTCAGTAATACATAAATTTCTTTCGTTAAAATCTAAAACATTGAAGTTAGGTTGTTCCTGTAGAAAACTTATTTCAAACGGGATAGCACATCCAATTTTTACGGAAATGTTGTTAACCGTGCCAGGTTTTTAGAAATGATCCTTGTAAAGTGGTGGCTCCTTTAAATAAACTTATTCTAAAAGGTTATCAACTCAACGCTGTAATAAGATCATTGAATATTATTTTAATTGGTATATTTATTGATTTTGTTATCAGTAAATTTAAAGCAAACTAAATAATACTAGTATGTTATATACATATACAAATTCATGGATCTACAATCTGTCGATACATGTTACTTGGCATTGCGCAAGGTCATGTTTTTTCTCTGTCTGTTTATGACGTCTTTACACTAAATCCAATGGATGTTGGATGTGTACGGATTGATAGTTTAGTCTTAGATGCATGATTATTTTTAATTAGTTGTTAGTGGCTTTGAACTAGCTTTCAGATAACTACGAGTACTCTGAGATCTGTTCCTAGTGTCTTTTTGTTGTCGGGATGTACAAGTACCCGGCCACGTCCACTTGTATTTTTCTCCATCTAATGAGTTAAGCCTTTTTCAACTTATTTGTAAAGTTCGTTCTTATGTTGTTCTTTTATACCACTGTCCCAGGTTAGGGGGAGGGTTGGGATCCCGCTAACATATTAAACCCCGCCACATTATTTATGTATGTGCCTGTCCCAAGTCAGGAACCCGTAATTCAGTGGTTGTCGTTTGTTTATATGTTACATATTTGTCTTTCGTTCATTTTATATACAAATAAGGCCGTTAGTTTTCTCGTTTGAATTGTTTTACATTGTCATATCGGGGTCTTTTGTAGCTGACTATGTGGTTTGGGCTTTGCGCATTGTTAAAGGCCGTACGGTGACCTATAGTTGTTAATGTCTGTGTAATGTTGGTCTCTTGTGGATAGTTGTCTCATTGGCAATCATACTACATCTTCTTTTTTATATATACATAGCAGGCTAATAATATAATACGCCAGATGAGCGTTCATCGACTATAAATATATTAATTCTAAAACAAGACCAACTATGACATAAAAAAAAGTGTTTAGAAGACGAAAAAAATATTAATAATACCATAATCGACATATCGAAAAAAGCTTGAAAATATCTGCTGATGTTTGAGGGTTATCTTTTAAGATCGACCGATTTGAAATTGTTATAAGTTGTAACGTAATAGACTTCGTTGAAATGACTTGTGACAGATGTATATTACAATATAAATTCCTGATAGCCTGCATGGTATTCATTGCCTTGACCTTCGTAAAATAAGTACCGACAAAGATATAACTTTATGTTTTATCTGTAAGAAATAAAATCCCAAAATAATATAGATGATAAATTGCACTTCGGTTTTAGTATACATTTTATGCGTTCATATGCGGCTCGCACAAAGTGCAAAGATATGAAGGTCCGAAGATAAGAGAAGAACCAATGTCAAGAATGATCGTGTTATCATAACGATTGTATTTTGAACAAGATAAATAATTTATAATCTGACTGATTAAAACAAACAAGACAATTTGCAAGGTAAGAAAATATTATTTGTAATTTATTCATGTTTTAATTTAAAATTAGTAATGGAAATTAAGAATGTACAAAAAGACAACAACCTACACAAAGAGCAGGAAATAGCTGACGGTTACCAATGGCTCTTCACATGTTCAATACATCGAGAATAATTCCACAACCGGAGGCGTGCTTCAGCTGGCCCCTAAGCAAACATATGTACTAGTTCAGTGATAATGGACGTTTTACTTAACTCAAAAACATTTAAAGACACTAAAATTAAAAATCATTTATGTCTAATAAAGGCCAGAGGCTCTTGACTTGGTACAGGCGCAAAAATGCGGCGGGGTTAAACATGTTTTTTTTATATCTCAAACCTCCATCTTTACTGTTTATTTTAACAACAACGTTAGTTTCAAGAGTTGAGTATTTTAATGACTACTTTGATTGAGCAATTAACCCCAAGCATTTAATTAAGTATTCAAAATTACCATAGACAATTAAAATTGAACAGACTCCGAAGATTGAAATATACACAATAATTTCCTAAAAAAAGAACCCACTGGCAATTAACGTTCAGTAACTTAACATTCTCGGTTCTTTATGTCTTTTGTTATTTTGTAAACTGATGTTTTGATTTGAATCAATCTAATGAGTCAATCATGTATGTGATTGATTTGTTCTATTGTTGGGCTGTTACAACATCGTTTGAGTGTGTAGCGGTTTCATGCATGTTTTACCCCGCCAGATACTGTATTTGCCAGAACTACGACAGAAACCTGTATTTCAGTTGTTGTAGAATGTCTCTGTATGTAATATTAGTATTTTGTTAATTGAATTCAATATATATATGTATCATGCCATTGAAGTATATTTTTGGTCATAAACTGAACTGTCAATACTTAATTTCATTAACAATCAACCTATTCAATTTGTAAATTAAGCATTCTAATAGGCGGTTATAACAACAATTATAATGTGATTGAATATTTCCCGATAAATTCTATTGATGAATATACAATCACATATTTGGCTGTTTGTTTTCATTACATTACAGAGACATGATTTTCTATCTAGATTATGACCTCATATTATGTCTACTCCATTGTAATCTTACCACGAAAAACTACTTCGATAGCCTTTTTCCTACGGGTATCCTTTTGAATAACAGGGTATATAAGCACTTAATTCCATGAACTGACTACATATGTAGCAGCATGCAGTTGGGATTTATCTAGAACTGATTCTACAGTTTAGACCTAAAACAATCATTTTTTGACATTTTTAATTACATGTACAACTCGCAGTTGACGCGATATGTCACAGCTTGTGTATCCTGTGATAATTTCCGTTATCGATGGTTACAGCTTACAATAAAAGTATTGCATCAAGGGTTTCAAATGGTAAAGTTGAGGTCATTCTTTAAATATTTTATAGACAACATCATAACTACAACATGTATCAAAATTTATCGGTTCATAAATAATGATAGTCTGTTTGTGACATTTTGAGTGATGGAGGATTTGGTTGACGCATGAATAACAGGATACGCTTTACCCTTCGACAGATGCACCTAATCTGTTGTTTCTTTGGGTTCAAATCACAGATGTTATTTGTACCGTCATTTGTAAGGGATTTGACCTTTGGTATAATATTGTCAGATATACATACAACAAAATGACAGTTTGATACAATGGACGTAAAATAGCGATATTACGTCATGACTATATAACTGGTACAGGTATGTGTTTGGAAATAAGGTGCATAATCGGTGCAAATTTCTGTCTTTAACTCGTATTTAAATTTGCCAGTCCTTTTCATGCTCTTTTATTTGGTTTGAAATTCTGCACAAAAAGTTTGAATATTTTATTCGACCTGCCCGGATGCACTGATAAAATATTAGTTTAAAGATGGCATTCTGGATGACGATGATTTTGTACAATATTTATCATTATTATAGGGTTGAAGATTCAGAATGGTACAATGATGCGATGCCAATCTCTAAAAAATAGGAAAGATGAGTTCGATACAGTACATGCTAATACTGGTAATACTAAAATTGAGAATGGAAATGGAGAATGTGCCAAAGAGACAACAACCCGACCATTGAAAAAAAAAACAACAGCAGAAGGTCATCAACGGGTCTTCAATGTAGCGAGAAATTCCCTCACCCAGAGGCGTCCCTCAGCCGGCCCCTAAACAAATATATACCAGTTCAGTGATAATGAACGACATACTAATTTCCAAATTGTACACAAGAAACTAAAAATAAAATAATACAAGACTAACAAAGGCCAGAGGCTCCTGACTTCGGATGCAAAAATGCGGCGGGGTTAAACATGTTTGTAATATCTCAACCCTCCCCTATACCTCTAGCCAATATAGAAAAGTAAACGCATAACAATACGCACATTAAAAATACTGCATTGTTAGAAAGCTAAAATAAAAAATAAAAAAATTCTGCCCTTCGAATCATTCAAAATCGTTCTCAATTGCAATCGAAAATTGTTTTTCCTACATTTTTAAATAACCGGTAATTTATCGTCGTTATTTAGCACAGATTAATTACATATTGAATTGTTGGCAGATAGGGAACCACAATGAATTGTATTATTGACAGATATTAAACCAATCAACCGATACTCGACAATATTAGGCAATGACTGCAAGTATCAGTGCAGTACAGTTAAGTGTACATGTCCATCTGTCCATCTGTATCAATTTATGAAATACACGCGACGTCATTCATATAACATGTACAACCGAACAACTATCCATTTTTTATGAGTAATATATTTATCACGGAACAAAAAAAGTAAAACGATATTTTACAAATAAAGTACTTTCTTTTTATTTAAATGTTTATTTGTATAGTGCAGAAACTTAATTATTCAGAAAACTATTAAAAACTATTTTTTTTAAACAGGTAAAGTTGGCAGGAATTGGAGCATACTTCATTAATCTAAAAGTGATGAATTTTCCATGCAACGCAACACAATGTAAATCAATGAAGATATGTTACTCTTATGATAAGTGAGCATTTATTAAAGTCCTATGAAACGAGTGACTGGCGAAACAAAATGTTTTTCAAATCTTGAACCAATGCATGTGTATCTTATAAACTTAGTCTTCTGTGCACAATTTTATGTTTTTTCATCAAACATATCGTATAATCGTCAACTTGTTTTCTCTTAGTCTGTTATGATGTGACAATATGGCAGCTGATTAATTGTCCTGTTTTGAAGCCGTAGTTTACCGATTGCTACCTTATAGAAAACAATCAAAAAGAAGCATAGATATTGAGCACGTTTATATCATGTACAAGCAGACAATAGTCTATTTCAATTACAGACCCATGCGTATTGCGATCACCGGGTTTTTTACGAGAGGGTCACGCTAAGGTCACTTACACACAGATAATATGTCGACTAAGTCTTCCTGGAAGCAAGCAATAAAAAAAAATAAACTTCTTCTAAATGTGGACAAATTAAAGAATTTTCTTCAGAATAAAGTATATGTACGTAAGTTTTATAATGAAAACTTTTCATTTAGTTATAAAAAAATCTTTTTTTTTTTTAGGTTTCATATGACTTTAAACATCAACATTTAAATTAAACACGTGGTTTCGATGATATTATATTAATAGCACTTTGTTTTACAATGTAACATTGATTGGTAGCGTTGATTTTGTCAGTTGTTTTAAGACTGCATCCTTTTTGAATTTGTCTTGGATTTCGTTTTTTTTGTTGGTATATTGCAGTTCTGACATGGTTTATGCGTTATCCAAAATGGTGAGTTAAACTAAGGTTTACAGCTAGCTAAACCTGCTACTTACATAACAAAGAGTTAAATTGTACTGTATTATTTAATGGTGATGAGTGATAATAAAAATGCAAATAAAATGAAAGTATTGTTAGTATTAAGTGCTTCTTTTTTAATATTGTAGGTTTTGTAATACTGGATTGCAACTCAAATACTGTTTAATGGATATGACCAACAACCTGATCGATATAGAAACAACCTCTGCATTAAAAGGCAACTCTAGTTTTTATGAATTTAAAAAGGAGCATGATTCAGGGGTAAGTTTTAATTTAAAAGTAAATTTCTGATCTTCAAATCTCACAATTGGGAAAATACAAAGAAAGTTCATAAATAAAAATAAAGGCAGTCGTAAGAACTCTAAAAGGAATAACAATGATATGCAACTCATGCTATGTATGCTTTATCTACCATGCCAATTGATACTCAGATAATACGGCACAACTTGGAATGGCCCGGGCCATAAACCGTAAAATTACTGAAAAGAGTAGACCTCTGTTAACGATGTACGTTCAGTCTGATCATGCAATTACATTATTTCTGAATTGATTTATATAAACTCCATACTATGAGTTTGATTCTTGTGCGGTATTGGAAGTTGACAGTTTGAAAGTTCTCATCTTAAAATATGTCATATACTTAATTTATGAAGTCGTAAATATTTGCTATTATCGATTTGTTGTGCATCAAAAATGAAATCCACATCTCACACACAATTGAGAGACCATAATACTACATTTAGAATGCATGCAAGGTTCAATTAACACATCCATATCATAAATAAATCATTAAAGCTTGTGAAATAAATAAATTGCGCATTAAACCAATAGATAATTCTAAAAGATGCATCGTTTTATTTGAAAGATTACAATCATATCCAGTGTTTTTGAAAATTATAACGCTATTCAAGTGTGATTGATCTCTTGAAAAAGATTATTCTTAAACTATTTCGTTTTGTATTTTACTTTTACGGGTCTTTTGATTGGTTGTATGACGAAAATTTCCAAAAGAATAATACCATTCCTTCGATATCTAATTTTCCTAATATCTTTTAAAAAAAAACTTATTTTAAATACAGGTGAGATGAGCATATTTATCTCCTTAACTGTGTATTTCATTTTCTAATCTGAAAAGGATTCACCGACAGTGTTGTCTGTTTTACTAAACCAACAGGGAGAGGATGTTGTATACTGTGAGGATCCAGCATCTAGAAATGAGTCAGGAAGTGCCATGCTTGTTCATTTTGAAAGCATGACGACCATTAAGTATGAATATAAAGGTCGTTAGAGATTAAAGAAATTGGGTTTGAGAATATTTTACCGTCTTGCATGCTACAATTATTGAAAAATAATTTACAAAAGTATAGAAAAATATTCTTTTATATTTCCTCTGGTCTGTTGCTTATGTGTTTTGTCTATACAGCATGAACATGCCATTTTCTACATTTTTTTTATGTTTGTATAGTGATAAAGGCGTTGCTAAAATAGTAAAAAAACACGATTTCATTACAACAAAAATACAAATACTGCCATTTCATTTTGTCTGTATGTCGTACTGTACTTATATAGACGATTGTTTCTAGTTTTAGCTCCATCGACATTGAGTTAAAATCAAATTGTGATGATAATGAACATTGTACTGGAGCTTACTGTAACAGATGCTGTATGTTATTTCTATTACATAGAATTTGTTTTTTTTATTGTGCTTACATTGTAACAAAAAATGAAAAAAAAAAATCAACAAGGCTATTACAAAATATTCAAAAAGTAATCATTTCTCAACAAAATGTCGGATGTTTTTGTATCTTATAAGGAATATAAGTATTACAAACATAAAATAATCGTAAAATCGAATGTTACTGTTATTTTCCATGTCTCATTTAGCATAGGTTTCATAGTGATCTAGTTTGTTTCTTAGAATATGTAACCCCTCAGATCATTCCTTTATTAGCCGACGTCTTTTTATTTGTTTAGTTCTCATTGACAGTAGTGATCACAATGAATATCAATACCGATGATTCGAATCTTAAATTTAGCTCACCAAAGCACCATGAAAAGGTTCCATCTGCCCAAAAATGTACTTGATGAGAATTAATTCAATAGAAACGGAAGTTTCGTCATGTATGTCTAACATCGATATTCATACGTGCATAGTAACTTAAAAAGATTGGAGCTGCTCAACATATCAACTTTTCATCTATAGCAGTATAACATAATGCACTATTATCGTTTTCTTCATATGGTTGATAGTTTACGATGCGTTTTTATTCATCATTTATAAGAGGAAGATATAATTTTAAGACCTATACTTGTAAAAGTCCGTTTCATACCAGGTTTCTGCTTTTATTTAAGTTGTACTGTACATACCACTGTTGTAAACGCCATTTGAAAAATCCAATGTGACAACATAAAAAAATATTTAAACAAAATAGATGGAAGTTATGATTCACATTGATATTTTTACTTGTAATTAAGCTGTGATTTTCATGCTATTTTACTATACAAACAATAGACTAATTATAAACACTGCCGGTCATGTGGTCATGTCAACGTCGAAAACAGATTTAAATTTTTTTTATAAAAGATAAGGATTCAAAATAGCTGAAAAATAAACATGCAGAGTAAACACATGTTTTTGTCGACTTGCATTTGCCAATATCACCTACTGTGCGTTAATCTTTGCTACCTTAAGGATATGTAAATTAAACAAAGTACTTTTCATTTATTTTCCAACGCCTACCCATCTACGATTCTGGTTAACATTTACTGGTTATGAGCATCACCATTATTTGTCAACATTTGAATTTTGTGTCACCTGCATGTTATTTTATACGTAAATAGAACTCGTCCTAATACTTTACCACTTCTGAGATTTGTCATTATTATTTAAGGGTTATAGTACATCTCAACCTTGACGTTTTTGAGTTGTTAAGTTTATTACTTATGCTGTGAACATCATTGTTTTGTTTAAGTATTTTGATTACTTATATAACGTTTTCTATTGTTCACT
This sequence comes from Mytilus edulis, assembly GCA_019925275.1. Taxonomy (NCBI): domain Eukaryota; kingdom Metazoa; phylum Mollusca; class Bivalvia; order Mytilida; family Mytilidae; genus Mytilus; species Mytilus edulis. Next base: position 19,924,216 of record CM034360.1, read on the forward strand.
AGAACTGTCGCATGCTTATTCATAAATGTTGTTGATATTGTTTCGTAGATTTTAGTCCTCCAGTTGTAACAATATCAGTTCGAGAGCCTGTCATCATTGACGATAATGCTATTATTGTTTGTCGTATTTTACCTCTAACTAGAGATACACAGATTTTGTGGTTAATAAGTAATGGAACGTTTTCTAAAACAATACACTCCAGTGATAAATACCAAGTATCAACCAGCACTTCAATAAATTCGTCAATTCTGACTATATACTCAGTACAGAATGAAGATGAATTAAAATATTCATGCCAGGCAATAAATTTTAGGCAAACAGGGAGAAGCAAAGAAGTGAGATTTAATGCTACTGTATGTAAGTTTGTTTTTGTATTATCATAAAGATACATATGTTTTTACGTACATGTAATAGTTATCATTTATACCCTCTTTTAGAAGATATATTTTGCTTCATATCTAATTTAACTCTTCTAAAGGGATTTTTTTATGTATATTGTTGAAGTCTGTACCTTTGGTATGTTGTCTTATATGTCTGACATATACCACACTGTAATATCTCCTAATATAGATCTTTTAATAACATAAAATAGAAAACTTTCTGTTAGAGATAAATTACCCCCTTCATTTTAAAAGAATAACGATTCAGAAAAAGAAAAAAAATATATCAAATTTTTACTTCGGACTTAAAAAACGATAATCTTGAACTCAGCTGACGTAACTTCAATTACAAATGTATTATGTAAATTTCTCATTCACATTTTATTTTAAAGCGTGTGTAAAATTAATAACATATCATTATCAGTGGTAGAATAAATGAAGAGAAAATTCCTTTCCAAAAGGTTCAATCATATAAACAAGTTTTAAGTCAAACCTTTCACTATCCATATCAATTTAGTTCTTTGTTCAAGGCATTACTAATGCAAAAAATGCATGAAAATACATATCTTAGCATAACTGTCAATTAAAAAAAATCACAAAAAAAAACTGAACTCCGAGGAAAATTCAAAACGGATAGTCCCTTATCAAATGGCAAAATCAAAAGCTCAAATACATCAAACGAATGGATAGCAACCGTCACATCTCTGACTTGCTACAGGCATTTTACTATGTAGAAAATGGCGAATCTAACCTCTCAGTTGTATGACAGTCGCATCAAATTCCTATGTTTGGTCTGATTTCTTGTTCATATTTTGCTATAGTTTAGGTTTCTTTTGGACGGCTCTTTAAAGATCGGATACATTTCGTCAAATTGTCATTTTTTCTGTATTTTGCGGTGATATTGTCCAGAAATTTAAGAGATTGTTTGCTCGGTACTCTTATATATTTGTTGATATTACACCACAACTGGGTTCTTTAATACTGCATTTGTTTAAGTTATGACATATCAATAAATACCACATACCGATGTGTTTTATCTGTTATAATTAATCGACGCATACAAGTGTTATAAGTCGCAGCATGAACTGATTGCCCTTTGGAAGTCAATTGTTTGAATACAACCTCTTGAAAAAGAAATATCAGGCAGTATTGACTCTAATAGATCTTTGGAGTTTGTATTACATGGTAACGAGTACTCCCTGTTAAAAATGTTGACAGGTTTAGGTAAAAATATCTAAGATTCTATGGGATAAAAAAACATAATATATAGGACAACCTCAAGACAAAAATAATAAAGAAAAAGAAAACACATCATGTTTACCAAACACATTGACGGAAAAAACACAAAAATAGTAACACAAAAAATTGAGTTGCACGTATGTGTATTGAAAGAATTAAAAGTTCCCGTTTTACTTCGGCAACAGTGGTAAAGCTCAAAACGGCTACATGACGATGGTTACATTGAATTAGTGATTTGTTGTGAAGTTACGTGTAAATATGTGATGAATAGTTCAATACGAACTACATGCTTTTGTATTTACTTGCATCATATGCATTTAAGACCATGAGTTTTATGTTAAAAACATACAACATTTTCATAACACACCAACATAGTTTTCAAATTGAAGCAAGGGGGAAATATTATTTGTATGAGCGAGGTGGACGCTCTGTTTTACAGAGGAATACACGGTTTGCACCAAAATAGGTCGACAATTTCAAAATCTCAATTGCCTCGTGCTTATTGTAGAAGTAGCAAATAATAATTATCCGTTATTGGCTTGACTCAGCCAACATCCCGCAAACAGGAGAACAAGTAACCACGGGACAATTGTGCCAGTGTTTTTTATTCAATCAATTAGAATTTAATAGAACAAAAGTTGCATATATCTTTAGTTTAAGATTATACACATTTCATTTATATTTATTTATTAAGATGCGATGTTTGATTTAATCATTAAATAATTAAATAAGGTACAGTCTCTACTAGAAAACCGATTTGGCAATTTTGCATCTCATTAAAATGTGTACCAGTATTTTTAGTCTAATTTGATTTCTTTCTTCAGTTTCAACTGATAATATAACTTCAACAGATCACAATTTGACAACACCGGAATCAGTGTCCACCATGAAGTTTGTTACAACCCCTGGAATAACCCCTTCAAACCAGTTGCTTAGCACAAATCCCACAAGGACCTCTTCAATCATATCAATTCGTAATCTCACAACATTGAAATTAAGTTCAACAAGCAAGTATATCACAATATCATCAAGTGCAAAAGGAGCCAGCACTACCATTTCAGTAACAAGTCCAACGACCAAGTCAAGTACTATATTGACAAATATAAAATCCGTAAATACTACCATCACAAAGTATTCAATTTTTCATTCAAGTGTAACAATACCTGGTAGGAACACTTTACCAGCTGTTAGTTCAACAGGAAATTCTGCAACACCAATACCAACTGTAAAAACAATTGGTTCAACAGATCCAACAGTTAGTCAAATTACAAAAACACCAACAGCTTCGTTATGTGATAAAGCTAGAAGTTCAAGTTTTGAAGCAATTCGATCAAAAGTAGGTTCAAAACTGTATACATATTATATATGTTATGTAAGAATTGAAGTGTATTGAAACTTGAATTGAGAGTGTTGCCATTGACATCATATCATATCTTCTTATTCTAATATGAATGCATATTGAACTCAAAACTATGTTACTATCATCAGTAAAACTGAACTACAAATCTAAATATAATAAATACAAGCAGTCGAGTGAAAACCTCCATGGTTGTCAAGACAATAAATCTAGTATTTGTTCATGCATAATTATGAGCTAAATATGGGACATTTAATCTCTTCAGCAAAAAACTAAAAAGATCAAATGACAAACAACAGTATACAAACATAGAAAAATAACGATAACTTAATTTTAAAGGCCTTATGTCTATAGTTGTTTAAATACGTGTAATAATTATATCCAATCTATTTAATTTTCATAAAGCTGATTGTGGATTGGTGTCATCTAATAAATATTTTATGTATGTTGTTTTCAGGAAGAAGCCTATTTTCAAAAACTGGTGATAATAGCAACTTGTGCGATCGTTTTTGTAGAATTGGTTATCATTGCATTACTGATATTGCTTGTTTGGTAAGTACACATGTATGAATAGAGCAATTGAAAATAATGAAAACAGGTAAAGTATTTCCGAAGTTTGAGAGACTCGTAAATAATAACAGTTATTATTTGAATAGCTGCCATCGTCAATTCCTAAATCTACGATAGTCTCTTCAAATACAGTAGTATTATTCAATTTGCAAAATATTAAAAACACAAAATAAAATATCTCTTACCATAACAGACTGGATAAATGTTACAAGGCCCATATATGTATCAAATAAAATGACGGACAAAATAAAAGTTTCAATCACGTACATGTACTGAACAATTGTTTCAATCACATGCTAACTAAGATTATCAAAAAAGCACACAAGACCAAAGCGAGAAAATAATAAAACAATATTTTAAACAATTACTTGCTCCTATTCGAAATACTATAAGTTCCATTCTGTTGTATCCTTCAATTGGTCTTTTTGTAAAACATTTTCAGAACTGACAACCAATACCATACATAACTTTCTTTTTCAGTCGACAAAAACGATGGCGTTTAGAGAAGAAAACTGACAAAGCCGTCACACAGTTCTAGAAGAGTTCTACGTGAAACAATGTTAACTAATTCAAATATATTGTCAATTGATAATATGTTTAATGTAAGAAATAGCCAATCTCGAAAAAAAAATCTGTCAATTAAAATATATAGTTTGTGTTAGACATGATTTAAGAAGTATTTAAACTAGAGATTATAAAAAAACATTTTGCCTAAAGTTGACAATACTTATAAGCAGCCTACTCGTATTAATTTTCTTTTGTGTTTTGATTTATAAGTTTTAAAGTTGATTTTTTTCATTATATAAATAAAACATACTTTAGAAGAAAAAGAAATACATCATGATTACAAAAAATATATATAAAAAAAAATTCTTGTTGAGGCAGCTTCAATTCCCTAATTCATTATTCATCAAACTAATGCATATCTAGACTCAAATAATCATAAACGACAAACAGTAGACATGGTTTACTATTTTATTCCAGATGCTTTTTTAGCAGAGGCATGCAACGTATATATAATCTGTACCAACATAGTTATACGGAAGAACGACACATTTTTTCACATCCTAAGACTTTTAGATTCCCGAATTTTCGTCAAATTTGTTTTGTCTCCAAATTGAATCTTGTTCTAGCTTCTTATCGAGTATGTATTAACATGTTGTATCATATAATCATATAAAGGCACACTTACCATGACGGTTCACCAAGTCTCGCCTTTCCCAGTTCATGCAATTACGTTAGCTTTTATTTGTTACCTTGATAAAACTTCTAAATCTATTTATCAGATTTGAGAATCGGTAAACTACGGTTTTCTAAATTTGGTTATTTATTTATTTTATTTAATCCACCAACGTTTCTACCATTTACATTTGTAAAAACGGTGCTCAAGTGTGTGCATGTATAAACTTTATAAAAGAATAACGAAGACGTTGTGTTTATTACAAATGAAAAAATTAACCTGATTAAATCATATTCATATAGAACACATATAGAACACATTAATCAGCCTTGTCACATATAGAACACATTAATCAGCCTTGTCACATATAGAACACATTAATCAGTCTTATTTTCTACCCGTTCCCTTACTTGATATTCTTATATAGAATGTAGTACGGGTACTCTCATGATTCAGTAGGACGTATTGAAACATTGTGGTCCAAGGTGATCAAGGATATTGTCTCACTATTGTAGACACAGCCCTGTGCTATGTTGTACAACCTTAGGTTTATTTGTAGTGTTTTATAAATTGTAGCAGTGCATGCGTATATAAAAAAGAAAATGTGGTATGACTAAAAGCCCTAAAATTATAAATTTAAAACAATTAAAACGAGAAAAATAACGACTTTATGTAAAAACAATTGAATGACAAACAAATATGTAACACAATAACTAACGAAAACCACTGAATTACAGGCTCCTGTCGCTATTGATTGTCAACTTTGATTGATTTTTAAACATATCATACAAAATGAAAGATGTTTTGTTTTGTATTTAAACAATTACAGATACATAATTCGTAAAGCGTTTTTTTTTAACATAAGCTATGATAACATATGTATTGATATTCATTCGTTGAGGTTGATTTCGACGAAGCTCATATCTGTACTTTAAACTAGATGGAACTGTTCCGACGCACTTAACACATGTATCTCCTACATATCTATAACGGCATAGTATAAATGTTAGACACGTACACATTTGAGAAAGTAATTGTCGGAGAAAATCTCTTATAACTATTTATGGCATGAAGAATGTAGACGTAACCTCATAGGTTTGGTGTGACAAAAATGTCCTGTCATACAAATAAAGAAAAATGCATGTGCGTAACTTGGGCGTATAGACAGTTGTACATGATGCATGAACCCCAGAATAAAACCTGGTTTCATCATATGAAAAATCAGAATATAGTATGTTATCTAAGCAAGAAACCAAACCTTTTAGTATTATTTGACTTTTTATATAGTAACCTTCGTGACCGCAAAACTACTTTAACAAGCATCATTTCTTTTGTGACAAGTAAAGGGGTTGAAAATTGAAATCGAATAGAAAAAAACAAAGAGACAAAGCAATTACGAACACAAATAAAAACGCAATATGACAAAAGGTTAACAACAAAATATCATCTCATACAAAACTAAAAACTGAGCAACTCGAATATCAACATAACACTGGGATGAACGCAGGTTTTCCTGAGAATGAGATAATCCCACCTTTTATATGGAGCCTTGCTTTTACTTAAGCTAAGTAACTATACTGTCGGCATTGTGTTTCATTCAGTAGTTCAACACCTGCAGGAAAAATTAATTGGAAACTCTTCGGGGTTATCTGAGAAATAGAAATTACCTAAATGGCCAACCAATCAGCAACGGCTATCTTAAAACTTGAGGAAGTGTCTTCAACGAAACACCATTTCGTCCAAACGCCTTCTTTCATGCAGCAATCCTATGAAAAGAAAAAAGGAATGGGAACACGTGTATACTGCTAACTTAACATTTTACAATTCCTGTAAACGTGAAAAATATATACATGGGTGCCGGATTTTAAATTTTTTTTTTTTATCAAAAACAAAAAACAACCCACCAACATGAAATGTTCAGTTTGCTTGTGAATAATTTCTCAGTTTGCTTATATCAATGATTGAAATGATTTTATTGTATTTTTAAAATGAGGAATGTTACAGCCCACGATTTGCCCTCATGGCGTTATACTATTTGATTTTATATCATTTACAGCTTTATAAATTACCCTAATGCAAATTAATAACTTTCAATGAACGGCGGTCTTTTAAGATGTTTGATTTTAGGAATAATGAATTTCAATAACATTTTAAAAAATGTTGGATACCAGATGTGATTTTATCAGTACGATCGGATATTATGCAAAGTACAATGACAGGCTAACGAAAATGGGCGACTAGTGTTACGCAGAAAAAGAATGTCGACATATTAATCAGATAAGTTACGTTACTTAATGCACGCATGCAAACAATGATATCTGTAAAAAGATAAAATGATTCACGAGAAATCAATTGTGTACCATCATTCGATACATTAACATATTTTGGGTGGGGAGAGATAACGAATACTTATTGATAACGTAACTTCCTGCATCCTGTCAACAAAATGATAAATTATTAAAGAAAAGCTTTAAAGCAGAAAATACAACATTATTAACATATGAATTGCGAAATTAAAACAAACGTATTTTTACCGAAATTTATACTTCAATATTAAAATCTCATATAATGAAACAAATTATATTCAAGACTTTATAAATAATTTCAAAATTCATTTATGTATACATATTGATAAAATTTAACCACTGCGACTTATCTGTTGAAACTAAACGATTGAATTTATTTTCATTTTTTTTTTATGTTTATTATAATACAATATAAAAACTCTTCCTTTTAAATATTTTCGTCCCCGAGGGTATCACCAGCTCAGTAGTCAGCACTTCGGTGTTGACATGAATATCAATTATATGGTCATTTTTATAAATTTTCTGTTTACAAAACTTTTGAATTTTTCGAAAAAACTAAGGATTTTCTTACCCCAGGAGTAGATTACCTTAGCCGTATTTGGCACAACTTTTAGGAATTTTGGGTCCCCAATGCTCTCCAACTTTGTATTTGTTTGGCTTTTTAACTATTTTGATCTGAGCGTCACTGATGAGTCTTATGTAGACGAAACGCGCGTCTGGCGTATAAAATTATAATCCTGGTACTTTTGATAACTATTGGACTTTCAACTGGTTCTTACTACTAATTCAACGGAGTGTCTGATGATTAGATGTGCGGTAGATTGATGCATATGATTTACTTACTTCATGTCCTCACTAAAACAACTTAAAAGAGGGATTTAGAAAGCATACAGTTGTTAAAACTTCAATTTTATCTCAAGTTTTTACCCATGTGATTCATATGGGAAGGATTATCTCCTACAGCTGCAGGAATATAACTAACAGTGTCATTTTGCGATAGTTATTTATCTTTATATTTCATACGAGGAAAACAGTCAAGGAAATATCTTTTAAATCTTCCTTTCGGTTTTATTTATGAGGATTATAATTTAGCTCAGATGTTTCAATTATTGAGTATTGTATTTATAAGGATATCTATCTCAACATCGTTTATGTTTAGTTTGAATCAACACACAATGTTTTTGGTTTTTTTTTCCTTCACCAACATTCTTTACAGTTTTTTCTTAAAGCAATGGTCATATTCATGTCTATATTGACTTTTGATGTTGATGCCTAACTAACTCGTTTACGATGACATTTATAGTTCGCTCCGAAAAAAAAGGCATTTACTAAGTGAAAGTATTGAATAACTTTTTCTTGATTATCATGGGTGTATTTAATCATTACTATTTTGCTTTTCTTAACAACTATTAACGCTATCCACTCCTCCCAGTTGATTGCGAACAAATATGAGAATAGTTTAACTCGACAACATATGTATAAGCCTACTCTAAACGAAGCAGCTCACATGGCTATTAATTAAATCTTATTTGAGTTGTTTAATATAATAAAGTTTTTTTTGTTGGCTATTTAACTGATTCTAAACTTATTTTGACTTCACTGCCTAAATGTTGTTTATAACACTACTCTTGGATAACTCTGTTACTGTATGTATCAGATGAACAGTTTAATCCCATTCTGTTGTTAAGAAACATTAAGCTTCTCAATGATCAAAACTACTATGTATTCAATGAAACTTGTCCGACAAAGTGTATGTTTCATTCTACATATGTTCAATATTTTTGTCAAAGGATTAAAAATAATATTTTGTCAAAAGTTTATGAAAAAAAAGTGAGCTGCATTAGTTTTAGTTGAGGTGTTTGGTACCCCTTTTAGAAAAGGACACATTTATAGACGCTTTACTGTTACTGTTTCATTTTTTGTATTCTGAGATATGTTTTATTCATAATTATATAAATGATATGCATTTAATCGATTTTAGCTGGCATAGAAAGTTTTTTCTTCGTGAAGTGTACAACGTTTTTTCCGGTCAAATTTATACGCTTTATTATTTAAAACGTCCAGAATCGTAGCTCAAAGACAACTCAAACAAGTCGATAAAATAAAAAAAAAGAACAATATCAATGGACGTACATCCTATATTTAGTTCCTAACTTTGTTGTTCTTTAAAGCAAAACGGATGCATATACTTAAATATGTTAATCATATTTCGTCTTATAATACAACTAAATAAAATTTCGTATGTACAGAAATACACATTAGAAAAAAACAGTATATATTAGGTATTCATCACGACACAAAACTAGTACATGGACATCAGAAAGCAAAGACACCGCACTTTTATTGTTGTTCTTCATTTCAAAGTCCCAGTAATACTTTCAACACGCACGAAGCAAACAAAAACTAACACTTAATTCCAAGTTTAAGACGGGCCACATCACCAGCTTTAGCAGAATTCTTTCTAAAAATGATATAGGTAGACTTTGTGAGATTAACACAACCAAATCGAGCCTGGTCAAAAATCAAAATACTGAAAATTGATATATATTGAAAACAAAACAAATCCTGGGCATAGGCTTTTGGAATTTTGGTTACTCAATGCTTTTTAACTTTGTACCTTTACAACTAATTGATCAGAGCGTCAATACACCTTATCGCTATTCCCGGCTGACCCGTCCGCTTGAACTTTTGACGTCAACAACAATCACTTTTCCATTGTGGCGTCAGACATTTTGTTTTATGACGTCAAAATTTTACGGGAACCTGTGTGATTTCCAGCAATGGCGGACAAATAGCGATAAGGTGTATGTAAACGAAACGCGCGTCTGACGTATTAAATTATAATCCTTGTACGTTTGATAACTATTTACAAATATTATTGAAATAAGTCCAATATGCTTGGTAAATATTCTATTGTTATAAATTATTATGGGAGAAGACTATATAAGTTTGATTAACTTGTGTTTCATCCCATTTTGTGTCTCATCCATTTTGCATATTTAAGTAAATAAATTATGTTTAAACTAAACACATATCTTGAACCAATTTGTACCGGCCCAACATAATATGTTGTGGTTAACAATTTTATTTTTAATCCAGTTCAATCAAACTATGAATATGAATAAGAGCCAATAATTCACACCTTTAACACAATTTTGATGTTTTAATAACCGTCACTTATTATTAACAACACAATGTTTTGGACATTCCTCCACGTTTTAAAAGGTATTAACCATAACTCCTGCGTCTTATGTATAAAAAAAACCTTGCAAAAATACGTTCCCAAAATGTCATGTTTTATTTAGTTCTACATAAAAAAAGAGATTACAGGAGTTGGTACAAGCACAATACATGTTGAAAATAGACAAGGTAAGTCCACCAATTAATAAGAATGATTAAAAGCAAACGTGGCACACCTTAAAACACAATTTACAAAATTCAAAATTTCGTAGTTTAGAAAACAATTTACTGACTATCCTTTTCGTTTAAAAAGGTAGTGATCATTAGATTAAAGATTGAGAGGAACAATGTCAAGAGCTATACCGTTATCGATTGCAGTTTACGATAGCTTGTAATCAGACAGATAGGACAAGGAAGAGACGCATTGTAAGGTAAGAAATTATTACTGGTCAGCTATAATTGTGTAATCTTTAATCACCTATAATTATGCATCTTAATATGCACTTTATTTGAACTCATGCCTTAAACTCAGCGGATGTCATCTTATAACAACTACATTTTTGTTATAAGTATTTATTTGCCTTCACTGTAAATGGAACTATTTCCTTTCAGAACGATTCTTTTTTTATTAAGAAACAACAAGGAAAATATTTAGTTTCAATAAAATGTGTTCCAAGGCTATACATAATAACCTGTGTAAGGTAATTTTAACCAACGAATATAAAAAAAAAAACCTACGAATTGTTGAAACATGTTTTTCTTATGATGGTAATCGTGGTTTTGTTTTTATTTTTTCTTTGCAATGTTTTATATTTTACAAATTCTTAAAAAAGGTTGTAGTCAGAAAACATTTATTCCCCTCTTTATTAGATTGAAATGTAGTCAAGTACTTAGTCCCAGTAAACGCCTCAAACGCACACTTTGCCTATCGAATAAAACCTAACCGTGCAAGACCCTCAGGAGTAGTCATCATAATCTTTGGACAAAAATAGGTTATGTTCTGTTGATATTTATCGCTTCATTACATGAAAAGTATGTGAACTTATGGAAACTATATTGCCAGGGAAAAGAGGGGTAAAATTTATTTTTATTATTAAGAATGATTTCCTCTTAACTTAAAATAAAAAAAAAATAATTTGTATTTCCACCGTTAAAAAAAAATATCATTAAACGAGAGAAAAAAAACATGCAATTCTCTATCCATTATCATGATAATATATAATAAATGATGGATTAAGTGACTTTGAATTGTTTTTCGTTTCATTCATTTAAAGATTTTATTTTCAAATCTGATAATTGAGCTGTTAAACACTGTTGTAACCTAAACTAACGAGAAAAGAAAATTCAACTTTGACATGATATGTAAAATGGGAAAAGTCTTAGCAATTTTTTTTATAGTCTTAATATTTTATGACCTAACTGTTCATTCTTCGGTTTTACTTGTCGTATCACACTCCTCGGGGTGACATAATTGCCCCCCAAAAGACCTACATACGGTTGGTTTTTAAATTCATATATACATAATCGTGTTGTACGACAAGCGAAATCTCAAAATGTATTTTATTTTGTAGAACACAAATGAATTATAATATTTGTATCAATACTAATTGATGACCTGCAGATGTCTCTACACCTTTTAAAAGACTTTAAATTACATTCTCATTCCTGTAGTGATTTAATCACTTTTGTTTCTAAATGACCGTATCAAAACATTTGAAGTACAAATTCAAAAGTAATCTTGCCTGGTCTTGATATTCTCAGGCGAAAATGTTTGTACAATTACAACGTTCGTATCAATCAGGCCATGACGTCTTAATTTTATCTACGAACTATGTACTATGAATGTCCCCGATTTTTGTAACATTATGCTTCAATCAAATATAAGACTTGTCGACTACTAAACTTTAAATATTACAACAAAAGGAATGGATTAATAAATGTATCCATTAAATGAATAAATAAGTTAATTGAATAAATAAATAAAGAACTAAGTTAATTAAATAATTAATTTATTAATAAATAAATAAATTAATTGATTAATAAATAAATTAATTAATTGATTAATAAATAAATAAATTAATTGATTAATAAATAAATTAATTAATTGATTAATAAATAAATAAATTAATTCATTAATAAATTTTAAAAAAAATTGATAAATTAATAAATTAATAAATCAATTAATTAATAAATGATAAAATAAGATATCAATTAACAAGTTAATAATAAATCAATAAGAATAAGTCAATACATAAACCAATAAAACTTGGAGGCCGTACGATTATATAGATATAGGAAGATCTGGTATGAGTGTCTATATGACAACTCAACACCCAAGTAACAATTTATAAAAGTATTTATGTACATGTATCCTGACTTACAATCACGATCCTAAGTCTTATGTCTTAGTTAATCTTATTGCCAATCATTCCTCCTTTCCTCCCTTTTATATTGCTTTGTGCAACTTTACTCATATTGATTTTTATTGTATCGCAATAAACTTCGAGACGACAAAGTGTAACTAAACAGGTTTCATACATGTTATATGGTGAAGTTTTGATAAACTGTTGTATTGTTAGATCACAATGTACATCGGTTGTGAAATTTTATTCTACTCAATACTTTTAAATCCGTAAGATGATTGGGCTTTCATTTCATATTCTTGTTAATTCTTTATATACAATTTTAATATTTGATAAGCGCATGCAACTGCTGTCAACTTTCGAAATAATAAGAAATATATCCGTTTCATGATCAATACTATACATTCTTCAATCAATCTAGGATACTTTTTTATCCAAACGCAAGAATACTACGAAATATCTATTTTAACTTGGATAAACGACGGACAATTGTGTTGGATCCATGAAGAATGAATCAGTGATTGTCTTTTTGAAGTAGCATAACATAAGTAATTGATAAGATAAGGTTATAAATGGAATTATATCCGGATGGTGTTTTTCAATTTAGTTTCGATTGTTTTTGTGCAAGTTCTGGATTAATTACAGGAAACACCTACGTATTTTAAAATAAAATAAATGAAATTGTTTGCACAACATGATTATATGGGTACAATTTTCAACGCTCATATGCTGATATATCGATTTGAATTAAATAAATTAGTTCTGAATTTCAAATAGGGTGTGGTGATTTAACATACATTGGTTGTAACGACCTGTTATCCAAGTTATTACATAATAATGAGGCCTGATACAACAACAAAAAATTTAACGCTGCATTAGCAAAAATCAGTCCATCTGATATAAATTTAAGCTTCAAACTATCTCAAGTTCGTGCTTTGGATTATGTGACAATGGCTTTTCCCGTTTTGCTTATATGTAAAAAAAAAAGCAAAAATGTTCTGAAGTAGTATCATAGAAACATATAGAAATGCATGTTTCCTTTCGTAAGATACTAGTAAATGGGAGTTAAAATCAAAAACGATAAAATTTCTTAATTATTTGCTTTAATGTTATTAATAATATGCCTTTTTTCAAAAACATTATCAAAAGTATGAATCATTGACATTTTTAAAATCCACAAATTGTTCGAAACTGTTTAAAAAAGATTATAAATGGAAAACCCTCTTGTGTGCCAAAAATAGCTTTAAATTATTTGAAAATAACTGTTAGTATGTGTTTTCAAAAAATAAAGATTAAAATTTGGTCAAGCGATTGGCTGTCTTGCTTCAAACAAATGTAGGGGCCTTTACTGTACATTCCATTATAAAAGTTAGATTATCCTAGTTATCTTCCAATATATAAATTGGATGAAAAAAACAAAAAACAAACAAAACATATTTGGAAAGGGAAAATTCATTTTAAATAAAGCCATAGTTATGTGTTGAAGACCGTACTCTGACCTATAATAGTTTCCTTTTATAAATTGTGACTTGGATGGAGAGTTGTCTCATTTGCACCTTTTCTTATATCTATCTTACAAAGGAAATGATTTCTCTTTTACCTATGATTGTTTACTTTTTATACATTATGATTTTGATAAAGATTTTCCTCATTGCCACTCTTACCGCATTCTCTTATTTCAATGTTTATTTTCAAAACATATTTATGCTTATCATTTTCTGCTATAATTGCACAACTCAACGATTAAATGACACCCTGTCTACCCAAATATAGTTATTATCAATTTCATCGTTATCTCAAAAATATTTCTTTACCAGGTACTAAGGTACTTTTGAATATGAACGAAATTTTCTGCAAATTCCAAATATCTCTGTTTCCTTGCTACTTTTATATAAACAAGGAATGATCTTTCTTAGTAAATACATGAAATAAAACCATAAAAAAGTGATGCGTTATAACACTCAAATTATAGATATAATGGTTTTCGCACAAGCATATCTTGTGTACCTGCTGTGATGGTTTTGTCTAAAACAAATATGATCTTCTTTCCTACAATATAATAAAATTGAGAATGGAAATGGGGAATGTGCCAAAGAGACAACAACCCAACCATAGAAAAAAACAACAGCAGAAGGTCACCAACAGGTCCTCAATGTAGCGAGAAATTCCCGCACCCGGAGCCGTCCTTTAACTGGCCCATAAACAACGAATTAAAAAATGCCAACGAGAATTAATGGAGCAAGATTTTCTTACACTTCTATTACTCCTGAGATCATCCATATACTTTATGTATGTTTTTTTTTTTTATTGATTATCGTACCAGATCTCCTTTTTTGTTGGAAGCGTTATAAAATGGGAACGATGAACATTTGTTGTTAAAATTTCAACTTCTCCTCCATATTATCTGCTATATATTTATTAAAGTTACCAGGCTTATAATTTGATACACCAGACGCGCGTTTCTTCTTCATAAGGCTCATTCGTGACACTCAGAGCAACATAGTTAGAAAGCCAGAACAAGTACAAAGTTGAAGAGCAGTGAGGACCAAAAAAATTGAAAAATAATCTTTTTATAAAAACAATCGGGTAGGTTCAACGGATTCTAAATAGAGAATTAGAATCAAAATAGAAACATTATTGTTTTATAACTAAAATATATAAAGTTGATAGAAAAATAATCAAACAAATTCAAGGAAAATATTTCAGTTTGTTGAACGTTTTCGTCTTCCGCAGTCACCGTCACCACATTGTTGTCACCAGTAACACGCCTTCACGTTTAATGAACTATTTTTTCAAATTTTTATAAAGGTTTTCACTTTTGAAACACATGACAAGTTATAAAATAAGGAAAATCTTTTATGAGGAAATATTTTTTGGAACAGGAACTTATAATCTTGTCGCCTGGGTAGCGGTTTCATTTCTCTTACCAGAACTTTTTCAAATTTTAAGACATGTTCCGCCATAATAAAATGTCTGGTATGTCTCTTTTTTTTCAATCGTACTATTTTCTTTTCTATGAAACACTAATCCAGCAGCACCTTTTTGTTGACAATACATTTCGATTCTTATAACAACAGTAAGACACATTATGACATTAACAAATGTTTAAAATTATTGTGTGAAAAAAACGACTGTTGCCACCTGTCAAAAAAAAAGTATTACTCGTCTAGTACAACGCAGTTCACGCACATTTTTTGACTAATCTTTATTCTTTATAAAACGTGTTACTTTGCGTTTCTACTATTACATTGTGACAAAAAATCATTTATAACAGGCAAAGATTTCTTTCATTAAGTTTAGCATGGCATATTAAATAACTTATTTATTTAGGTATTGGTGTTTTAAACAAGTCAGATTAGCACAATGGTATAATGTATTGTCTCAAGCTGAAGATCAACGAAAATGATGTTGTTAATATACATTTTAATGATGGTAATATATGATTAAGTATACTTGCATATCTTGAAAACTAAAAAGAAAGTATCGTTTCTGTCGTCAATTTAGTTCAATAGAAAAACTAAATAGTGGATCTACTAAATAACTGTTTGATAATGTGGTTCTTCTGAAAAAAATATATGCATATATACAGTGAAACTACTATGATATAAAACACAATCAAGGTCAACGTATAAATCGTGAAACACTAACACATTTGTTTTCATGATATTAAAACAACCAGTTTTCACTTTCCGAAAATATAAATAAGAACGGTGTCGAATGATCAACATCAAACGTCCTATGCGTTTAAATTGACGACAATGTTACTACAACTAGCCTTTATACACTAATCATAAAACTGATTTTGATTTTAATTATTTTGTGGATAATGTCAATTCCGAGCAAGCAATATTTTGTTGACCATGTTCATGCCAACAAATACACTAAAGAAAAACCAGAACCCTAGAATTTACTAGACATTTATATATGTTTTTTATACTGCGTGCACGTGGTTTAGAGACATGTAATTCGTCCTAGTTTTCAAGTATAGCCACAGTTTATGAGTGATTTTTTGTATTGAAAATCCTATCGAACGATATTTGTCAACAAAAAGAATAAAAAGAAATATAGAATATAATTAATCGATGATGTGTTTGTGTATGGGGTATTATTAATATGAAAAATGGGATTGAAAATGAACTGTAAATTTTCAGAAACCTGCTACCATTTAAGTTGTTTCCAATTTGACGTCCTGCTATATAATTGCATTACTCATGCAAATGAATACATATGTTTCAGTTGAAATTAGCAGCAGTTAGCGCATACCATATTGAATTAAAAAGATTTCCTACCATAAATCCAGAACCAAAATACATAACATTATGTTATTCATATGATAAGTAAGTATGTTAAATGATTAGGTAGAATTAAGTTGCAACTTAAAAAGTAATATAATTATAAGTATTTCGCAAGGAAGTTGCAAGTTGCAGATTGTTTGTACCATAACTTGTAAGTGGATTTTTTTAATGGTACCACCCCACTTATGAGAAACTTGTGTACATGTAAGGCGAACCATGGATAGCCTTGCACCAAAAACCCGTTTAATTTAGAAGGAGCTTTTTAACAACTTCTTGTATTTTATATAATTGTAGCTTTTGTGGTAATGGGAATAAAATGATGAAATGTTTAGAGTCCTCTAACGACAATGAAATAAAGATAAACATTACATCGGCGAGGAGTGGTAATACTACATTTTACGCATATGAAATGAATAAAGAACATGTGAGTTTATATTAGCCTGAAATATACAAAATATTGCAATATCAAAAAGTAGTATAGAAAAAATAAATTTTTAAGTTCAACTGTAAATATATTCTTTGTTGATTTCTTTTGACATACGATTTAAAAATGAAAATACTTGTTTAAATCATTTGAAATCTTTTTTAATAATTAGTACCAACAAGAATTTCGTTTGTTAAATTTAAAAAATCGCTTGTAAACTTTGAATAGATTCTTTTATTTGAATATCGTTTGATAGATACAGAAAATTGTTGGAAGATTATTATTCTGTGTTATTATATGGTATGAGTACTCTATTGTACCAACAAGAACATAGATATATCTTTATTTATGAAACTAAATGTATGTATTGAAAATAATAAGTCGTTGTTTAAATAGTTATCAAAGGTACCAGGATTATAATTTAGTACGCCAGACACGCGTTTCGTCTACATAAGACTCATCAGTGACGCTCATATCCAAATATTTATAAAACCAAACAAGTACAAAGTTGAAGAGCATTGAGGATCCAAAATTCCAAAAAATTGCGCCAAATACGACTAAGATAAACCAGATAAAAAATCCTGAATAACTGGCATCACTAATGACTTCAGAAAGTTTAGGAACAAACTCTCATGAGTGGCATTATTGACTTGGTGCTCACGAAATATGCGTAAGAAGAAAATTGTTTCAAACTGAACGTTGATTGTTGTATTGAAATCAAATATTTCGACTAGATATCAAATAATCACTCGTTATGAAACCTGTAAACAAAATGCATTTACTAACACAGATTGATCATGGTATTTATTCACCTTACTACACATGTATATGGTGTTTGATTTTGTTCTGTTAAGAGAGCACCATCAAGGTTTGCACTAACAACTAATCAAGGAGACAAAGACGTAGAATATTGCGAAAACACCAATAAAAGGAATGAATCTGGAAATACAGTATCTGTCCATTTCAACAACGGGTATGATAGAAAATATTTAGGCGCGCAATATAATACACTATGGAGCATTTGTTTTTAATTCAAAGTATTTCAAATTACTTGTATAATAGCATTAACATTCCTATTATTTGTTGCATTTGACTATTAAGACAACTATATATATATGACAAGCAAACAGAAAACACAACATGTATAAATATTATATAAATAACACATAACTGAGAGGGTGATAGAGCAGATCGTTACCCCGAGAAAGCATTGTCAACCGCGGCGAAGCCAACGTTGACAAATCTTTTTCGAGGGATACTAATCTGCTCTATCACCCTCTCAGCTATGTGTTATTTAATTTATAATACTGAATGTCCTATCGTTATTGTCTTTAACAGAATAATTTTATTTTAAAAGTATTTCCTATGGACGTCACATTACTATCAACTTTACGGGTATAAGAAAAAACAACAAAAGTGAGGCAAGGTGGTTTTTTTTTTTTTTTTGACAGTCAAATAATAAAATCTGAGCCAAAACGTAGAAATTAAGCATTGTATTTATTGAAAATTCAATTCATTGTCCTTTAAATTATCTATTTTTGATTGGTCTGGACGAGAGGGTGACATTCATAAAAAATTGTCACCCGCTCAGCCATATGATAGAGAAAATTAACACCCTCGTATTAGCCAATCAAAATGTAGCATTTTTACGTGAGGTATAATAAAAGCAAATATTATAACAATGGCAACGCTGATACGAGAGACCGATAAGCGGTCAATATAGAGAGATTTCAGAATTTGGAGATGTATAAATGTTAAGTATAACATTTTTCATTTTGTAAATATTTGCGCACTCTATAATAAGCCAGGTGTAAAAACATTGTGTCACTTTTAAAATAATTACTTAAAATCCGTTACTATGTATTTTAAAGAAATTACAGTAAGAAAAATTGTACATTTTATGTGCATTCCCACCAAATCATAGTATTTATATCGTTATCTTTAAATAATAATTGTTGTATACATAAATGAAATTATCAACTAATTTTTCTCTACAGAGCAATTGCATTTGAATTGAAATCAGTATGTGAAAATAAAAACTGTACTGGAGTTGTTTGTGAACCATGCTGTAAGTTTTAAATAATCTTAAGGAGCATTTCATTATTTAATTATAGAAAATAAACGTATTATAAGATCATCAAGTTTTATCTAATATATTATGACGGTTGACTGCAAATAGAAACACTGACCACTTTTTAAGATACAGATTTGATCAGCGATATTTTCTAGAAGATACAAACTATACAAATGAAATTTTGTATTTGCACCAAATGCACATTTCGTCTACACACGACTCATCAGTGACACACGAATCAAAAAAAGTTTAAAAAAAAATGTCAAATATAGTACGAAGTTAAGCCCCAGTCCCACTAGACCACGATCGCACCACGCTCACCGCGATCTAAAATAAATTTTGATCGTGGTGAGGTCGAGGTATGAGCGGCATGAAAATGTTAATTTTCGTTGCTTTCACGATGCTACTACGTCCTAATTACGCTTCTACAACGATCCCGCTACGATTAAACCACGTTCTCACCGCGCTTATTCTGCGACCTCTTTACGCTTATGAAGATCTTTCTACGCTCTTTACGTTCTCACTACGACCATACCACGAGTTATCCGATTGCAACACGATCTTACTGCGATTATAGCACGTTTTTACCACGATTATAGTATACTACTTTCTCAGCAATACCGTCAATATCGTGTTTGATATCAATATAGTTCCATTCCTTCTATTTCTGATTAAAACGGAGATTTCTCGGAAACAATACAGTCATGCCACCAAAATCTACTAGAACACGTGGGCGTGGTGGTAGGGGTTGACGTAGAGGCAAAGGGAGCAAAGTATGAAAGCCATACTAAACTCCAAATAGTACACAAGAAACTAAAATTAAAAATAGTACAAGACTAACAAGGGCCAGAGGCTCCTGACTTGGGACAGGCGCAAAAATAGTGGGGTTAAACATGTTTGTGAGATCTCAACCCTCCCCCTATACCTCTAGCCAATGAAGAAAAGTAAACGCATAACAGTACGCACATTAAAATTCAGTTCAAGAGAAGTCCGAGTCTGATGTCAGAAGATGTGACTTAAGAAAATAAACAAAATGACAATAATACATAAATAACAACAGACTACTAGCAGTTAACTAACATGCCAGCTCCAGACTTCAGTTAAACTGATACTATATTCATAAGTAGTATAATACTTGTCATCAAGAGATGTCGGAACGACCAATCAAACCTAAATTACAACCTATTGCTGGTCCATAAAGCTAAAATGACGATATTTTAGTAAACGATAGCAGAGATGACACAGATGTGTCAATATATATAGGAAGATGTGGTATGAGTGCCAATGAGACAACTCTCCATCAACGTAAAAATCTATAAAAGTAAACCATTATAGGCCAAGGTACGGCCTTTAATACGGAGCCTTGGCTCACACCGAACAGCACGCTATAAAGGGCCCCAAAAAAATACTAATGTTAAACCATTTAAACGGGAAAAACCAACGGTCTAATCTATATAAAAACGAGAAGCATGGTTGAGCCGTTAGAGCAAATGGATAAATACATTCAGACAAACAAAATCTAGGTATTTTTTTTTTATATATTTTATGTGAAAATGACAATAAAAATGATGGTCGTAGTGTGAACGTAGTAAGGTCGTGAGAAGAGCGTGATGAGGACGGCAAGGGCGTGTTAGAATCGTGCTATGGTCGTGCACAGCGTGGTAAACTCGTAGTGGAAGCGTAGTTGGGTCGCGGTGAGAACGTGATGGTCGTAGTAAGGTCGTGATAACGTCGCTGTGAGATCGTAGCGCAATCTCTCCGAAAAGAATCACGCTTTCGCTACGCTCTCGCTACGCTCTCGCTACGATCGTACAGCGACCTTTGCGATCTTACCACGATCTTAGTACGCTTCTACTACGACCTAATTTCGCCACGACCGCACCACGTTTGTTTTGAACATGTTCAAAGTTGGCCACGCTCTTCACGATCTTGAAAACCTCACCACGACCGTGGTACGACCTTACTGCGACCTACACGATCGTACCACGATCATCAAAATTTGCATTTTTTTCACAGATCGTAGTGCGATCGTGGCCTAGTGGGACTAGGGTATTAAAGATCATTGAGAACTAAAATTCCGAAAATATTTGCTAATGACATTAATGACGAGAACATGAAATTATAATGCCATAACATCAACTGCTAACCAAGATTCAAGATGTCTGTGTTTTCAAAAGCCAAAAATTGATTGAGTGAAAACAAAACAGGGTTACAAACCAAAACAGAAGGAAACACATCAACTATCAGAGTAAATCACCTGAGTGCAACAAAATAAAACACCAACACACATAAAACGAATTATTTGTTATCAACTGCCATATTCCTAACTTGGTGGCAAAGGCCAATAAGAAGTGACAATTCAGAACCAAAAACATGTACAATAGAACTGGTTGATTTTTCTATCCGTTGTTTGGGCAGGCGTTGTTGAAAAGTCATCTCTACCTTTGATTGTAAAACCTCCATTGATAAGGAGAAAAACAGGGTTTAAGTGCAAACCACATGATTTGCCATAGCGTTGCTATTTTCGTTTGAATGGCCCTTTGGTATCTTTCGTCTCTTTGGTGTATCTGCAAGTAAGATGGTACATGTGTATATACAACATGTTTACTATCATGTGCATCATATATTTTAAAGTTAATTATAGAATAACTAATCGAAGAATTCAAATAGAGAAAAATATTCAACGAGTGACTAAATAACACATTAAGTTGATGAATGCGCGTAGCGAATGAGTTTTAAAATTATCAGTGTTGTTCCGTCGCGAGTTGAATATTTTTCTATATTTAAATTCTTTGATTAGTTATTCTTTATATACATTGGCACATTGCTTTTTTTATGAAATTAAAGTAGAAAATGTAAGGAACTATATTATGTACTACGCATTCACAGTTTGTTTTGATCCGACGTCTTGACAACGGCTAGTGTTGTATGACGTCAGAAGAGTGAAATAAACACGTTTATTTGACATATGAAAGTATCGGTTTTTATTTCAATGGGAATTTAATATAATTCATTGCTAACAATGTATAATATATAATTTTAATGATCCTGTACTTTCTGGCAAAGAAGGTACTATGTTTAAACATACCTTTTTAGTTAAAAATGACCAAGTCATCTAATATTATCGTCATTGTATACCTTGTGTAGTTTTAAAAATATATGGTTCAGGGACAAATATTGTTTTATGTATTTGTATTTGATCCTTTTGATTCTTGATTTAAACACTTAAAACGCTCTTCTGAATCACTTTGCTTACATTCATATTTCTTATTATGTAGATAATTCCCCTCCAGTTGTTAAAATTTCTGTTAAAGAGCCTGTCGTAATGGATGATAATGTAACTCTCACTTGTCATATAACTTCCTTGACTGATGACACAAAAATAATGTGGTTCGTGCAAAATGAAACGTTTTTGATAGCAATAAACAACAATGATAAGTACAAGGTAACAACCAGCAAGTCACAGCAGCTGTCTAACTTAACAATAACATCTGTTAGGCACGAAGACGAAATGAATTATACGTGCAAGGCAACAAATTTTATACAGACAGGGAAAAGTTATCCAATGCATTTGAGTGTATTTGAAAGTAAGACTTTATTCATATATGTACCATGCAAGTATGCTATACCAGTTACGAATACTACTTCTTTATTCATTCAATCGTGCTGAGAAAATACTTTTTTACATGTCATAAAATATTGTAGAGACAACTTGACTTCATGCAAATATACCTGATTTTAAAAACTGATCGGTTCCAGAATTGGCAAAATAAAGGCAAAAGAAGTATACCGCTTTTATAAAAGTCATACATCGATTGAGAGAAATTAAATCCGGAATACAAACAACAACCGAGTGTAACACATTAACTTAAAGAGGATGTATGTCATTTGTTTTGCTGAATATTGCTTTGTGTTGTGGTGCTTACATTACAATATGATTACATTTAAAATAACGAGATAGAAAGCTAGGTAAACATAAGTCAAATACGAATCGAGATTGACCTGCATTGAAGTACTGTAATTTTGATTACATCTTCATCTCTGGCTGATATTTTTCTTAAGGCGTTTATACCACAGCTTTTAATTTGTACGTATAATGATTCACTCTTAAAAAAACCTCAAATCCTAATTACAGCCATTAATTATATATAAGGGCAGTAAGAACATAACACAAATATTCAAATATTTGACAGAACACGCAGTTTTCAATATATGAAAGATTTCATCCGTTTCCTTATTGGGAACAAAATGTACTTTAGTTAGATAATATCCGTATAAAAAGTATGCACGCATATATAGCAGGACATATCCTGATGCTCTCAATGACCTTTTGCGATTTCCCAATTTTTGTAAATCCTGATTGTAATTTTACAGATCCTATTGTAAACGTTTCGAAAATTATTGCGGCTAAAGCTGGAACTAACACAACAATATGGTGTGAAGTGCCTACATCATCTAAAGTAACAGGTATCTCCTGGATAAAGAATGGTCGTGTCATACAAATTACAAATAGTACAAAATATGGTGGAGGAACCATATCGTCTCCTTCTCTGGAGATCTCCAACGTACAACAGGTGGAAGAAGGGAATTATACATGTCTGGCAACAAATCCGATAGGAACAGGGAATCAAACTGTGTTTTTGGCTATTGTTTTAGGTAAATTATTGAAATCAATATATTTCGTTTAATTGGTATCATTATAAGTATTGCAAATGTTTAATAACATTCGCCATTCAATATTATCATTCGACTATATTATCTGAGATGTTCAAGAAAATGTCTTAGTATTTGTCATTAAAACGAACATAACCAAGTTTTAATTTATAATATTTTACATAATAACCTTTATGTAAATATTAGAAAGTTTGAAGATAAAAAAAAACAGTTCATACGTAATGCCAACAAAGCATATAGTGTTGACTTAAATGTATGTTTCATAATATCTATCCTTTCTATTAATAGATCCTATCGCAAACATTTCGAGTGAGTCTGTTATACTGGGGAATAACATAACCGTATCCTGTTATGTTCATTTGTCAATTAAAGAGACAAAAATCACGTGGCTGAAAAATGACAAAATAATACAAATAAAAGGAAATGAGAAATATGATGCCGGAACTTTTTCATATGAGATATACCATGTGCAACTGGAAGATGAAGGACACTATACATGTCAAGCATCAAGCCCTATAGGAATAGTGACAAGTCAACCTGTATCCTTGAGCGTTATTACATGTAAGTCATCATTATAATATTTATAATAAATATTTCGTTGTATGCCACCCTTGCAATAGTAACGAAACATTATATTTTCTAATATAGTGGTCTATCAGTAGAACATACGATATTGGCCTTCTGCGTTCATGCCAAATAAGAGGTTATTATGTTGAACTGTTACACTATTGTCCAAAGTAAACGGAGATTTGAGCACTTGTAGACATGTTTAAACCCGACAAAATCATTGTTTTGACTTTTCAAATGAAGAGCCTGTTATTAAGTGGACATCATTCGTTGCTGTCTATCATATATGTTCTAAATAAATTGATTTACATATGAATCTGGTAGTTGGTGTGCTCGTTTATACTGTAACGTATTATATATATATATATAAAATCACACTTAACGTTTAATTCCTGGAAATGATCTGATATTTATAAACTTCTCTTTTGCGGGAAATAATTCGGTAGTAAAAACAATGTATTTATCTTGTTGATTGAAAGTGTGTTCCTGCTATTTTAGAAATAATGTTAGGTTAATATCATATATAATTTATCGGGAAAAATCCCTTTTAGCACGCGAATATCAACCACTTAGCTTGATAATTGTTGACATGAATAAGTATCAAATTGATTTAAAAAATATATCGGCAATTATGTGTTAGTAAGATCAGATTTATTTTCGATACTAGATTTCTGCAGAACTATGTTTTCAATTTGTTCTTCATACGATCATACGATGTACTGTATGGCACGATATTTACTTTATTCACCTTTTTGTTTGTTTTTTTCTTTGATGTGAAAAAACAAGAAAGTAATGATGAATTCACTTTCTGAAAATATTTACTTAAAGAGTGTCAAGTGTGTACTGAGAACAACTAGTTGAAAATCATTTTTCATTTCTATTATCAGTTCCAATCGCTAATATATCGGATATTGCACCTGCAAAAGCTGGAACTAACATTACTATATCATGTTATGTTCCGTCTTCGTCTAAAGCAACAAATATTACCTGGTTAAAGGATGGTGTTATAATAAATATCACCAGAAATAGGAAGTATGGTGGAGGAACTGTGTCATCTCCCTCCCTTCAAATTTACCACCTACGACTTGCAGATGAAGGAAATTATACATGTCAGGCAACAAATATTATAGACATAGGGAGGAGTCAACCTGTCTTCCTAACAGTAAATTTGGGTACGTTGTTTTCTTTTTTAGTAAAATATTATTATTAATATTATAATAACAATTGTTTGCTTGATGTACTAGGGGGAGAGGGGACTCGATGGCCAAGTAGTCTAAGTAGTTCTACTACTGTAATCAATAGTCAATTTAACACTGTGGTTGTGAATCCAAACCCCGCTCATGCGTTTGCACTCAATTCACATCTTAATTGACTAGAATTGTCATTAAAGTTTAATATTCAAGGAATCTAAACCAAGTCGGATACACAATGCAAACATTGTTGCGTAATGGTTAATGACAAAAAAATTGACTACATGTTTTCACTGGTAGTTTTGCTAAAGTACTAAATAGTCAAGCTATTCATTCATTTTCATTTGTTATATCTGTATCATAGCTACAATACAAATATATCTAAAAATGGAAATAATGCGTTATTAAATTACTTGGGTATGTAAGAATCTAGGTTATATTTTTTCTACATAGGTACGTAGCAAGTAAATTATATAGTACATAAAGACTCGTGTCCGAATAAACTTTACAGCTTAATACTATGTTTTTAATTTGTTATTAACAGTTCCACCAGTTGTTAGTATATCGGAGATCAAACCTGCTGCCATGAGAACAAATATAACTTTGATTTGTAATATAAATTCTTTGACTGAAGAAATAAATGTCACATGGTTTAAGAACAGTGTAATCTTAAATATACAAGATACTGATACGTCACATACAATCGGAGGATCTGTTTTTCATCAAACCCTGACTTTAAATTTCCTTGAGGTAGACGACGGGGGAAACTATAGTTGTAAAGCTACAAATAAAGCAGGCGATGGGTTAAGTAAGCTTGTACATCTAAGTCTGTTTGAAAGTAAGTTCATTGATTATCTTATCTATGATCATTTGAACAGATTTAAAGTCATGCCATGTACAAGGATTCAAAGCAAATATATCTGAATACAGGTTTTCTTTAATAAAAAAAAACCAATTCCATCTAGAAAAATGCGAGCTGAAAAATTCAAAATTGTACAAATGATAGCTTGATTAAAAAGTATACACAATGTACAAGGTGGTTTTACCTTAAATAGGTTTGTCATCAACATCCACGTCAACATAAATCACTTAATAGCTAGTATATTATTGTATCAAGAAGCTGAAAATCGTTTTACGATTTATTGTGTTATGAATTCTCAAACACATATTTTCATTGTCTGAAACAACACCCTTACAGGTGACGTCTGCCCTGTCGAAAAAAAAAACGTCGTTCCGCATCTTTTTTCCGTTCATAAGATACCTTCATTATTTTTTTTTTAATCTAGAAGATTCATTAATCGGTTAACAACTCTAGAATATAATCAATCAACATACTAATATTGAAGTGAGATTATAAATGTATAATGTCCCTCGTTATAATTTATTTTATTGTCTTTTTCAGATGTCACAAAGGAAACATCATCATTGCATACCAGTGGAGCACACATATTCTCATCATATCCGTTATATTCAACTGAAACATTTGAGTCTTCGAAAACAACACACCTAAGTTCATATGAATCTCCAAAAAGGACATTGACTTCCACACAAATCTTACAATCATTTAGCAAAATACCAGTACCAACAGCTAGTGTAAAACACATTGAACCAACTTATTTCGTGCAAACAAGTGCTACAACTTTATATAATATTCACCCTTCTTCAACCAGTTTAACACTACAGGTAATTTTAAAAGTTCATATAGTTGCAAATAAAGAAATCCGAAGTTAAAGAGATGATATTAATTCAAATTGAACCAAAATACAGCTACTTTATAAATATGCGAAGATGTGGTTTGAGTGCCATTGAGACAACTCTCCATTCAGGTCACAATTTGTAAAAGTAAACATTTATAGGTCAAAGTACGGTTTTCAACACGTAGCCTTGCCTCGCATATAACAGCAAGATATAAAGGGCCCAAAAAAATTGTGTAAACAAAGTTTATTTATGACACAAACGAAATATTAGAATCATTAATTTAACAGCAGTTAAAGTATATTTGATATTCAAACCAAAAGTACTGAACACAAAGAATTCACCCGTTCATCACATTCGTTGTATTGAAATAAAACAAGCAATACTTCGAAAACAACGTATATATTTTCCATGATTTAATGAATTTAATATTCAACAATATGTCATATATTTAACATACAGCATCCTTTGATTTTGTTTTGAATAATTTTTGAATAAAATATATTGTTATTTGTAACCTAGACCCTTATTTTCAATTTCTGCTATTTTTTCATTTTTAGGCAAATAGTGATAATCGAACAAATGTAAATGCTTGGATTATAACGACTGTCATCATTTGTATTGTGGAAGCAATTGTTATTACCCTAGTCGTCTATATTAGATGGTAAGTTTATGTTAGACTGGCATTGTTTCAAAGTATGTGCATATAGCTCTATACATTGTAGAATAGTGCTTCCAAGGGTTAACTAAACACATGTAACGAGGATGTATCACATTTGATGTATTTTACATAATAATATGAATCTAACTTACACATGCACAATTACCATGGTAATATTAATCGCAACAAATGTTATAGGGAAATATACATCTAAATTTAACATCTAGCATCTATATTAAAAAAATGGTTTTAATATATCAATCATTTTCAAATGTTGACGAAACAGTATCTTGTTAAATACCTGTACATTACTTTTTTCTTTACTTATTGCAATAACTAATGATAAGAACAGAACTGTTAACTGTCCAAGCATAACATGAACTATTAACTTTACAAGCTTTATTTATAGATTTTGTTATAGACAATTATATTGAGTATAATTCTTCTTCTCCGACTTTTTTCAGCAAAGAAAAATATAATTTGATTCAAATTATTGTGTGCAAGGAATTTCGCATATACTAAAATGACAATGCTGAAATACTGCAATATGTCGGTGTTGACGTATACATGGTGTTCGGTAGAATAGTAATACTAATTTAACAAGCTTTTGTAGGTTAAAAAGAAAACAGAATATTAAAGATGAGATGCACAGGTTAGTTGTTAAGTCTTTTTAGGCACTTTTCTTTAAAAAATATCTTTAATGAACATCGGCTGAAATTATTTTTTCTCAGGTTTTACGGTCACAATCATACATTGGTTGCTATGCACATATGTAAGTGTCTTTACTTTCAAACGTTTTCATGTCTTTAAATACAAGAATATTCGTCTAATCTGTTAATTCCCCTATTATTTCATTTTTGATCGTGTCATAATATCTGAGTATGAATTGTCACGACGTGTGATGCATAAATGGCAGAAGACGCATTTCTATTTGCGCATCTGCATTTGAAGTTCAAAATTATTCGGTCATATTCCTGACTTGGTACAGGCATTTTCTTATTTGGATTAAACCTGGTAATATATCTAGCTAAACCTCTCACGTCGCATAAAATTCCATTATATCGACAACATTGTTGAAATAAAACAGACAGACATAATAGGTAAATATGTCAACAATATGAATACAGCAATCAACATTATGTTATCACCTTAATCACTATAAAAAAATAATAATATGTAAACAAACATTTTCCATGTCACAAAAACAACGAGGGGATATGCAAGTACAGTGTACGTAGTCTTATGTATAAAAAAAAGACAAAAAGGCATATATACAAAGAATATTAGCAAAAAATGAAAGACAAGAATACAAATAATATACTAAAACAATAACATAATGACGTGGTCTATAAGTATAGAGCCATGTCATATAAGAGAAAAGAAACGTAAACGAACAATAACACAATAACGAGATTTTTAAGTACAGAGCCAAATCAGATTGATTACACCAGAATCAGTTAAAGTCATAGTCTTAGTATCAAGAATCTATACTACAAGACAATCGTATATTGTTTGTGAAGTTGATACGGAATACTTATCATCATTGTCTTGCTACCTTCGAATGAACTTTTTTACAAAAAGGACGAGACACGTTCTTAATCATACCCCTAATTCATCAACTTTCTACTCAGACACCGGTGACGTTTAACAAAGTCTGAGTAGTTGCTGCATGCTCTTAAATACCGAATAAGTTGGGACATGTGTATCCCATATGCAGGTAAAGTTGGTATATTGCGAATACGGAGCCTTGGCTCACACCGAATGCTAGGATATAAAGAACCGCATAAATGACTACTGTAAAATAATTCAAACACGAAAACCAACTGTCTATTTTTTATGAAAAAAGAACGAAAAACGAGAGCCACGTATGAACCACACAAACAAACGACAACCACTGAACACACATCAGGCTACGTACGTAGGTCAGGTGAATACACATGCAGCGGATTTACACGATTAAACAGGTTCCAACCATTACACTCAACTGAAATAATATATGTTTATCAATATGTTATAACCAGATGCTCCGCAGGGTGCAGCTTTATACGTCCGCAGAGGTCGAACCCTGAACGGTTGGGGCTAGTATGGACACAACATTTAAACTGGATACAGCTCTGAATTTGGATTGTGATTAAATAGTTGACACAGCATAGGTTTCTGACACAGAATGAATATGGTCTAATCAATTTAAAATGTTTTTTTGTTTGCTTTTGAGCAATCCACTATGCTGTTGAATATTAATCCTTTGATATTTGAAGAAATTTTCTTTTTCATTTCTGAAATCTGAAATAAGAAAAATTGAACCCCACCAATTTTTTTCACCTCCCCTTTCCCTTATTCCAAAAAAGATCTCAATTCAAATTTCTAATGGAGTTTTCAACCATAACTACTCATTTGGATACATCATAAAATATAAAATGTCATACAGTCATGATTTAAGTTGATTTGACTACTATTCTGGACAAAGAAAGATGACTCCAATGCAACATTTTATATTGGCAAATTTCCAATGAAGTTCATTAAACTAAAGTTTTTGGCTAATTTCCAATGGAATTTATTAATAACAAAGTTTTTTGGCAAATTTCCAATATACATAATTTAAGAGCAGTTTAGGTGAGCTATTCAAAATGAGTTTCAATTACCAACCTTTCACTCTGTTAAATTATGTTTTGTACTTAAGTAATTGTCCATTAACCTGGAAACCCTTTCCCCCCTTTTTTGCACCTTATTCCTTAACGATTTGAGCCATAAATCCTAAAGACAATTCTTACCATTCCTTTGTGGTATTCCAATATCCAAAATCTAAATACATGGTTAGATTCATCATATCAAAGAACCCCAATAATTCAATTTTTTTGTAATTTATTTTTATTTCATCTGAAAATACACCAAGTATATATTGTGATACATAATTATATAATTAATTCCTAATACATATAATGATATTAAATTTTTCAATAACAGTCTAAAATTAAAAAGTTAGTTATGCTAGTTGTTCTAAATTTTCTACTGGATCATACACATCCTTTATCACTCTTGATTAGAATACCTGAATATTCTGATAAGGTTAATGATTGCATCAGCCTTCTCCTATAGCCACATGCATCACTGCCTATACAGTGATGTAAAACATGAGAGGTACCAGGAGAGGCCACCAGAGATCATTAACAGATAACATGTTGGACAATATGTTGGACAGAGTCACATAATAAATGTCAACCTAAGTCAAGGGGAGATAATTCAAATACAATCAAACAAAAACTAGTATATCAATATATATATATAACAATAGCAATAAACATAGATAGTACTTTTAAGATGCACACAAATCACTGTTCAGTTGTGATGGGCATCAACATATTATTAATTCTACATGAACTATTATAAAGCCTTAAGTAAGTACATACATAGAAAGATCTCTCCTCACATGTGAACTAAGTTTTTAATTAATTCCCATTTACTTTCAAATTTCTCTCTTGCTCTAGGGGATCTGTAAAAGGAGGTAGATATTTTTTCTATTTTGTAGGAATTTTTAATCATAGCTATGGCACCTTTAAGAGTCAGTAATGAAGTATTAAAGCGACATGTATAAATATAATATTTAACCAGAATAGTGAATAAGTTTAGGGAAATATCCCAAGACTCTGACCCAAGAACAATATTTTCCACATTAAGAATTAAAGTTGAATTACTTTCAACTAGAAAAAGTGCTGCAATTTCTAACCACAAATTTCTAACTAGCATACATTCCCAGAAAAGGTGACGTATAGTTTCTTTAGTTTCATTACAGAAACTACATAAGTTAGTTTCTTTTAACCCGTATTTCTGCAATAATGCATTTGTAGCGAGAGTTCTATGTAAAATCTTAAACTGGAACATACTAAATTTGTTGTTTTGAGTGCAACAAAAGGGTAAACTATAAATGAAATCCCAATTTTCTATATGAATGCCTAGTTCCTTACACATTTTGTCTTCTTGTTTTGTAGAACGTTCTGTGTACATTGACAAGAATTTTTTATAAAAGAACTGACATGACTTATTATTGTTTTTTATAAATTCAAATTTATCGTTAGATATGTGAGTAATTTTCTCTGAAGTAGTGATTAAATTTTTCCAGTCTTTTGGTATCATATGCAGCAAAGAATGGTATTCCAAGAAATTAATATTAAGATTATATTTTTCGCAGAATTCTTTTAAAGTTAAAAAATTACTGTTTTCATCAAGTAAATCACCTATAAAGAAAACTCCTGATTCAACCCACCTCTGGTAAAAGACAGTTTTATTATTAATTTTCAAACTCTTGTTTAGCCGTATGGATTGTTTCATGATCCCTTCAGCAGTGCCATTAGTGACAGTGTTTAGGATATTCCAGTTTAGTAAAATATCTTTCCAGAAATTATTAAAATTTGAAGAAATCTTTTGGATACCATCAGGGGTCATCAACCATATTTTGTCTGCTCCTAATCTGTTGTATTGATCTATTTACAATGTTTTCCATGGGGATATATTCAAGGGGTCTAAAAGTTTATTTATCCATGTCATCTTTAATGAATAACAAAAGGATCTTATATCTGGCATTTTCAACCCCCCATTTTCAAATAATCCTATCATAACTTTTCTTTTAATCTTGTCTGGTTTTCCTGACCACAAGAAACTAAAAAAAATATTTTGAATTTCTTTTATTTTATCATCCGAAGGATTTGGCAAAACTGTCAATGATTGAATTAGAATATGTAAAGCTAGTGATTTAATGACAGTGATCTTTCCCATATATGTTAAATCTCTATAAACCCAGGAATTTAGCAGACTCTGTATTTTTTTTATTTTTTCTTCAAAATTTACAAGCGTTTTATTTTCGCTGAACAGATCAAATTTTATTCCTAAAAGTTTAAATTTTCCTGAATGATTCCAGTTCAAATTTCTTGTAGTTGTTAGTTTATCCCTTGAGTTAATCTTTGACCCAATCCATATGGCTTCCGTTTTATCAAAATTAGCCCTAAGTCCAGCACACTCAGAAAATTTTTCCAAAGTATATAAACATTTATCTAAAGATTTCTCATCCTCGTCTAATAAGAGACATGAGTCATCTGCATACTGGCTTAGTAGATACTCAGAATCATTTATTTTCATACCATTTATATCTGGGTTATTTTTAAGTGCAGCACTCATAAGCTCTAAAGATAATTTAAAGAGATATGGAGATAGAGGATCACCTTGTTTAACACCCCGACCAATAATTCAATTTTTGATGAAATCAAAAAAAGTTCAATTTTGAACCCTATAGACCTCAAAGTGGACCAAATTGATAACCGGTCCTAAATATTAAAAATCTAAATACATGGTTAGATTCAGCATATTGAAGAACCCCATATATTGAATTTTTGTTGAAATCAAACAAAGTTTAATTTTGGACCCCGATTTTGACCAACTTGAAAAACTGGGCCCATAATAAAAAAAACTAAGTACATGTTTAGATTCAGCATATCAAAGAATCCCAAGAATTCGATTTTTGTTAAAATCAAACTAAGATTAATTTTGGATCCTTTGGACCTTAATGTAGACCAATTTGAAAACGGGACCAAAGATTCAGAATCTTAATACAAAGGTAAGATTCGGTATATCAAAGTATCCCAATAGTTCAATTTTTGATGAAATAAAAAAAAAGTTTAATTTTGGACCATTTTGGCCCCTAATTCTTTGATACCAAAACTCCCAAAATCAATCCAAACCTTCCTTTTGTGGTCATAAACCGTTTGTTAAAATTTCATAGATTTCTATTAACTTATACTAAAGTTATAGTGAAAAAAAACCCGCTTATTTTGGAACCTGTTTTTGGCCCCCAATTCCTAAACTGTTATGACTTAAACTCCCAAAATCAATCCCAACCTTCTTTTTGTGGTCATAGACCTTATATTAAAATTTCATAAATTTCTGTTTAGTTATTCTAAAATTATTGTGCGAAAACCAAGAAAAATGTTTATTTAGGCTCATTTTGACCCCTAAATCCTAAACAGTTGGGACCAAAACATCCAAAATCAATCCCAACCTTCCTTTTATGGTCATAAACCTTGTGTTTAAACTTCAAAGATTTCTATTTACTTTTACTAAAGTTAGAGTGCGAAAACCAAATGTCTTCGGACGACGACGACGACGACGACTACGGACAACGACGACGCTAACGAGATACCAATATACGACCAAATTTTTTCGATTTTTGCGGTCGTATAAAAATCATAGATAACAGAATTCTAAATGCGACAGACGCGCGTCCGGCCTACAAAAGACAATGATTCTCAAATCAAAACATTTTCAAAAGGCAAAATAAAGAACCTAGTAATAGACCACCGAGAACTTTACTGGAAGGTTTTTCCTGATAAAGCTAAGGTTATCTATGACTTAGGTCAAAAATCCTTAGTATTTTTAAAATTCAAAGTGTTGTAAACAGATGATGTACAATTTTGACAATATCAATGATCATTTGTGACAACACACAGACGTGCTGGCTACTGGGCTGGTGAACCCGTCTAGAACCTCCATCAACAGTGGCATATAAATAGACTCATCATATATACCAGAATTAAAATAGTTAGACATTAGTTTCAATATGAAAGACTCATTATTGACGATCAAATCACAACGTTAAATAATTACATGCAATATCCTTACTTTTAGGAAAATAAGAGATCAACAACAGGAAATGATGGATAATTTAACGTAAGTAATTTAATTTAAAAATAACTTAAGTCCATTTTAATGTCTATATGCCACTGTTCATTACAATTCTGTTACGAATAGGTATTTGTTTTAGTGATATCAAAATCAATGTGAATCAACCCACCACTTTTGTTTGAAAAAGGCTTCTTCTAAGTCCGTTATTTAGTTCTACAAATTTAACTTTCTAACACTCATGTTTGATATCGAACTAATATGTGATAACTTGATCGTTCCTTTTTGCCACAGAAACCATGTACGAATAGAATTCAAATTATCAGCATACAATATAAAGTGTTGCAAATACATATTACAAGATCAAATATCAAATTATTATACCAAGTCGGAAACATCTGACAACGCCATCAAAATATAAAAAAAGTTAAACAAAAGAAATAAAGAAATTTCATCATATGACAAGTTTAACTACTTCATTAAAAGAACGATCTGCAGCTTTTTGACTGTCTACTTACTTCTTATAAATAAATTGATCATTTCATCAAAAGAAATATACAAAATCACTGAATCCGCTATTCCGAGGTTGATTTTACCACTAATTTTCCTTTTTTTTTTTATGAAATTCAATAAATTAACAAAAAATAAACCATCTAAATCAATTTTGAACGATTATATTCCTGTTATAACTCTTCTGATATCATATACGCGTATATATGTCTACATATAGAGATTTGATCGTTGTTTATTCATAGATTTATTGTTATCAAACAAATATACCTATCTACATTTTATTTATATGCCATAGTCACACCTCATCATGTCGTCTTCTTGTTTTCTATAGGATTCTAATGTAGTATCAGAATTATTTTTAAAAATTTTACAGCATTCAAAATTGTATAACAAAAATATTTAAAGTGCGCTTAAACCATTTTCTCAACATGCTCAACGTAATATTTTTATATCAACAGCCAATGATAGACATTTTCGCCTTGCAGTCGAATAATAGTGAAAAATAAATTAACAAACATATAGAACTCCGACGTTATGATTGCTTTACACATGTTTAGTAAATTATTCGTCAGATCTGAAGCATTCGATACACAATGTAAATATGATATAGGGGCCATCAGTATCAATCATCTATGAAATCAATTCAGCAACACAATTTTAATTCGTTTGATCAATGGTGTATGCAAAAAGGCCCACAACTGATCTGCGCGAACAATCTGTTTACATAAACTACAAATCTACCTAATGAATTAAGAAATGGTCTTATGTTTATTTTGCTGTTTGTTTAAGGTTAGGACTACAAAATTGCAATGGGTTTTCTGGCTAATTGAAGTCAGACAATTTCGTCATAACTTTGTAAATTATTCCTTTTTAGTGATGCAATATGACTAATTATGAATTATTCATTACTAGGATCGGGACGCAAAGTGTTATATTGGGTAACGGAACGTAAGTAATTAAGTTACAAAAAAAAAGATATATTCTAAAGAAAGCATTCGGTTGGTCTCACATTAAAAGCCTTAATTTGGGAACAATTGGATAACTCAAATGAAACCCTATATGGTGCGTCGACATGTTAAGCTTCTCTACCTACTGGGCATGCATCACCCGCTATACAGATGCACATTCAAGCAAAGTATTACAATCGAGAATAGGACAATTGTCTAGAATTTGCATTACTTCACAATCGGGAATAGGACACAGTTCAACTAATTTTAATGGGATATTTCTGTATATATATATTATAAACATAAAGGAGTAGATTATATAAGACCCCTTTTTTGCCCCAAAATATAGCAGTTTTACAAAGTTGTAAAAATGTAATCTTTTAGCTATTTATTGGAAAGAAGAATGCTCCTGCTACATAAATATGGACTGTTTTTGACTATACACTGCACATATATCGGGTACTAACATCATTAAGTCATGCTAAATTACTTAATGACTTAATCAGTTAAAATCTTTCACATAAACAAATTGAATAAATTATAATAGACACTCAAGTGTTTAAAAAGTGATCAAAATCTTTCGTTAGATGAACCTGAAATTTGAGGCCAAAATCGGCCCTTACCGGACCTACTCCTTTTAGCGTTTACTAAATTGTAATTTAGAATTAGAAATTGTTTCACTATGTATTAAGATTATGGTTTTACTTTCTTACTATGATACTCAAAAGTTTAGCTTGAGGATGTGTTGGGTCGTTGTCTCTTTGAAACATTGTCCATTTCCATTCTTGATTTTATAATGTGAATTAAAAAAAATCTTGAATTTTAAATTGATACCTTAAGTAAAAAGTGAATAAGCTTAAAAGATTTATAGGTCTGACTTCATTTCGGGGTACAAATGTACTTGATATTTATAATTTCGGACCTTATATTTGCATTTGAATTACTTGGGTTTCAAATTGAAAGAAAATAAATCTAGTGTTTGCTTAAATTTTGACAAATAATCGCTTATGAGATAAAGAGGTCTTATATGAAAAGAAAATAAATGGGGGTTATCGGGCAAATGATTTGCCTTGTATTGGAATGAAAAAATCTAAAGAGTCCAAACATCTGTTAAAAAATCCTAAACCTCACCAAAGTACATCCGTAAATTGGTCAGACTTTGATAATATTAAACATATAAAGTGGGAGACCAAAAAAGGAATAGAGCAAACTAGAAATCGATAAGCAATGGGCAATATTAATTGTTGTTAGTTCAAATACAATGCCATATGAATGAACAGGTAAATAGATATGAGAAGATGTTGTATGAGTGCTAATGCGACAACTCTCCATCCAAGTCACAGTTAGTCAAATAAACCATTATATGACAAAGTACGGTCTTCAATAGGGAGTCCTCACCCACACCGAACATGAAACAGACATTATGGAGGTATAAAATAAAGGCAACAGTAGTATACCGCTGTTCAAAACTCATAAATCGATAGAAAAAAACAAATCAGTGTTGCAAACTAAAACTGAGGGAAACGCATTAAATATAAGAGAACAACGACACAACATTAAAATGTAACACACACGGAAACGTACTAAGCATTATACAAAATCCAATGAGAATAACAAATATAACATCAAAACTAAATGCATGAAAACTTTATAGCTCGCACTGTACGCACCTTAACTTTTTGTCATAACTTTGACATTTGTGACAATTTAAGTACATGTCTTTACGGGTAATAAGTATAATTAAGCACATATATATGAAATACTTTCTTATATTGAAGCAATTAGACGCATATGGTATTATGTTTTGATAGGTATAGAGGAACGCCAAGTTTTATAATGGACAACGGAACGTAAGTGATTGGTTGTATTAATGAAGGCACATGTTGCGCCTCACACTTATTTGCTAGAAAAGACGTTACTTAAATATACACGTCATGAAATACCACCTTATTGAAGTTAAATTTATAAAAAAGCTGAATTCCCATCTAAAGTTTTTACATATATATGTAAATTAAGCTGTTACTTAATATCATTTGATACGCTGGTTTCAATATAAGTTATGCGTATGCCTTTTCATGAATAAATTCAAAGAAGGTTATTTATTGCATGATTTTGAAGCACTTTTCGTGATTTTCCTTCACCAGAAACGCTCAGCGAGAAACATTAAATTGTCGATCTTAACTTGATCAGACTTTTAATTTTTACATTAATTACCTTTTGCCAACAAAATGTAGACATACAATTAAATATTTGTGATATTCGAATGCTTTATAAAGACGAAATAAAATTGAGAATGGAAATGGGGAATGTGCCAAAGAGACAACAACCCGACTATAGAAAAAACAACAGCAGAAGGTCACCAACAGGTCTTCAATGTAGCGAGAAATTCCCGCACTCGGAGGCGTCCTTCAGCTGGCCCCTTAACAAATGTATACTAGTTCAGTGATAATGAACGCCATACTAAACTCCAAATTGTACACAAGAAACTAAAATTAAAATAATACAAGACTAACAAAGGCCAGAGGCTCCTGACTTGGGACAGGCGCAAAAATGCGGCGGGGTTAAACATGTTTGTGAGATCTCAACCCTCCCCCTATACCTCTAGCCAATGAAGAAAAGTAAACGCATACCAATACGCACATTAAAATCCAGTTCAAGAGAAGTCCGAGTCTGATGTCAGAAGATGTAACCAAAGAAAATAAGCAATATGACAATAATACATAAATAACATCAGACTACTTGCAGTTAACTGACATGCCAGCTCCAGACTTCAATTAAACTGACTGAAAGATTATGATTTTATCATATGAACATCAGGCACAATCCTTCCCGTTAGGGGTTTAGTATCATACCATCATAACATATATGAGAAGCACATAACCAGTGTCATGCCAACAACTGGTTTTTGAATAAAGGTGTTTAGTTCCGATGCAAAGACCCTATAAGTGAATCAATATTAACGCCAAAATATGCAATCTTTAATGACCTGACAACAGTATCGTAACTATATCCCTTCTTAATAAGTCTATTCAAAGGTTTTGTTAGTTTTTGAGGTGAATACTGACACCTTTGTGCTTTATAAAGAATATTTCCATAAAAAATTGGATGTGAAATACCTGAACGTATAAGAAGTCTGCATGTTGAGCTATATTTCCGAATGATGTCCATATACCGATGACAAAATTTAGTAAATGTTTTGACTAGTTTGTGATATCGAAAACCCTGGTGTAATAATTTTTCAGTAATACATAAATTTCTCTCGTTAAAATCTAAAACATTGTTACATACACGAGCGAATCGTACAAGTTGAGATATATAAACACCGTAAAATGGTGACAAGGAAACGTCACCATCTAAAAATGGCTAATTAAATAGGAAATGAAAAATCATCTCTTTTATCATAAATTGTGGTATTTAGCTTTCCGTTTGTGATATAGATATCAAGATCGAGGAAAGGGCAGTGGTCATTGTTAGTGTTAGCTTTATTTAAAGTAAGTACAACAGGATAAGTTTCTAAGACTACGAAAAGACAAGAGGAAAATGCTTTAAACCTAAAGACAGAACGAATAGATCCATCATAAACTTGTAGTTATCTAAGGCCGTGTTCACATTGATCTACACTCGGTTTGGTGATAGTGTAACTCACACATAAACTAAACATAATTACGTTCCCATTGATAAAACTCAATGTTTACATGTAGTTTAAATCATGTTTTGTCTACATGCATTCGATAGTCGATGTAAGCCTTGTGTAGGTTAAGTATACACAAAACTAGGTATTCAGAACTTTAATTGCCCCATGTATATTTAAAAAAAAAACTATTTTTATAAAAAAAAAATGATACTTATAACAGTTATTAATAAAGTTCTTTACAGAAATAGTTGACTAAACTTGATATATTTATTTGTTATTAAAACACTTTACGTAGCCTTATTAACCCCTAATCAAGACTTATCCATCATCATTACCGAACACATAATTTATTTGAAAAGGTCTTCCCGAATCGATTGGACGTACAGCCTGACAGAAATATTTGCCACTGGTCGTTATACTCAAATAACGATTCACACTTAAATGCATTACTGAAAAAAGGGTGAGGTTAATTGTTTGTTTGTGTAGCATCTCAGATCCGTTAAAATGCAATTAGAAATAAAAAAAAAAAAACATTCCCCCCTCCCTTGGCCAAATACTCCTTGGTGAAAAAATACCATTTGAAACAAACAGAAAAGATAGAAATGTAGTGATCCTTAACATCGCAATTTTATTCCTTCGACTGTAAACACGCCGATTGCGTGCCTACGTCTTAAATGCGTAGTCGAGACATCTTTAAACTACTGCAAATCATCCAAAATGACTTTCTTAAAGGAGCTTTACTTAAAAAAAAAGGGTGGGGGTCTAAGTCAGAATTTTTCTAGCGCAAAAGTTTATAATTAGCTTGTTTTTTTCGATGGTGTCATTCAATATTTAACACTATAATGTATGGGGAAACTTTGGATTCAGAATATTTGTTCATTCTAATCATCTGAATGACCCGATGTTTTTTTTTAATCAAATTGTGGAAAAATCCCCCTTTTTTTAAAGTCAAATGGTCGTTCCCTAACTGCTAGAAAGGTTGTTTCAAAATTTTAATTCGGTTTTACGTAATGATCATTTAAATGACACATAGTTTACAAGTGTGAACAAATGTTATGTACAGGTAACTAAACAAGGTGTATAGATGTGAACAAATTTAATGTAAAACTAGTATACATTACATTAAACCAAATGTAAACATGTTTAATGTACACGGCGTTTGGTGTGAACACTGCCTAAGGTACACCAAAATGGTTAGTACTCCCTACTTCAGTAGTTGCGCATGTTCATGGTTACTACAAATACGGAGTTAAGTCTTATAAAGTGATGTCACAATCAAGAAAGAGAAGACGGGATTACCGTAATGATAAGAACATGTTTGCTGTCATCTGTGACACATATGTTTTGTAACAAGGAGCCATCTCGTTCATGAACCAGGTATACTATTTCTTTTATAAATATAATGTGTTTTGAAAATCAATCAATTTTGTTTTCACAGATTGAGGACACAGCGCAGCATACTACCACTATATGCAACGTATGTAATTTAAAATAATTGTATAACGCTTATAATAGATCTACTTTGACACCATGTTACAAACTAAAAATACCAATTAACATATTAGTTAATTTGTAAATGGAACTCACTTCATGCTTAATAAAATACAAATGACACACATTAAGACGTACAATGTGTGCTATATTTAATTATGAAAAGTTAAGCCGTGTTCCCATTGACCTAAACTCGGTGTTGTGTTAGTGTAATTCACAGATAAAGTGAACACAATTAGGCCGTGTTCACACCAAACGCCATACAATTTGGACCTTTGGTTCTTTGTATTTTACAATCCAAAATGGAGGAAGACACCCATACCACCTTAAGATGAGAAAAAAATAACAAACTTTATCATTTAGCGTCTGGCGTACTAAATTATAATCCTGGTACCGTCGATAACTGTTTTAAACTTTATGTAACAGAATTAATTGCGATCAACGTCTAACATCTAATGATATACTTATCAAACTAATGCACTGTTGCAATAACTGTTTCAAATTTGATTTTAAATAAAATTTACCTTCATATTAAGATTTTCGTGTATTTACATAAAGTTACTATCTTGCATCTAATATAAGGAACGCATCTGTCTATTAACCGTTATATGATTTGTCAGGTCACGATGAGTCAGTAAAAAACCCAGTTCAATACAAATAAACTATGTTTTCTTTCCAGAATGGGAAGACACCATAGCACTTTGATGGAAACAGACAAGTATGTTCAAAAATACTTCGACTTCAGATTAATTTGAATAAAATTGAAAATGGAAATGGGGAATGTGTCAAAGAGACAACAACCCGACCATATAGCAAACAACAGCCGAAGGACACCGATGGGTCTTCAATGCAGCGAGAAAATCCCACACCCGGAGGTGTTCTTCAGCTGACTCCTTGACTTATATGTATACTAGGTCAGATATAACGGACATCATTCTAAACTGCGAATTATACTCAAGAAACTAAAATTAAAAATCATGCAAGACTAAAAAAGGCCAGAGGCTCCTAACTTGAGTCAGGCGCAAAAATGCGGCGTAGGTTAAACATTTAAACATGTTTTGTGAGATCACAACCCTCCCCCTGAATGTATTTGTCATGTACACGATCAAAACACTTATCCAATTATAAATATATAAACTTTTGTTTCGAAAGGTAAACCTATAAACAGATGGACAAATAATGTGTTGTTTTATTAAACATAGTGACGTTAAAGACAATAAGCGAAAAATTTAAAACAAACCAGGAAAAATGCTAACTAAAGGTATTGATACTAAAATGTATATAAAGATAATCAGACAGTTTTGTAACATCAACATTCGTTTTCCAATGTGCCAAAAAAAATCAACGTTTTAATATACAGATGTATAACAGAAAAACGCAAACAAATACCCAATCAATATTTTCATATATAACGAGAACAGATCAAAAGATTTCTCGTCCAATTTAAATGAAAATGAAAAAAAACACCATAGAAATATTTTCATAAAGAATTTGCTCCGTAAATGCCACAACGTCGAGCAAATGTTAAAAAACTCCAATCATTTGCCAAATGTTCTTATTCTGATATAAACTACAGTTATTTCTTTTGTTTTTGTTTTTATTTCTAATAACACGTGGAATTGTAATATTTTCTTTTAGTCCCATGTCAGAAGACTACCTGTATTCAGAAATCAATAAGTATGTATAATTATATGTTAACGAACATTATTTGAAATTCTCGACAAATCCTTATTTCAGCCAATGTCTCTTCTTTAAAGGACAAATCATGAAATCAACTCGTTGTATTTATATAATTATGGTTCTTGTACGTATTTTCTCATCAAGTACAAACTTAATGGTGGTTAGCTTTATCAGTGGAATTGCCATATAAACCCTTGTAAATACTTTTCAACCAAAGAATACAAAAATCAAGAAATAAGTGCCACGAAGTGTATGTGAATTTAATGAAAAAAAGGAAATATAAACTTTGACATTAAATTGAATAAATATGATCTG
Organism: Mytilus edulis; assembly: GCA_019925275.1. Lineage (NCBI taxonomy): Eukaryota > Metazoa > Mollusca > Bivalvia > Mytilida > Mytilidae > Mytilus > Mytilus edulis. The sequence continues at coordinate 19,967,617 of CM034360.1, forward strand.
TTAGGAAATTTGTTCCTTGTACTACTCATTAAGAAGAGGTAAGAGGAAAGAAAGTAAATAATACTAAAGCTTAACTATTGATATGATAACATGGTAGAGGATTGTAAATGATAAGTTAAATTTTGAGACAATCATGACATTTATCGACTGACAAAATACAAACCTTTATGTTATTTTGTAGAGTTCCTAGTGATAACCATCCTGATATTCCAAATGGAGGGTATGCATTAATTTTAAACAATGATTTCAAATTATAACTTCGTATTTGAAATTATTAATTGTGCAAATTGTGCATTTAAGACAAAGTATCGGGAAACATTAGTCAGAACATCAAGATTAAGTTACTGCTTATTACAAAACAGAACTTCAGAAAACTTTTGATTTGAGATTGGCTGGCTTCATCAGTCGATACTTTATCTTTTGTATTTGTCAGGGGAAAAAAATAAACGGGTTTTACTATTGTGTAGGTAGTTATTTGTCCCACCGATACTGACGATAGTCAGGTATTCCAGATGTGAACAAATTGCTTGTCAGCTTCCTGATAAAATAGTCAGAAAAGGGCTTTTAATACTATCAAATGATCAGGTGACATTTTCTAGCACTTTGTCTATACCGTAGCATGTTTCTGAATGTATCATTATATTCTAGTTTTTACCCCACTGCGACGTGATTTATATTCTATATTCCTAAAAAATCTATGTTAAAAAAATTTAAAATCATTAACAGGCTACAACCTCAGGAATCTATATATTTATAGACCCTTGGTTTTTTTTATACTGAACACGTAAAGCTCTATGGACTAAAATCATTTATAAGATAGTATTTCGAATTGTTAAACCATGTTATAACTGTGCAGATGATAAGCAAAACAATATAAAAAAATACGTCTTTTTACCGAAAAGACGCCTTAGATAATCCTTTAAATGATGTTTTGTCTAATACACTATATTAGTGATTTCCTATTATTATGAATTTTATTAAAGCCCGCAATATATCAGCAACACATGATTTTGGCTCATTATTATATAAATAATTTGGTGAAAAAAAAAGGATTTAAAAGAATCATGTACATATAAACAGCTTTTGATTGTTCACAAGATTATTTCTACCAACTTTAAACAAAGGGGTTTAAAAATACAGAAATATGTATTCAATGCCTTTATGTGCATATTGTTTTACCTTTTCCAGTCCAAGAACAGAAACAAGTCATGTTATAGAACAGTAAGTATATTTAATATTTTATATAAGAATAAGAATAAGCTCAAAATTAATACAACTACAGATCAAAAGATCAGTCTGATTTCGCAAAACACTTTTACAAAAGAGACATTAAATGAACAACATACATTCAATGAATAACTACACTAAATCAAAAAGGTTGAACACCACAAAAATGTATCTAAAATAATTAACTTAAGTAACTGAACGGGTTAGGAAAGTTTGTTACATTGATTTAACTCGTTGTTATTTTCATTGCAAGCAAAAGGCTGTTCATCAATTGAAGTGCAAGTACTTGCCTGATTTTTCGTTATACATACTACATAATCTTAAATTTGTGGAAGCTATCAAGTTTATATTTATTGTTTTAGTCCGGCATCAGAAGACTACCACTATACAGAAATTAACAAGTATGTGTAGTTGTATACATTAATCAACAAAGTTTAAATAACTTTTATAATCCATATCTACCCTTATTAGGTCAAGACATTATTATTCTTATTGAATGCTAACGATGGTCAGTCATAGTTCTGAAAAGGTTCCTTCGGTATTTTAATGAAATGAAATGCTCCATAATATGTATGCAGAGATAGCCTGTATCCGTGGATTCGACATGTATCAATGCATTTCCTTCTTCGTCCTTTTTAGTTCAAAAATTGACACCAGAATGTAGAGGTACATTTTTTGTACGGGTACTAAAATTATTAAAAAGAAATACAATCTTTGCGAAAAGAGGAACAATGAAATTACACAATGGATATATTTTGCCATTTGAATTTGAATGTTCTTGTGGTCATAATGTACAAAGGCAACTTTTGAGCTTCTTCGATAGACTTCAGTTTGGTAAAGAATAAGAAGAAGGGTAAACTAGATTGAAACTCCTTATAATAGTGCATGAATGCTAATAACAGGTAAGGCAATTGGAATGCTAACCTTGAATATAACTTAAATCGCTAGATGTATTGACTCAAATGCTTATGCTATAAGTTTGAATTTTACTTTTTGACATGCATGATTTTTTATTTTGCTTAATATTTTGTAGAGTTCGCAGATATAACAATCCGGTCGTTGCAAATGGAGAGTACGTATCTATAATATACATTATTTACCTACTATGACTTATTAGTATGACTTTTTTAACTTCTTTAACTTATAATTCGGTACAGCTTTATAGCGAAGGAATAATTTTTGGTTTGCTTTTATATTTAAAAAAAGGAGGCTTAAGGTATACGATTATAATATCCCTTGTTTGTCAATTGAAGTGATTTACCTTATGTCTTGAAACATTATTACACGGCTTAAAGTTTGAACACAAAAAGGGTTAGAAAATTAAAGCAAGTGTTTAGCTCATATTCTTATTTTTCTACAGAAACATACTTGTTGTATTTTATACAAGGAACTCCGGATGATCGAAACTTGACAATTAAAGCTTTCCTTTTGAGATTCTTTGTTTATTTGAATATTTCTAAGGCTTTTTCTTCCTTTTATTCCTTTTCTTCCTTTTGGTATTTTAATGTTTTCTTTCTTTGTTTCTGCGTTGTTATTTGTTCTTTGCTTTGTTTATAATTTGGTTTAGTTTTATTATGTTCATGTTTTATTTGTAATGTCTTCTATCAAAATGCATTTCTAACACCAGTTCTTTTAGAAAATAAATTGATGGTCATTAGCAAATGATTTATAATGCACATGTGAAATACGCTTTATCAGTTTAAATCGAGTATCACATACACAGGCAAATTTCACTCACATCAATTTCACGTGAAATTTAATTCATGTGAATCTCACGTGAAATTCACATGAATTTCACCTCAAACGAGCTTATACGTGAAACTCACATGAAATCAGTTTTTGTGAGTTTCATGTGAATCTCATGTAAAACTCATGTGAATTTCACATGAAAATCACGTAAATTTTTTTCACGTGAAATTCACATGAATTTTTAAAATAAAGTATTTCAAAAAACATCTAAATTTTTATATTTAATCAAAATCATGAAAAATATTAAATTTTTTTGTTGTAAATTTCACGTGAAATTCATGTGAAAAATTTCACATCAGATTCATATGAATCTCAATTCACGTGAAATTCACATGAACATTTTCACGTGAGTTTCATGTATAAGCTCGATTGAGGTGAATCTCACGTGAAATTTTTCATGTGAATTTCATGTGAGATTCATGTGAAATTCATGTGAGCAAATTTTGCCTGTGTAATATTACATGAAATAAGCAGTAACGAAAATGACACCTTCATGGAAAAAATAAAAATCACTTACAATCATTAAGCACTGTACAAGATTCAACAATTCCAAAATCCATACCGCATAGCAAGCTACAAAGACACGCGTTTAAAAGGCCCAGATATGACAGAAGTGAATAAAATTCAAACGGGAAAAGCAATGACAGAGATTATGTTCATAACTACAAATGAAGACATCTACCATCTACAACAAAAAACTATAACCACTGAATAACCTTAAAAATACGACAAAATAAAGACAAAAGTTACGAAGTACCTATCTAAGATATCGGAGATTACTCGCATATCAAACATTTTAACTTTAATGACAAACAGCCTGATAAATACATTCACTGCTTTCGCTGAATATTTTATGATCATTTTATTATAATGTATTTCTTTATTTGTTTTATAGAATACACAGCAATCATACAGACATGTCTAATGAAAGGTATGTTGTATAGTTTGAAAATGATCTTCTTCTTTAGTGTTATTGTATTTTGGATTGTATAATTCAATATTCAAGTAAATTTAGCAAACTGTAAATGTTCAAATATAATTATCTGAAATAAGTATACATATTGTATGTTTTTTCCATTTATACAATTTTTGAATGATATAATTTCTTATTTAAAACTGCTTGAACTAGGCTCATACTATGCTAGGTACAAACGAAAGGCTTATTAAATAGATATACATGGGCTTTTCTCATTGTTGAACACCGTACGGTGAACTGTAGTTGTTACTCTCTGTGTCATTTGTGCTCTTGGTGAGGGTTATCTCATTGGCAATTATATTACATCTTCTGTTTTATATATACAGACTGTATATGCTACCACATTTAGGGCAGGCAGTTTTTTTTTGTTTTTTTTTGTCATTGGAGCTTGAGGTTTAAAGAAAATTTTATGTTTGAAATTGAATACTTTTGATTAGACTTTATAACTCCGTTGTGTTATTATTAGTTTTTCACGTTTTTGTTCCTTGTAGTCCCATATCGGACGGCAAACAACAAACAGAAAAAGATAAGTACGTATACAATATAAAGTATTACAAACCTCAAAACACCAAACCTAGTTTGCAAGTTGGATTATATATTTCAAAATACTAGATCGGTCTAGTTTCTTTGCGTAATCAGCAATTTACTGCTTATAAACTTCACTAAATATAAAAAAAAGAAGATGTGGTATGATTGTCAATGAGACAACTATCCACATGAGACCAAAATGACACAGACATTAACAACTATAGGTCACCGTACGGTCTTCAACAATCAACAAAGCCCATACCGCATAGTCAGCTATAAAAGGTCCCGAAAAGACAATGTAAAACAATTCAAACGAGAAAACTAACGGCCTAATTTATATAAGAGTTGTTGTAAGCAATAATTTTCTAAAACACCTAGAGCGTAGCTGTCGTCCTACACGAGCCCTCTGTTTTAAACTGTAATAAAAAATCAAAACGGAAAGTCCCTAATCAAATGGCATAATCAAGTGGCAAAATACATCCAGCGAATGGACAACTGTCATATTCCTGACTTGGTATAGGCATTTTCAAATGTTACCTTTTTTTTAATTATTTATTATTATTTTTTATTTCAATATTCAAGTAACTCTTGAAAACTATGTAAATGATAGAATATGATATTCTGAAATAAACATACACTGATTTCAAGTTTTCAAATAATATTCTTTAAAAATGTTTTCAAAAGGTTTGCCTTTGGATCTTCAAATTCATACCAAAACTTGATTATGATATCATAGAAATGTTCGTTTGTTCTTTGTAGTCCCATATCGGACGGGAAACAACAACAAAGAAATGACAAGTACGTACAGAATATAAAAAATTCAAACTCCTAAGACACCGAAAATGGATTGCAAAGTGTTCTTTAATGTCGATTACATGTGAACCTCTATCTGGGGTTGTAAAATAGCAGAATAGCAGTAGTGATTCGTTTTAATCTTTGGACTGCAACTAAAAATGCTGGAAAAAAGCAGAACATTTGCATTGCAACAGACCTCTTAAAGACTCCATTAAACCCTTATAGTATAACTCTCCCTACATGAGGCTTCGGATTTATCCTTCATTTTCTAAACGAACTTTATATACTCATACATCCTACGCATCGTATCGTAATAAACATTTTTTTCCTCTTTAGCAAGGAGTAAATACTTGGTTTTATATGCAATTTTCGTTTTTTTGTCCTGACATAGGAGTCAAAACTTAATTAAAATGTCTATACAGCTTCATATGTGCATTTTTGTTAGGAATTCAGATTAGGATTCGATGTAAGTTATTGTACTATTTACAAATCTTTATATATAAATGTTCATCCGTATAAATAATCGTATCGTTGACTTTCAAATGTAAAAACATAGTCAGAAACATATACAAAATAGTATGTTAAAAATGGCATTTAAAAGTTAATAAGAAGTTAAAGTCCAGGCTATAGGAAGTATTGTATTATTTCTTTATCTTATACATGAGTCCGAAACTGGTTCGATCGTCAACAAAAAAAAACAAAGTGGACAGTATGAACATCGATGTTGGATTTAGATATTCACATAAATTCGTATGTACAATCATCAGGAAACTTTCATTCTATATACTGAAATAATACTCTTTTTTTTTGTAGATTGTGCAAAGATGAAAGTCCTGCTATTCCAAATAGGATGTATGTTTTATTTATTTTATTCATATCAATCATTATCTAACTCGCAATATGATTTATCGTCCCCTTCCGACGGACTATCATCGTTTCCTCAAGACCATACTTCCAAATCTTGTCAAGGGAGAGCCGAAAATTGAGTTCCTGAAATTGTCATCCCGAACGGGAATCGAACCAGGAACCTTTGTGTTAGTAGTCCGATACACTAACCACTACACCACGGCACAAGTTTAATGTTTCGAAAATACCCTATAATCAATCATAAGATAGTTTATAAAACTTTACAGTGATGTATTTCAGACAATATAAAGAAAAATTAAAGAAAAATTTGATCTGACTGTCAACATCAATCATAGAAAGGATCAGGCACATACAAAATGACATATGGTCTATACACATAAAAAAGGAGATAGTTTGTACCACTTAACCTATTCCTTCCCGATTATAATTTAATAATGTCGATTCTTATATTGTCGTGGGTACCAGAATTCCTTGATCAAGGAAAACTTGCATATTCGTGGATATTTAATTTTGTGGTTTTGCCGAAGTCTGCATACAAGCATATATAAAATTTGTAATTCGTTGAACCTTTAATTTCGTGGTTCACCTGTTCCAACAAAATCCAAGAAAATTGGTATCCCATGAATAATAATGAATCCACACTATTATATTCATAACTTCTTCATTTGCCACTGTATTCAAAATATTTGACATCTTTTGTATAATTGTTACATAAACATAATTTTCGATGTTCTTTATTTAGGTTGCCTGAAGAACCAAGCGATGATGCTTTAAATGAGACGGAAGTGACGTCATTGTGAGGTTGAATTTTTACGAAAATGCAAAGAAATGTTCCCGTCATGTCAAAATATGTGAAAAACTAAGAAAAGACAACTGTGTTTGTTATTCGCTTTGAAAGTTATATGTGTTTTTTTATTTACATCATACTAATACATGTTTCATGTTTTACATACAATAGTTGTGCAATCAATGCTTTAAATTAATTGTATAAAGCTCATTGTTGTCGTAGCATTTATGTATATTCAGGCAGATAGATACATTTTGTTATAGAAATCAATCAGATTTTGTGTATTTTTTAAATGCATTGTAAGATAAGATGTGTTCTATTTTTCCTTATAGCTATAATAGATTTGTAAATATGTTATTTTTCTTTTAGATTTGTTCATAGTGTTGCCTGTTTAATTGGATTTATATAAAGAAATCACAGATGTCGTGAGAGTATGACTTTGATTCTAATGGTTTCTTGTCTCTCCGTTTTCAATAGAAACAGAACATATTTCAACTTTCTTTTCATGTTTTATCTTTATATTTTCAACGCAATATTAAGTTTATGCAAATTTATAAAACTGAGTAAAATAAAACAAGTAGAAAGAACAAGATATCGACAAAACACGAATTAAATGTAAATACAGAAATTATGAGGACAAAATTAAATGAAGCATGCCTGCTTGTATGAGTGCAACACGAAACTCATCATCAAACTATTGTGCAGTTTAAGGTGATGTTAACCCACATACTAAGTGCCCATGCCGGATTAAAATCATAACCTGAGTTTCCTCAGTATTGACAAGGTAGCGATTCAGCAATTGAACTACTTAGACCAGTCGGCCATTGATGTCCCTCATCAACAAATGAATGATATATTCAAGCATATAACACCGATACTTAAACAAAATCAAACAATTTAAACAAAGAAACAAGATGTTCTATATATGTTATGCATTTTGCTACGCATGTTCAATACCAACTATATTTATTAATTAACTTCAAAACGCGTGGAAGTATATACAATTATTCATTGAACGACCATCGCCTGTGAATCAAATACAAAGGTCTTTGTGATAGATGGTGTAGCATATCTTAACTTTTCAAATAAATACACTGAACTATAATTATAGTCAACAGCTTTCTTTTTTTCATATACATGCTTATAGATATATGAAGATGTGGTATGATTGCCAATGAGACAACTCTCCATCCAAATTACAATTTATAAAGGTAAACTATTAAAGGTCAAGGTAGGGCCTTCAACACGGAGCCTTATCTCTTTTTTAAACTTCTACTAGTATATTGTGCATTTTAGAAATAACAACAACGTAATTCTTTTAACATTATGTATCAATAATGATTATAAATATCTATGCAGTGCCAGTAAAACCTCGTTCAAATATATTTTAGTTACACTCTCTCTTGATATTGCACATATGATCCAATTAAAAGCATGTTCCACGTACATCCATGCCGATTCTTTTGATATTTTTTAATTGTAAGTTACAAATGCATGTCTCTTGCCATGATCACGATAATCGACACCTCTTCTATCAAATGGATAATTAAATACATCAGAGATACATTTAGTGTGAGGATACAAGATAGTTATTCTTGTTATTTTCTATATTTGAATGAATCAAAAGAAACCCACATGTTATTAATTATGAACAAACGGTACTGTAAATTCAGAAATTATTGCGATTGCATCTATCACGTTAACGTACCGGATTCAGCGTCCTCAGTGCTTAATGAATCAGTAGTTCGACTACTTACACCACTCGGACACCGTTGCTCCTCATCAGCAAATACAAAGTCAAATTGAGAATGGAAATAGGGAATGTGTCAAAGAGACAACAACCCGACCATAAAGCAGACAACAGCAGAAGGGCACCAATAGGTCTTCAATGCAGCGAGAAATTCCCGCACCGGGAGGCGTCCTTCAGCTGGCCCCTAAACAAATATATTAATGTACTTTTTTTGATTTAGTTAAGTCTGCCAATTGATATTTTGTCGTGTGTTTTTCTATGTTGTGATGTAATGCTATTGTTTCAGAAAAAGAGAGAAGGTTTTGATCCATTGAAACGTTTAATCCCGCTGCAAATGTTTGCACCTGTCCTAAGTCAGGAATCTGATGTACAGTAGTTGTCGTTTGTTTATGTAGTTTTTACGTGTTTCTCGTTTCTCGTTTTTTAATTTTATATAGATTAGATCGTTGGTTTTCCCGTGTGAATGGTTTTACACTAGTAATTTTGGGGCCCTTTATAGCTTGTTGTTCATCGTGAGCCAAGGCTCCGTGTTGAAGGCCGTACATTGACCTATAATCGTTTACTTTTTTTAAATTGTTATTTGAATGGAGAGTTGTCTCATTGGCACTCACACCACATCGTCCTATATCTATATATACTAGTTCAGTGATAATTAACGCCATACTAAACTCCAAATTGTACACAAGAAACTAAAAGTTAAAATAAATACAAGACTAACAAAGGCCAGAGGCTCTTTACTTGATACAGGCGCAAAAGTGCGGCGGGGTTAAACATGTTTGTGAGATCCCAACCCTCCCCTATACCTCTAGCCAAGCAGAAAGTAAACGCATAACAATACGCACACTAAAATTCAGCTCAAGAGAAGTCCGAGTCTGATGTCAGAAGATGTAACCAAAGAAAATAAACAAAATGACAATAATACATAAATACCATCAGACTACTAGCAGTTAACTGACATTCCAGCTTCAGACTTCAATTAAGCTGATTGAAAAATGTTGTCTTCATCATATTAATATCAGGCACAATCTTCCCCGTGAGGGGTTTAGTATCATACCATTATAACATATATGAGAAGAATATAACCTGTGTCATGCCAACAACTGGTTTTTAGATAAATGTTTTTAGTTCCGATGCAAAGACCCTATAAGTGAATCAATATTAACGCCAAAATATGCAATCTTTAAAAGATCTGTATGATAGTTCTTGTAGCATCTCTCGATTTTTCAATTAAATACACTAAACTATTCTTACTATAATAAACAGTTGTCTTTCTTTTCATATAAATGTATTGGTTGCCTAAATTACTATTAGTATATTGTGCATTTAAGAAATAACGCAAACCTACTTTTTCAACATTATTCATCACTAACGATTTTAGATATGCATTTCGCTCTATAGTGTTTCCTCGTTCAAATGTATCTTAGTTACAATCTTTCTGGATATTGCAAACATGATATAATTTGAAGAATGTTCCACATTAATTCATATCCAATCTTTTGATAATTTTGAATTGTAAGTTATAAGTGTATTTCGAGTTCCACGACCACGATGACTACTCCTCTATTAGATGGACAACTCAAATTTAATAAATCACAGAAAGGTGTTGGAATAAAACATCAATAGTCATTATCAAATTTTTATATTTGAAGCAAATGAACCTCAAATGTTTTCAATTTGAACAGTGAATATCAGATGCTCAAATACCATTACTTATAAATGAACTTACTATAGTAAAAGTGTACAGTTCAGGTGAAGGAGCGCAACTATACATGAATAAATCTTTTTCTGTCTTCAAAAACATACGAAGCATATTCTTTGGATTTAGTTATGTTACCAGTAAGACAGCTTTACCTTCCTTTCAAACATCAAATCCCAAATGATTACATATACCACATATTATATTATGTTATAGTACAATCATAGTGCCTGGTTTCTATAAATGTCAGTATCAAGGCGAGACAGTTGATTTACGCATGTTGTTAGAGCATATAATTTAATGACTGATGGATTCTTTATAAGATATATAACCACTCATTCGGCGGTATTTAGTTTAATAGTGGTCAATTTGCAGGTTGATTTATAAATACTATTTAATTGCAAACCTTTAATCACCAACATGTGTGTTACTACATTATAAAATGCCCCCACAAGATGTAATGAATAAGATAAGAATTAGAATAAGAATATTTATTATTCCAATCAAGGGCTCTTGATGGGCAACATAACATGTATAAATAAAACAATTATACATCATGATTTGCATAACAGAAAAACATTTTTTTTTATAAACTAAACTTAAATGAAATAAATAATGTGATTGTTGAAATCAGAAGAGTAGAATTAATTCTATCAAATTAATTGTTTAACTTGAAGAAATGTAAATAATCTGATATGTGTAATAGATATCAATAACACTGCAACGTTACAACACCAGGAAATCATAACAAATTAGCATGCTAGCTAGTAGACAGAAATGTTAAAATATTCACAATTTAACGTCGGTCAGTTTTATTAGTGATTCTGGGGGAAATTATCTGAAACATATCATTCGTAAATATAAATGAACGTACAGCAATGTGAATAAGCTTATACGTTCAGATATTTAATATCCAATCTTTTGTGGTACATTTTTTTTCTATTTTACCCCCTCCAAAAAAAAAACCCAACAAAACCAGTTATATTTGTCATTTACCTCAATTGTTAACCAAAACTATAAACAGACATAATCACACGACATATAGATAGTTACGATAATGTTCCCATAAAGATTTTATGGATGTAAATTCGATATACTCATAATGTCTCCGGGGGGGGAGTACCTCCTCTATTTTTAGTGGTACGAGTGTGCTGCAAAACAGACAGGGTCGCTTTTTCGTGCCCTGCTGGTTAGAATAGGGTGGCTGTTTTTGTCCTGCTGATGAGAACTGTGTCTTTATTTCTTTTTTTATATTTAACAGGATCGTTGTTAAAGATACAGTCTAGAACCCGGGTGATGAACAGCATATATTTTATACGGTCTAGCACAGGATCACATTTTAGAAACATTTTCTGATTATGTCTAGAACATAGTATGTGTTGCAATATTTCTGTTTAGAACAGGGTACGTTTTTCAATGTTTTACTGGTTAGAACAGGGTATTATATGGCAAGTGCTGTCGGCACAGTTATACCCGAAAGGATATTCAGTAAACACCCCCCCCCCCCCCGGTAATGTCTATGCATCGGAACAAACACATTTATAATATCAGTTGTTGGCATGATACGGGTTATGTTCTTCTGATGTTGCATAACTTATGTTGCTAATTCTTTAGTTTTCTATGTTGTGCCAGGTGTTCTATTGTTTGTTTGTCTTCTTTCATTTTTAGCAAGGCGTTGTCAGTTTATTTTCGATTTATGAGTTTGACTGTCCCTCAGTTATCTTTCGTCCCTCTTTTATGATGGCATGATAGTTAACCCCTAATGGGCGGATATGATGGAGACATTATCTGTCGATCATACAGAGTTGCAAAAGCGTTGAACGTGGTCAATTGTAGTATGCAGCGGTTCTGTATTTCCTTTATAGGAAATAAAATAAAAGGAGAAACACATATGTTGGAGAACCATCTTTCTTTACAATTAAAAAAAAAGCGAATTGGACACTCCCACACTTACAAATAAACCCAAATTTAAAAAGAAAAGAAAAGAAAAACACACACGACTAACAAATGCAAATGCGTCCTAATTTAGAACCAGCGCAAAAATGCGACTGTATCCAACCCTACCTTGATAGCTTTAGCCACACTTAGAATCAACAAACACACAACGACGCCATGTAAAACATAGTGTAAAAGGAGTCCGAGTACGAAAATTACAACGATTAGCATACATTAACAGAGGACTACTAGCAGTTAGACCTCAATTAAACTATTTACAAGAGGCATTCAATTCTAATAGTTACATGCGAATCAAGCCTATAGTTTGTTTGTTAATCTTTACATTGCCTTAATTTTGTCACGGATAATAAGTGCGGTCATAGATGTAGTGTTTTATATGATATTAAAATAAAGCATTTTGTATACATGTATCTTCATTATTATACCCCCGCTTTAAAAAAGGGGGGTATACTGTTTTACCTCTGTCTGTCCGTCAGTCCGTCCGTCCGTCAGTCAGTCCGTCCCATGAAACTTTCGTCACATTTTTCTCAGGAACTACAGATCCACCCTTTCTGTAATTTGGTATCAACATTTATATATGTCAGCCACACCGTGTGATGCGTTTTCAGATTCATCACTTGACAACTTCCTGTTTACCGAACACTTGTCTGATTTTACACATGATAGCCAAGTTGAAAATTTTCGTCACATTTTTCTCAGGAACTACAATACAAGGATTTCTGAAATTTGGTTTCAGGATTTATATAAGTCAGCTATACCGTGTGATGCGTTTTCAGATTCATCACTCGACAACTTCCTGTTTACCGAACACTTGTATGATTTTACACATGATAGCCAAGTTGAAAATTTTCGTCACATTTTTCTCAGGAACTACAATACAAGGATTTCTGAAATTTGGTTTCAGGATTTATATAAGTCAGCTATACCGTGTGATGCGTTTTCAGATTCATCACTCGACTACATCCTGTTTACCGAACACTTGTATGATTTTACACTTGATAACCAAGTTAAAAATTTTCGTCACATTTTTCTCAGGAACTACAATACAAGGATTTCTGAAATTTGGTTTCAGGATTTTTATAAGTCAGCTATACCGTGTGATGCGTTTTCAGATTCATCACTCGACAACTTCCTGTTTACCGAACACTTGCATATTTTTACACTATTAATATTATCCACTTGCGGCGGGGGTATCATCAGTGAGCAGTAGCTCGCAGTTTCACTTGTTTTAATAGGCAATTTTCAGCCAATTTAGAGATCAATATCATCTATTTTATAAAATAAAAACAACCTCAACATGCTCGAAGTAAGAGAAAATCTCATGAAAAGCAATTTTCTCTTCCTTGTAATTTTTTCACCATAAAGACAGCTTGCAATTCTCCAGTGTAATACGGCAGGATTTAAAGCATAATCCACCCCCCAAAAAAAGTATGAAATCGTTTCAGATAATAGACTGCAGAGTTTTGTAATAATAAATAGATAAAAGGATTTGAAAAAATCAACTGGCAGATAAAGACAAATCTGATATTTTAGTCACTGTTTAATTATACAGGATTAATTCGGCTTTTCAACCTTTTAAATAGTAATCAGCACAAATACAATTTGTGTTTTGTAAATCATGTGTCCTATCTCATTTCTACCACTGCTGTTCTATACAATATTAGATAGTGGTTTGTGCTGACGACAGTATTGGCAGTAATTTATTTATATTTGATATGATGATGTAACAATTGTATATACAGTTCTTTGCCATATTTATTTGCGTTTCGTACCGAAAACCAATGTAACTTAATTATTTCTATAGTTTTATATTTCATACCGATTAGTTACTACACTGGTTAACTCTCATAAACTGCTTCTGGTTTCACCCAAAACATTTCCAACCTTTATCAAGCAACATTATTGGCAGTATCAAAAGTAAAAGAAACTTATACATTTTCCATAATAACGTGTTGTTTTAGACAAACAGTACCGGCTAAAAGGTTATACTGTTTCCAAACGAACATGTACCAGATAACGTCTGTAGTTGTTCCAGATAAACATGTATAGAAAGTACCATCAAGCTCGTAAAAACAACAATTATATTGAAAAAGAGAGATAGGGAAGGGGAAGAGGAAAAGAAAAAACGGGAACATGTAAAGAAAAGATGAATGTGGACAGGTAATGTTTTTCAAGAGACTTATCCTTTTTGATAAATTCTCCTCATAAATCAACGTATTTTTGTTTTTTTGTCTTAATTTTACGAATGAAAAACAACTGTCGTGTTTTCTATTTTCCCTCTAGTTATCATATAAGATTATACAGTTGCGGTTCACAGTATTTAAACAGAAAAGGTCAAACATTGTTTATCCAAGAAGATGGCCTTCAATTTTGACGTACTGTAATATCAACAAAAGATCAAAAGAGTGATACCAATCCTCCTTTCCCTCGTAAACAATATCAATTAAATCTGACCTAAAGCAATAAAACTGATCAATAAAAAACATGAAACTTTAATGACCACTCGATGCTTAATATCATAATTATTAAATTGAGCTATATATTATATATGTTCCGGAATGTGGGAGCATTTACATAATTCCTTAGTTTTTGTTGTGTGTTTGGTAATGTATAATTCCTTCCATTGGGAGGGGAGTTCAGACTATATATATATATATAAATATATGTTTTGCAATAAAATAATGGCTTGTTTCCAAATAAAAATTCATTAAAGTTTGGGTTTTATGTCCGATGTATCATACAAGTGGTTTTTTTTTTCGAAATTGAAAAACAAAATGATATGCAACGTCTCCCGATGAAAATCTCAATGTTAACTCAGTGCTTTGTTTTGTTTTGTAAACACGAAATAATTTAAGGATTATGTACCCTTGTGTTGATTCAATGCTAAACATATGGAAATTTTATAGAAACTCCACAGCCTTTATCCTTATACTCTCATATTTCGCAACTCAATATGATGACTGATAGATATAAGATTATTGCACCCAGTGCTAGTATTGTTTTCCTTAAAACAAGTTTATTAATATAGTTATTGGTTAAAACAAATAAAAATATGGACCAAATCAAGTACACCTTATAGGGTGTGCTCGACTTTAGTGACTCAGCACGAGGTATTTTGGAATTTACAGGTTTGTTAGAACTTTTTGTAAAAAATAAACACTAGCACATCATAGAAAAGCAATTGAGAAATCTATGTTTCAAATTTTATAACAAAAATATCTGTATTTAAGGCTGTGGATTTTCTATAAAAATCTTGGTTTATTTGCCACAAAGTACTCTTTTTCTATTAAATGCAATGCAAAAGTAAATAATAATACTTTACATCAAGTTTCCCCTTGGTATATGTACAAAATGGCCTATCTCTATTATTCATTATATCTGTAGTTTTGATACAATTGAAGTTTGAAAAGTTAGTACAAAAATGGCTACAGAAGGGGTTATAAACCTCAAATTGTTTACATGATTTGTCTAGTTCACCTCTATTTTTGTTAACAAAGCTAACAAATTCCAATACTTTCGTATACTTGCAAGTATCTCAATTTGATCTCCCATCGCTTAAGATACTAAACTTTGTAAAGTATCTTAGTTATTTCAAACTTTCCCTTGAAATATATAAAAAGAAATTCTCCAAATAATAACAGTGATTTAAGACTGGGTTGTGTCAATTCCTGATGATACAATAATTAAAACTGATAAACATCTTCATATAGATAGTGTTTCTGACAGAGTATCATTTTATTTACAAGAAGTTCTAATGTATTTCCACTTTTCGAACGATAAAATTGGAAACGAATGACACCGATGATCTTCAAATGTTATTGGCACATGTCAATTACATCACTCAACTTAAACCTAGATCTATATGAAAGAAGGGCTAAAGACTTTACTTTATTTGACGGATCCTTTTCTTTATACTTATGTTAACGTTTGTTCAGCAATTTTTGTATCCAGTTTATAGTTTTTAGTGTTCATGAACGTCACATCACATGCACTTGTCTCGGCAAATTTATTTACCTATGTGTTATATTAAGGAAAGTATACAGGTTATATTTTTCAGAGACAAGCCTCCACTCCAAACGTCTCATTTTTAAATGAGTCAATTTTTAAATCAAAAGTGCATGTATTTTTACCACTGATAGTTTCGTTGTAAATAGTTTAAAGATCTTAAATTGCTTACTATTTAAATTCTGTAGATCTTATATTTGATATCCAACATATGAAATTATAGAATCGAGAATCATTTTACGTATGTATGTAATTTATTTAATAATTTCAAAGAAAGATTTCAAATTCAAGAAAAATATTAAGCACCACTGTGGATTCATTTGTTTTCGTAGGTATCAATTTTCGTGAATTGTTGTAAACTTCCATTTTGTGGATTTTTGAATTTTTCATTTTGATTTAGTCCGCACATTTTATGATATACAATTTGTAATTCGTTGAACATTTAAATATGTGGGTTTCCTGTACCCACGAAATACTCGAGAATTGGTATCAAACAATGTATAATGAATCCACAGTAACAGACGTTTATACCATACCAACCACTAGTAACGGACTATCTTAAAAAGTCATGTAAATTTTTTTATCAATCAGCTACAATAGTAAAAGAGGGACGAAAGATACCAAAGGGACAGTCAAACTCATAAATCGAAAATAAACTGACAACGTCCTTGCTAAAAATAAAAAAGACAAACATACACGTCTACAATTTCATGTGTCAATGAGAATTTGTATTTTGTTTTAAAGATGACGTCGCCACTCAAATCATACAAGTGGTGAAATAGACAAATTTTAGGCGGCAAGATTGAGACATTTCATGTATCTTGTAATTTCATATCCATTCTGCTAAAAATGATACTTATCAACATGCTTTAAACAAGAGGGACGAAAGATACCAGAGGGACAATCAAACTGATAGATCGAAAATGAACTGCCAACGCCGATCAAAAGTGCTGGTTAATTTTTATTTTATCTTCATGATTTTTTTTAAGTACGAAGTTGATTTCAACTGAACGATTATTAGTAACTCATTTTGGAAATATTAACCTTTCAATTCATTGAAGATGGTTAAATAATAGGCTTTAAAGTTGTTATGATTTTAAAAGCAATTCAATTGTAATTTGAACTTGATTGCAGTACAGCAGTAAATGTCTGGCAAATTTCTGCTTACTCAATAGAACAACTTTTGAACCGATATCAAATCCTCACACAGGGATGTTCAACTCTATGATGTCGCGAAGATTACTCACTGAAAGTTTCGATTGTTTCTCAATAAAACTTATAAATCTTAAACCATGCTGTGTAAATAAATTACTATGATCAAATTATCTGCCATAATCAAGTGCACATCTAATGCCAAACATGTATTGCACCCATTTAGTCCGGCGGCTTTGTGAAAATTGTGCACATCCTGTTACAAGCATGAAATTTGGCATAGACCTTCCTCAACTATTACTCTTTTATTTCAGATAGGGAGGCATTTGAAAAAAATGTTTCACTTCCGGTAAAATCCAAAATGGCGGACGTCATACTTAAATCAGCCCAATATTGAAGGCTATCATAATATTTGGTACAGACCTTTGTTTTTTACTACTTTTGGATAAATTAAATAGATAAGATGTCTTCAGTAACCCCACTTCCGGTTAAAATCCAACATGGCGGACATTGTACTTAAATAAGCTCATTTTTTAGGGAGGGTATTTGAAATGTGTTTTAACATATTGCTACTATCATTACATTGTGTAGGAACCTTTCTTTGTTGCTTCTGATGGCTAGAATGTATAAGACATATGTCTTTAAAACCCTTACTTCCGGTAATAACCAAAATGGGGGACATAGAAATATCATTTATTTATTCAAATTTCAACTTTTTTCACAATGTAAAGAAAATGATTTCATTTTGTGTTGGTCATTAAACTAATGGCTTTAAGTTATCCCCAAAACCACTTATTCTAGCATGTTGTAAATGTTTAGATATAAAGTTGACACTTCCGGTAAAAACATGACGTAAATTTTAAAGATGAGTCCAAGTTACTACTATTTGGCCAAGAATACATGTTTATTCACAGTCACCACCACATGCACACATCGCAGTGCATAGAATACCCAGTTTTCTACATTAAAATAACTGCGGCATCCTTTCTTACATCCATAATGTACAAGCTTCTAAAAAAATGATGAGGTCTCAGAAAGATTTTTTTTTAAAGGGACCCTCTTTGTCCCTTCGCAATCCATTAATAACTAGACTAGGTAGCATAAGAGTCAATCTCAAGCTCGTCTCACTAAACACCTGGATTAGTATATTGCACGTTTTACATGCTTGAAAAGACTAGGCCAAGTCGTGGGAATAGCCTCACTTATAATTAGCTTTCCATTTTGTGCAAAAATTGTCTTTCTTGCTTCGTTAATCATGTAAGCTTTATCTGACAAATTTGTGCGATCTTACAGTAAAACCCCGGTGATTAAGGCTGATCAATCATCATTCTTTATGTTAAAGTCACATCTTGAAATACTATCAATGTCTCCCACACAGTCTTTTTTCCTTTTAAAGCAAGGAGAGAACCGTATCACAACCAGTAAAGGTATGGGTCAGAAATAAGTGTGTGTGATCACTCATTGCCTAGTGCATTTGAAAGGCCATTGATAGATATTAATCCAAAGATTTTTGCCTCCCCAAACACAATCCATAGTTTGTCTGCCCCTATGTCACGGAATAGCGAAATAGTATTGACAGCATCATCAGTGGCTGTTCATCATGACTCGTTTAAGTTCGTGTTTCACTGCATCAGACACATGCACCATGGTTTAAGTGTCAGTCTCTTTATGTGAACATGGTGCTACACTTAAAATACATCACGTGGTGGATAAGATAGAATATCCTGAGCATTTGTTGCTACAACTTCCATACTCATCAAAGACTTCATCCACTCTTGTTACAGTTTCAAGGTATTTTGTTAAGGTAAGGACATAATACCCAATCATCATACTCGTTCGGAAACACTTTTAAACTGTAACAACAGTGGATGTAGTGTCAGATGTGAACATAGGCAATACTGGTAGTTTGAAAGCTGCTTAAAGAAGCAAGAGCAACATTTAGGGGAAAGGGAATACACAGACGAATCCAGGATTAAAAACATCCTCAAAATTGGCAAAGTTTTCTGAGAGATGACGACAGTAAGAAAGAACTTTTAAGTTTTTATTTACAGCAGCTTGCTCAATACAATTTTGAGTACAAGGTAGTTGAGGCAACAAATGCCCAGGCTGTTCAGTGTTATCCAACACTTGATGATGTTTCAAGTTTAGCACCATGTTTACACGAAGAGGCTGACACTAGAATCAAGATCGATGTGTCTGATGCGGTGAAACACAGACTTAAATGAGTCATGACTCAAACAGATACTGATGTTATTGCTGTTTCGCTATTCCGTGACATAGGGGCAGACAAACTTTGGTTTGCATTTGGAAGGGAAAAAGTATAAGATATATATCAATCAATGACCTTTCAAATGCACTAGGCATTAAAAGATTACACGTTTGTAGGAAAAGGAACTGCGTTGGTGACATTAATGGAGTTTGAAGATGTGACTATAGCATTAAGAATGATGATTGACCAGCCAACATCACAATATGGATTTGATAAGTTTAATGTCATTGAAAACGATACGTGGTTTTGTTGTAAGATCGTAAAAAAGAAACAGATTTGGTTAACCAGGCAAGAAAATATGTGTTTTTGGAATTTAACGATGTGAGAAACAATACCACAGTCTTTGTAAATGTTGGAAATCAGCTCTCCGATTGTGAATTGCGGCCTAACGAGTATGCTGATTGGGTATTATGTCCTTACCTTAATAAAATACCTTGAAACTGAAATACGAGTGGATGAAGTCTTGGATGCGTCTGGTAGTTATAGCAACAAATGGTCAGGATATTCTATCTTATCCACCACGTGATGTATTTTAAGTGTAGCACCATGTTCACATAAAGAGACTGACACTTAAACCATGGTGCATGTGTCTGATGCAGTGAAACACGAACTTAAACGAGTCATGATGAACAGCCACTGATGATGCTGTCAATACTATTTCGCTATTCCGCTATTTCAAGTTCAGCACCAAGTTCACATTTAGAGGCAGACACTAAAATCATGGTGCATGTGTCTGATGCAGTCAAACACGAACTTAAACGAGTCATGATTCGAACAGTCGTTAATGATGATGCTGTCATTACTGTTTCGCTATTCTGTCACATAGGGGTATACTAACTATGTATTGTGTTTGGGAGGGCAAAAATCTTTGGATTAATATCTATCAATGGCCTTTCAAATGCACTAGGCAATGAGTGATCTGAGTGATCTGACCCACTTATTGTTATCCATGCCTTTACCTGTTGTGATATGGTTCTCTCTTTGCTTGAAAGGGAAAAAAGACTATGTGGGAAACATTGATTGCATTTGAAGATGTGACTTTAACAAAAATAATGATGATTAATCAGACTAAATCACCGGGGTTTTACTGTAAGATCGCACAAGCTTAACAGATGGGTATAACATTGTTAACGAAGCAAGAAAATAACTATTTGCGCAAAAGGGAAGGCTTTTTGATGCTATCCCTCAACTTGGTCATGTCTTTTTCAGCATGTAAATCATCCAATATACTTAGGTAGGTGTTTAGGGAGACGAGCTTGGGATTGGCTCTTATGCTACCCACTCAAGGCGAGGACAAAGAGGATAGCTTTTTAAAAACTCTTTTTGAAACCTCATCATTTTGTCAGAATCTTGTACATTGTGGATGTAAGAAAGGATACCGCGGTTATTTTTAATGTTGAAAATCGGGTATCCCGTGCACTGCGATGTGTGCATGTCATGGTGACTGTGAATAAAAATGTATTCTTGGCCAAATAGAAGTAACTTTCAATATTTTTTAGTATTATGGTGATTTTATTTTGTTTTAATCAATCTATCCAAAACTCTACATCGAGGAAGTAGATTGAGAACTCATCTTTGAAATTTACGTCATATTTTTACCGGAAGTGTCAACTTTATATCTAAACATTAACAACATGCTAGAATAAGTGGTTTTGGGGATAACTTGAAGCCAAAAGTTTAATGACCAGCACAAAATAAAATCATTTTCTTTACATTTTGAAAAAAGTTGAAAATTTGAATAAAAAAATGATATTTCTATGTCCACCATTTTAGATATTTCAAGAAGTAAGGGTTTTTAAGACATATGTCTTATACATTGTATCCAGCAGAAGCACCAAAGAAAGAATCCTTCACAATGTAATGATAGTAGCAATATGTTACAACACATTTCAATTACCCTCCCTTAAAAATAAGCTTATTAAAGTACAATGTCCGCCATGTTGGATTTTAACCGGAAGTGGGGTTTCTGAAGACATCTTATCTATTTAATTTATCCAAAAGTAGTTAAAAAAAAAAGGTCTGTACCAAATATTATGATAGTAGCATGATAATAACACATTTTTACACGCTAGCCTTCGATATTTGGCTGATTTAAGTATGACGTCCGCCATTTTGGATTTTACCGGAAGTGAGACATTTTTTTCAAATGCCTCCCTATCTGAAATAAAAGAGTAATAGTTGAGGAAGGTCTATGCCAAATTTCATGCTTGTAACAGGATGTGCACAATTCGTCTGAAATATGCTTGTAGCCGCCGGACTAATTGCATAATAACACGCAACAAAAGTATTCATTGACAAATAATCTAAAGGGTAAAGTGTCCTTACCACGAAATAAAAAAAAAAGTCTTTTAAAATTAAGAAATTTAAAATTGTAACGAAACTGTGAATCGTAATCCGAGTATTTCGTAAATTCACACCCCTGACTTTAAATTTGTTTTTTGTTCTTTTTTCAAGCGCTCTTGATAAAGGTTAATCCAGAGAAAAAAACGAACCTTATCTGTATAAAATGTTATTGTTAATTGTTTTAGTTGACAAAACGAATCAATTCATGACACACCGTTTTCCATATAATGGAATTTTATGCAACTGTCATTTTAGTAAGAGCTTCTATAAAACCAGTTTAAATCCACCATTGTCTATATTAGGAAATGCCTGTTCAAAGTCAGTTGTTATCGATTCTCTTTAAGCTTTATACTTTGCAATTTGATTACGGACTATCCGTTTTGAATTTTCTTCGCAGTTTGGTATTTCTGTTATTTTACTTTTTACACACAATCAAAATTTAAATAAAAAGAAAGAAAAAACAGATTTAAATTGCTTGTCCTCATCTTAAGGATGTTCGCTGCTCAGTTTCAAAATAAATAACTTATAAAAATAAAATAAAACTAGTATGTATTGAAAGGGAATAAATTGAGGAATCAAAAAAGCAAAAAAAATATAGGGGTTAATGTGCTTGTTTTCGAGATATTAGCCTTTGAAATTTTGACGGGAAAATGTTCTCTCTTGATTTTTCATAGCTTTATCAATGACCAGTTAAAGTTCTCAAATACTATTAGAAAATAAATAAAATTTTATAAGACTTTTACAAATGACTTATAATTATACATGAAAAAGATTAATTTTTTTTAAGCATTCAAATGGATAAAACCAGAGGGTTCCAAAAATCTGACAAGAATTCCAAAACATGACAAGCAAACATCCTTAGATAACTAACAAGACCGTCCTTCAACATAAGATTAAAAAATGTTCTATGTAGCAGTTATTAGTGATAAGATTCAAAACCCTATGATTGATATAGATAAAACATTAAGAAAATGCTAACATTAGCTTTATTTTCACCAAATTTTGACACAGAGGTATTCTACACCTGCATGTCATTTTGATAATTGCAATGTCAATAACATAACAGGTTAATATTGTAAAACAGTGTATGAGAGGAAACAACCAAATGATATCTTAATGTATATGAGATGTGCTAATTCTGATCAACTGAATACCAAACGTAGCTCAACGACTTATAGGGTAGCAGATTTACAGTTTTGTTTACCTATTTAATTTCTCAATACTTTCAACATATCACTATTTTGTTATTTCGAAATGAAGGCACATTATCACAAAAGTATTTTATTAATTAATACGTTTTTGTAACATCATCATGTGCAAAGGATGATATAAATGATTGGCAGAAGACGTGCACTTGTTTATGGCACACACTTTGATTAATTCGTAATTCCAATACAATCTACACTTTCGATGAGGTATCTCTGCAACATCATATCATACACAGCTCAATCGCCTTCTGTGAGGATTCTCTCTCAGTTGAATTGTACTTCTTGATACTTAACACATTGTTTTATATATATCGATGCACTACAATCGAGATCAACTTTAAACTGAAAGGCTCCTGTACCAAGTCATGAATATTTATTCATTCGTCTGATGTGCTTGAGCTTTTGATGTAGGACTTTCCATTTTGTATTTTCCTCGGAGTGCATTATTTTTGTGATTTTACTTTTCCCTAGATCGAAACAACTTGGAAAAAAACGAATTTGAAAAATTTCTTAGTTCATTATTGATAACAATCTTACATAAGTGTGTGTTATTAAGCTTTTTTTAAAATTCTAAATCGTAATTATAGCAATTATATTTCAGGGAAAGTCTTTGGTTACATTGAAATTTACACATCCCTGTTTATTTTTCTTTAAACATGACTAAAACAGTCCATCTGCTTCAAACACAAAACATATTATAGCCACAGCCTTTCATACTACTCTACATATACATGTGTATGATTGAATAGTTCTGGTGCATTCATTCAAGTGCATATGAAGGAATGTCAAATTTCAGCATTTTGATAGTAGTCTTTGTTTAGCTCTATAAAAAAACATCATCTACTTATGTAACCATTATAATTAGTAGTATTTTTCTTATATTGACATGATCACAAATTGTTAACGATGCCACCGACGCCGAAAACAACACAACGAAATCTGGCCTTCCTACTATCTTGAAATCTTGTATAAGTACCGATACGGTATATCCCACTGAAAGATCAGTACCCGAGAGTTCTAACGCCTGTCGGTAGTCAGCACTTTTATACTTGTATGATATTTTAGAAATTGAGGAATGTAAGTTTTTAGTTCAAAGCATTATTTGGGTATTTTTATAATGTACATTCATGAATTTCCATCCCCACCCTCTACCAGATCAGGTTTGATCTTCAGTAACATACTATATGCATGGGTAAATGTGTGAGGTCTAAATCCCTTTAGTTTATTATACTTGTTAGCAAAAACATTGAAATCAAAATATCGATAGATAAAGTAACATATTTATTGATATATGTGTACAATATATCAAATGCACCTAGCATATGTTTTGATCTATTGTTATTTCCATAGGGGTATGGTTTGATGTTAAATGATCTACACAAAGCGTATAAATGATTTATAAAGTACATTAGACATGATCAATAAAACTTTCTATCCATGTCTGACCTTTCGATAAATTTAAACGTTTATTTCTTCTCCTTCAAAACAGAGTTATGAGTTTTAAGTTCACCCTTCCAAACCATTTATGAAAAGTTTTGTCTAACTGAATGTCAGTATTCAAATTCTGCATGCTAAATATTAATGTTTTTAAGAAAATGATCGATTTAAGGTGAAACAGTTTAGTACACCAGCATCAATATCACTCCATTAAAAGTTCGTACATAAATAAAAGAAACAGTGCATTGTGAATAGAAATCTATTTGTTGAATACATTAGTAAATCAGCCACGATGAAAGTATTATAAAGCCACAATTATTCTCATATCTACAATATGCTTACTTGTTTCTCTCCCTTGTAATATTAATGTATAACACACTGTTATCAGTATATTGGTGCAGATTGAGTAGGGATTATAGTACCTCGTCTGTCTTAGTTATAGTTGAGAGAGATACTAAAACAATATACTGCTAAAATAACTTAGTATAACACACTGTTATCAGTACATTGGTGCAGATTGATGAGGCATTATAGTACCTCGTCTGTCTAAGTTATAGTAGACAGATAAACTATATACTGCTAAAAAACTAGTTAAACCCAGTCACTTTTTCTTTCTTATTTATTTGGTCTATCTAGATAGGATGAATTAGTACAGACAAACAATGGTATTTCTTCCAATGAATAGATAATCGCAGCTGTCCTTATTTGGCAAAAACCTTCGGATTTTTGGTCATCAATGCTCTTCAATTTGGCGTTTTATTTTGTTTTTTAAACATCTGTCGTGTGTCCTTTGTTGACGAAACTTGCGTCTGGCGTACAAAATCATAAGAAAGGTAATTTAGTGAGTTTTTTTTTACATGTACATGTACGTTGCGCACAAATCCGAGTTACAAACTAAAACCAAGGAAAACACATTAACTTTGAGAGAGAAAAAAGGGACAACAGGAAAACTGAAGTGAAACAAACCAGGACGCAAACATACATATTATATAACCGATATATTTGACAACAATTACCGTATGACTTGGTTCAGACATTTTTAGAAAACAAATGGTGGTTAAATCTGGTTTATGAGCTAGCCAAACTTTATGACAATGTTAAAAAAATATCGCTTAAATGACAATACTACGTGATAGAAATACAGCACAAACCCACGTAAGGCCATTAATCACTGAGAAACACACACATACATATAATGTTATAGTCGACACAACATGCAAACAACAGAACAACAACGAACATATTCAATCATCGGCAGACACAACAGTATTTCAGAAACAGTGACGCGCTTATGTAACTAGCATGCAAGCAAAACTTTTTTTATGAATATACTTGATATGCCTGTCTGTATAGCTATTTATTTTAAAAAAAACCACACATTTTCTTTTGTATATAGACATGTTTCATATAAATATTATTGTATGAAGTATGTAAGCTATTGCTGTGATTTAAGCCTATTCATAAAGAAGCTACAAAAATGGAAACCGTGTGTAATCTAAAATCGTATATCGAAAGTTAATAGCATTAGCCCTGTGGTCAGCACTTGATATGTAGATAATCATAAATTAACTGTTAACAAAACTTTG
Organism: Mytilus edulis; assembly: GCA_019925275.1. NCBI lineage: Eukaryota > Metazoa > Mollusca > Bivalvia > Mytilida > Mytilidae > Mytilus > Mytilus edulis. The sequence goes on from CM034360.1 coordinate 19,993,948, forward strand.
ATATTTTAGAAAATAATAAGGCTCTTCTACCTCAGGCATAATTTACCTTAGCTGTATTTTGCAAAACTTTAAGGAATGTTTGGCCCTCAATGCTCTCCAACTTCGTTCTTTGTTTGGCCTGTTTAACATTTTTTTATTCGAGCGTCACTGATGATTCTTTTGAATACGAAACACGCGTTGGCGTAAATATAAATTTTAATCCTGGTATATATGATGAGTTATCAAAACAGTTGACCGATAATCAGGCACATTTTTACCTGTTAATATGAGAATTTATCATAGATATAGGAAGATGTGGTGTGAGTGCCAATGAGACAACTATCCATACAAATAACAATTTAAAAAGTAAACCATTATATGTTAAAGTACGGCCTTCAACACGGAGCCTTGGCTCACACCGAACAACAAGCTATAAAGGGCCCCAAAATTACTAGTGTAAAACCATTCAAACGGGAAAACCAACGGTCTAATCTATATAAACAAACGAGATACGAGAAACACGTATATATTACATAAACAAACGACAACTACTGTACATCAGATTCCTGACTTAGGACAGGTGCAAACATTTGCAGCGGGATTAACGTTTTAATGGATCCAAACCTTCTCCCTTTTCTGAAACAATAGCATAACATCACAACAAAGAAAAACATACGATAAAATTCAATTGGCAGACTTAACTCAATCAAAAAACGTATGATTAAACAATGTTTATAATATACAATAAGATTCTGATTGTCTTTAAGCGTGCATCGGGAATGTGTATGTGTTTTTCATAACATTTTAGTTGTCTTTAGCCTCAAGGATACATATGTATGAGGTCTGTTAAAACTTCGTAACATATATATTATTGAGTCATAACATGTTTTGTATTATTTGGTCTTCAATTGACTTTAGTTTCCGATTTAATTGCTTAAAAACACATTTAAGTTTAATGTTATACTGAATCAAGTTTAGCTCATAGTTATTCAGAGTAGTAATCTTCTCACGAGGGAATCAGAATTATAAACTAAAATTATATCTATTTTTGTGAATATTAATTGAACATCTAACATAAGAAAATTAAATAGATCTAATGTTTAAGACACTTCAAAGTGCAGAGTGATTAATCGCCATAAGTATACCCATAGTTTTGCCGCATTTTTATATTTTAGCAATTATTTTCCATAAAATTAATCCTGAAAGAGTATGTTTCATTTTAAGAACTCTATGAAATCACTTATTATTAGCGAGTGCAATGTTTAATTTCAAATGTTAATGTAATAAAAATATAATTTTTTTTAACAAGTGTTTGAATCATTAGGGAGAAACTCAACATGTACACACAAAACTAAATATAAGCGCCCCTCCTCCTACCATCTAACTAAAACAACTGAGAAAGTGTAAATTTTGTTTTTGAATTCAAATAATGGTGGCTTTAAACACTGCAATATTGATGAATTAACTAAAAACCATAATTCGGCAAAAAATGAAAAATGATTTTGAATTTTCCTTACGTCCAATTGCAAACTTTTTTTTATACAATTTAAAATGACAATCGATCAATAAATTCCAATATAAGTTCTGCAATGGTGATTGAACTGGATGAGGCCAAAGTGATTTGAACTGATACTGGAAACATTATAAGTTGGATATGTTTCCTTGTAACACGAACACACATCGTGAAACTATTCATTAAAAGGCTGCTCCATCCGAACCCCAAGGGTAGAAAATGATATATATGTGAAATACAGTTGTTCCTATATGACAGTGGGTGTTGCTGATAGATATAGTCGACCGTTTGCTTTTTTCATGTTTTATTTACCTCCCCCTTTTTCTAATTTACCTCCCCCTTTTTTTAATTTACCTCGGTATTTTTTTTAATACTTTTTTCTTTGGACTTCTCCTAGTTCATCAGTTCCCCTTTGCTAAGCCACTGAAGTCATTTTGTTAGTGGTTTATGGAAAACAAAAAATCTACCCACATTTGTAAGTTTTCTTTCGTACTCTTATCACCATGCACTAAATAGTTAATCCAAACTTATGCATATAGACAAAAGATTATCAGACTGATTGGCTTGTCTTTTGTGCTTACAGTGAAATTTATTGAAATGGCAAAAAGAATGACAGGGGTTAATTGAAGAACACGCAAAATGGTCCAATGGCAATTTCGATCGTAATAGATAAATAGAGATCAATTATTTATCGTATACATAAACAGAACTTTCACACCCATCACAATTGCAGACATTTAATCCTATTCTGTTAGTATCGAATGTTTTGCACGAAACATTTGCTTCGCCACGCTTTCCCATTTATTGTGAGTTTAAGTCGCTTAATCTTAAGTTTTATTTGAAGTAGGTCGTAGTCTGTAGCTTAAATTGTTTGTCGTCGTTTTCTCTTTGTCATGATATTGTCTGGTCGTCTACTACAAATTGCTTTTACAGTTGTTGAAAATAAATCATCATTAACAGACTGTTACTAGCTCACTGCATTAATCATAGATACATCAACATTACTTAGACATATTCAACATGGAATGAATGACCAACATGACAATCCAAAACAGTTGAAGTTTAATGTGTTTTACGAAATTGTTTGAAAAAAGTAAAATCACAAAAATACTGAACTCCGAGGAAAATTAGAAAAGTATAGTCCCTAATCAAATTCATGTTCTTGATTGAATTGATCTTCGTATGTTTTGTTGATTTTTTTTTGCATCAGGACCTGTTGTATTTGTTTTTCTCATTCTTTTGTTGAATATCTTGTTTCGTGCAGTTTTATTGGGAAGTATTTGAATCTATATAATTAAAAAAAAAACATATTATGATACACAGCAATAAACAAAAAACTTTGAATTACTGATTCTTGTCTTAGAGCAGGCAAGTTCAGAACTGTTAAACTTCGTACAGAGGTGTAACAACACAACATAAGACTGGAATGTGAATCAGATGGAAATAAATTGAGTCATCTGGTACAAATCACAAAAAAAGCAAAAAGACATAGTGCAGATCTAAGAGTACTCGCATTTACTTGAAACTATTTTTGACAAAATGGCAACAACGTACATGTTTGAAGCCATAAAAGTACTCCTATGAAGAGATTTGTTTTAAAGAAGTAGTATTGCTTTTGAAATAGATCCATTTGAGAACCAAATATGTCTGTTTCAAATTTGTATAATAAAGCTAAAATTCAAAGCCATTTTTATGCCCTACGGGAACCTTGACTTTTGTCTCATACCACATTTTATTTATTACAAGAGGGATACTAGCGTCATTGTACACTACCTTTGTTCACTTTTTAACCAGTATATATTTCCTACACCCACAATCTGGATCATTACATCTTACTTACCTATCTAAATGTTTTACGTTAGCTCTATAATCTATTTGAAGATCAGCCAGGGTGGTATGTTTAACATTACATGCCATAATGATGATTTTTATCATGCATACTTATCTCTCCCCCGCAATCATAATTGGCTATACATTCTAATCGACAGGTACATCTATATCGGTGTCAAAATAAATAAGCATTGTGTTTTACAGGTGATTAGTACATAGACAACAATCTGACCTCAGATACATTTTGTTCTTTTTATTATATTCTTTTTTTTATATATTGTGGCTTTCTTTGTTTAAGCTTTAATCGTATAGCTCGAAAGATTGTTTTATTTACACACAAATGTAATAAAAAACTTGAAAGCTATTCAGTTTAAGTTAACGATCAACAAGCTTTAGAGCTGAACACATCTTTGTCACATTTTTCTTTTTAGCTACAAATCAAAACTTAATATTAGTAACTTATTATGCGTGACTGGTTTTTTTACTATTATTGTAACTAAATAAATTTTGTCTCATACCTGGTTTTTTTTCTACAGGTAAAATACCATTTTCGTCAAATTTACCTAGCAACTAAAAATTCGAGCATTTTTATTGGTACCAAGCCTCATTTGATTCCGCTTAACCATGTGACACATGTTCTGTTCTGTCTGTTGGGGCGGATAGACATATACTTTTTTGATCTGATGCATTGGTACTATTAAGACTGTGTTGAAGCATGTTTTTGTACACACTTACTATTTGATGTAATAATCAGCTTCATGTTGTCTGCCTCAACATAAATATGCCCTATTCACCCAATGAAGAGCAGGGTAAAGAATAATGAGTAAAAGATTGGACTAATAGTGAGAGATATTATGGACATAATTGTGCAAATCGTGATACAAGCATGAAATTTTGTATAAAGGTTGACTAAATGATACTTAAAAAAAATCCGCTGCTGGCCAAAAAAAATAATTAAATTTTCAAGATGGCCACCACACATTTCGGAAATGACGTCATTACAAATTGACAATAATTCGTTAATCCTTTAAAAGGTGTGTAATATGTAAAATCCAATGTTAGATTTGATAAAAAGTAAATGACAGTTCCTAAATTACGACTAGACAATACATTAATGAAACTAAAGGTGACTTCCGGTTTCATAATGCCGGCAAAAAAGTCAAAAATTTCAATTTTTATACTTTCAAGCAACTTCACAAGGGATGTAAATCCTTGAAAGATGTTTTATAGGTATAATCCAATGTAAGTTATAAAAAAAAGTTCCTAAGTACGACAAAACAACACATAAATGGAAAAAAATAGTGACTTCTGGTTCCAAAATTGCGGCAAATACGTAGAAAATACTTTTATAATTTCCATCCACTAAACAAGTGTTATCACTTTTTGTTAAGTTCAAATGTTTGGTTAGAAAGACAGGTTGCTTATTTTATAATTATCTGATAGTTGCCTATACAACAACCCGTACAAGGAAGGTCAGAACGGTAGCATCTACAGTTACCAACACAGCTGGATTTTCGTCTCCGCATTTCAAATTTTCTGACACGAGGATGCAACGGCAGTCAAAGAAGTCCATTTTGGTTTCCAACTGTCATTGATTATTTCTTTCATCCAACCCCAGTGTTCATGACTTGGAACACGTACCTGTCGAATACATGAATCAGGCTGAGCCCAAACAACTCCTACTTGATATACTTCTCTTTAATGTGCTCTGGGAAAAAACCTCTTGTAGGCGGAATTGCATCACAATGCCGCTGCTTCCTGGTAAACAATTCACATGTGCCTCGCTTCATACTTAAGCCTAAAAAAAACGTCCTTTACATCTGGAAAACCTTCCATTGTTAGCCAAGCTGACCTTTTGCATTTCTCATGACAATTCGACAAAGTGCCACATCCACTAAATGCATGGACGAAAGGAAGAGCAGCTACACAAGGACCAAACGCTTTTGATATGTCACGTGCAGGCAGCCATCAAAAGTCGTTATTCCTTCCATATCCAATCCACAATTTGTTCTACCTAATTTTGCGATTGCTGCAATTCTTGATACTATTACATCTGTGTCAGTACTACCTAAAATTACATTTTTCAACACTTTTCATAATCATGCCGAATATGGACAAATATTCGTGATCTGCTTCTTCATGATTACAAGGGGATAGATAGGAAGTATCTTTATTGTTATTGAAATTGCAAAGAATATTTTCACCATGAGTAACATACTCATTTTTATTAGTCTCTTAAGAAGCAATTTTGTCAGCAAAAAACTTGAACAATTTCGTTTTGTTGTCATCTTCACAAAGAAAACTACTCCATACCCTTGGTGTTCTACCAGAACCAACACCTTTCCATCTGGCACAAGAACCTTGCCTTTGTCACAGCCTTTAAATTATTTATTTAGTAAACATCAAATACAATGTCTACTTTTGAATACTTATCTATGCAAGATTTTATATTAGGCAATAATCATCAAATATTTTTGCCCAACTTTGTGACCTGGAATTAACCATTGCTGCCCCACCAACGATAAATGCGTCCGAATTTGGATCAGCAAATCGCAGAATGTTTCAAGTAAACCCATTTGCAGGGATGTAATACTACTATTTCAAGTGACATCCTGAGATAAAGACGGAGGAGCAGTTTGGTTTCTATGGATAAAGAAATATTCCAATTAAACTGTCTCCTGTGACAAGAAATGAAAAGTCTAGAAGAGATATCGCAATCACTTTTAAGGTTCTCTAGCTTTGTTTTTGACGAAGACGTTTCCAGTTTCATTTTGCGGGCAAAATAGGAAGTTGTTCTTTTTTATTTGGTTATAAAAAGCAGGTTCGCCTTCGTTTTGCATTTGCTTCAAAAGATATTCGTATTGTTTGGACCAATATCTTGGAGTTTATTTACATATCTTACCTGTTTCCGAATCAACAATTTCCTAAATGGAGTATTTTTTTTACAAATCTGACGACTCTTCTAGAAATGAATTTTCAAACTCGTTCATCACTTTGCAAAGCCTTTAAGCTGTTTAAATAATCTTTTGGTGTTTTCGTAGAGTCTTCATTATGTCGTTCGTCTGTTTTAGAATGACCCAAACCACTAGATCTTTCAAATTAATCTTCTAGTATACTGACTCCTGGTCCAGCTACCATTCATTTGTCTAAAAGGGTTTTTCGGTTCATCCTATGGCACCAACATCGCCCTTCACAATTGCATTATTCTGTTTTTGTGCCTAATCAATTGTGTTACAAGAAAGACATTTGCTGGTCTTTCGTACAGTGAAATTATCATTTTCAAATTTCATTGCAACCTGTGGGTGATGTTCAGGAAGGGAAGTCATATCTCGGAGATGAGTCGGTAACGATCGAGCATAGTTAACTCGATCAAGACCTAAACCAATACGCTATCATGCTTTATATGGACTGTTTGTAAAGTACGAAATTTCACTCATGAAATGAGCATAATACCAAAATCAGTTCTTAATTTACAAGTGAACGCCAGGAATTAAACTGTGGTCGAGATTACTCTATTTCCTTACACCAGTCTTTTAAGTCATTGAACGTCACAGAGTCATGACATAATTATATATTCTGAGTTTAGCTTTCATAATCTGAAATTAACAACTTTTAAGCAAAACACATGCAGTTGTCTGATGACCCTGTCTAGTCCTAGGTACATTTGAACATACATAAAAAGAATCTAGCGTTCTTGGTGTTGCAATATTGGCTTCAGTAAGACAACATGTCTATCCCCTATCACGCAATATATCACCCAGAGTTTTATAACAAGTAATTTCAATGTGCAATCCACCAAACATAACGATACACTTATATTTTTCTTACAAATCAGGCCATTCCCACTGAATTTGCTAAGGCATTTCCAAAAGTGGCTGATCTGCAGTTACAATTGATGTTTTTCCGGGATTAACCACATTTTCGCCTTAAAAATCGAATACATGAGAATTGCCTGGTAGTGCATACAAATCGCTCTTGATGTCTATGAATAGTTTGCACATGCGCAAAAGTGTGAAACACAGGTGTATCATAACCTTGAAAAATGTTATTAAACCAATTCATAATATCATTAGAAATCCAAAAACACTAAATATATAGTAAATAGTTCAAAGGTTTTTGAAAGAATTTTGTTACATTTTCGCGCATGCGCAAATACTGGATATGTCAAATATTCATTTTTGATAAATATGTGATGTAAGGAAGGTAGCCAACAAACCTGGTAATTGTTTTTTACTAAAAGAAGTTCAAAGAAAGTTTTTCCAGAAAAATCAGTATTTTCAAACTAAAGAAAACAGCCATATAAGAAAATGGCCGTGGCCATCTTGAAAAAAATAATTTTTTAATGGCCAGCAGTAATTTCTTACAAAGTATATAATAATGATGCTTTGTGGTAATTTTCATGCTTGTATCATCATTTGCACAATTCCCTCGATTTTGCTTGCTAATATCTTACACTATAAGGACCGTTATGTTATGAAATTATCTCTGCTTTTAGCACAATTGTCAATCTAGTACAATAAAATTCAATTTACTGACGTTTCGATCATGTTTTCGGTTGGATTTGTGGTGCTGAAAATTAAATATTCTGTCTTTCGTATTGTTTTCTCTTCGTCTTTCTTCCTTTGTTCATCCACATGTGCTTTATGCTATTAATGCCCACCTTGCATCTGTTTGAACAAAATATATTTTTCGTAACGTTTTGTGAAATAACGAAAGGAACAACTACTAGTATATTTACTGACAATTGTCAATGGGGCATATTCTTTGTAATAGTGGTATACCGGTATTCATACGTTACATAGATCACTGACTTGACATTTGTACACTGTACATATCTTAGTTTATTTCCGTGTATGTAAAAAAGCTTGTGTCAAATGAACGTGGAGATACTAGCACAATTGACATTGCGAAAATACTTGCATTCGATGTAGATTTATCTTATATATACATTTACGCCCTGTATGTCATGGTCGCAAAAATCGGTATCAATTATTTTCACATGTTTATATTACTCGATTTATTTCACTTGACCGGGTGGAGTTTAACTAGTTCGCTCATCATAGACCAGTCCATCTATAGACAGGAGTTTTAGAATAGACTCATAAATGAAGTGTCCAGTTATTGTCATTCAGTGATCCGGTTAAAATATGTAAACACTTAGCATATGTGTATTCGCAAAATAAATAATGATAGACAGCCGTTGATTTTCTTATAAAGCAAAGTATAAAACATGTAAAATATTGGAATTTGTGAAATTGAAAGTAAATCCATGACGACATCAGTTTCAAAATATACATATGCCGTTATTTTATAACGTTTTGTAATACTTTTTTCACTTCATTATACCGCAGTCCCACTAGGCCAGAATCGCACTACGATCTGTGAAAAAAATTAAAATTTTGACGATCGTAGTGCGATCGTGAAGATCGCAGTAAGGTCGTAAATAAAGGCAACAGTAGTATACCGCTGTTCAAAACTCATAAATCCATGGACAAAAAACAAAATCGGGGTAACAAACTAAAACCGAGGGAAACGCAATACGGTCGTGGTGAGGTCTTCAAGATCGTGATGAGCGTGGCCAACTTTGAACATGTTCAAAACAATCATGCTGCAATCGTGGCGAAATCAGGTCGTAGTAGAAGTGTAATGAGAGCGCAGTAGGGTCGTGGTAAGATCGCAAAGGTCGCTGTACCATCACAGCGAGAGCGTAGCGAAATCGTGATTCAATTCGGAGATACTGTGCTACGATCTCACAGGGACGTTACTACGACCACAGTATATATATGGAATACGATACGCGGTATGAACGTACTGAATCGTGATAAGAACGTGCTATAATCGAAGTAGAAGTGTGGTAAGATCGTGTTGCAATAGGACAACTCGTTGTATGGTCGTAGTGAGAATGTGATAAGCGTAGTAAGATCATGATAATCGTAGAAAAGGCGTAGTGAAAACGTGGTATAATCGTAGCGGGATCGTTGTAGAAGCGTAATGAGGACGTTGTATCATCGTGAAATCAACGAAAATTAACATGTTCATGCCGCTCATACCGCGACCTCACCAAAATCTGAATTCATTTTAGATCGCGGTGAGCGCGAAGCGATCGTGGTCTTGTGGGACTGGGGCTTTATATTCCGAATGATTTTAGGGGGATGTACGAGGGTAAGTTGAAAATGGAATTGATTATATTAAAGCTAGGGCTAATAGGGTTTATATAGTATTATATTTTTTATAAGATATATCAAATTTTATTTTATTGCATATAACGGGCATATTTTCTAGTCCAATATATCACAACACCATAACTTCCTAAGTGGAAACTTAGTGTTTGCAAATGTCGTAGTTCCGCCCGTTCAGTTGTAAGATTTGCATTTTGATATAAATAGTCTAGTTAGGAAACTACAATTAATACAGAAACAAAAGATTATGAAAGCAGAATAAATTGAATCTACGTTCAAATGACATAGATAATTTTAGCAAAACATGTGATAAGATACCACAACAGATCGTTCCCTTGTTTAAATTTTATAAAGTGGTTTCGACTAGAAATTCAGTATTCCAGTTTTCTTGTAAAGGTGAATTTGTCCTTCTTGATATAAAACCTTGTCAGGACTGTAAAATATAAAAAGAAAAGCAAATGACAGATACATAGAAACTCTAACAATCAACATGAACCACAACATTGCATAATGACCAATAGAACTAATTTTAAAAAACATGCACAGGAAAACCAAATACAGATCCTCTGTTCAAAACGAAGAAAAAGGGTAGCAAAAACCCATTTATGAGAGAACCATCTAAACGATCACTCAATAAAAGTTTCATCCAAGGGTACAGTCAAATTACAATTGAAATAAATTTGACAACTCATGCTAAAAAAGAAAAAGACAAAACCGACAAACAGTGTATCACATGATTCAACATAGAAATCTACATAGATAACGACAAACTACGAACCCCACAACAGATTTGAACGACGCAATATTATTTGAGACCTGAGTCAACTTTATAATAATAGTACCATAGGAGCGATGTCACGAGGACAAACAAAATAATAGCAGAAGATACTGCATCAAAGAATGTTCACAGAGAATGTGAAAATAGAGTTCAAACAACCTTATCTCTAATATGAAATTATACCGTCGTACAATCTGATATCGTTGTCTGTACATTAGAGAGAATATTAAAGAACATCCACGTTATAAATTGTACAGGCAGACATTTGTACAATGTTTTTGCCAGTTTATTTTTCTTTAAGAAGTTTACACTCTTTTATACATGACAAACCCAACCAAAAATGTAAAAACCTTGCAAATAAATAACTTCCCATTGATTTTCTATTTCTGTAAATGCTTACATAGTGTATTACGGATTCTAAATTCTACGCTCAATTACATGTATATTATTTTTGTTTATTATCACAAAAAATGATAAGCCAATATTACTCTAAAATTACTGTGATAAATTCATCGCACCACTGTGCATTTCCTTCAGCAATTAACAATAAGATATCTGAGAAATATGATGATATAACATTATGTGATTGATATTGGAATATTTTCCAGCTTTTACTTTGTAAGTGTTTGCTTTTATAAGCTATAATTTCAATTTATTATCAATATTTAACAAATGTTATGAGGTATATTATATGCGACATATAAAATTTTAAAGATCGTTTATAATATGAGACAGGTAGACCACAAAACACAGTCTAATGATTTACGTTAAAGTGTCAATGTCATATGAAAGTGCCTTATTGCCAATATCGGGTTCAAACTCTAAAGATTTTGTGTCATTTATAGTATTCATCAATTGTTTTTATGAAAATATATTTGAATATTTGTTTTATTGAAAATGAAACTAAATCAACTTTATAAGTGTTCTGTTCAGGACATTACGTGTTGTTTTGTGTGGTATTTACAGTTTTATTGACCATTTTGCTTTAACGAATAAGATAAAAAAAAAAAAAAAAAAAGAGACGAGCAGATTAGCTATTTAGTTCAGAAAATGTGTCGAGTGATATATAAATTGCACTCATAAGAAGTTTCAGGAAGCATGTACATGAGTAATGAAGAAAATAGTCACATGCTATGCAAATTACATTTATTAAATTAGGCTCCCATGAGTAATGCAGAAAATAGTCACCTAGCTAGTTATTCTACATTTGGAGACTTTAAGTCAGATATAGTATTCCTCAAATGGTTTTATGAAAATATATTTAAATATCTTTTTATCGAAAATGAAAATTAAATCAACTATATAAGTGTTCTGTTCAGGAATTTACGTGTTATATAATCTGCTCATATTTCTCTATAAGTTCTGTTGAATAAAATTGAGAATGGAAAAGGGGAATGTGCCAAAGAGACAACAACCCGACCATAGAAAAAAACAACAGCAGAAGGTCACCAACAGGTCTTCAATGTAGCGAGAAATTCACGTACCCGGAGGCGTCCTTCAGCTGGCCCCTAAACAAATATATACTAGTTCAGTGATAATGAACGCCATACTAATTTCCAAATTGTACACAAGAAACTAAAATTAAAATAATACAAGACTAACAAAGGCCAGTGGCTCCTGACTTGGGACAGGCGCAAAAATGCGGCGGGGTTAAACATGTTTGTGAGATCTCAACCCTCCCCCTATACCTCTAGCCAAGAAAGAAAAGAAAAGTAAATGCATAACAATACGCACATTGAAATTCAGTTCAAGAGAAGTCCGAATCTGATGTCAGAAGATGTAACCAAAGAAAATAAACAAAATGACAATAATATGTAAATAACAACACTCTACTAGCATAAAATAATTATGAACTAGTATTTTTCTCTCTTCCACTTTCCTTATGTTTGCTTTGTAGCGTTCGTGTATTGCCCTTTGGATGTGGTTTTCAATTTCAATAATATAGTAAAAGTATTCTTACTTTGATTGATTGAATTTGAAGAAAAATAAATTGTTCCATCAAATGCATTGTTTGATGAATGCATCAATATGATTTAGTCAAAGGAGAAGGTAAGATAAAAACCATTATCTTGTCCTTGACATTTATCTAAAGATTAATGACAACATTTAAAAATCAGGCTACTGTGGAAGTTTTCCAATCCAAAAAAAAGAATGAAGGAGGCCACCAGGCAAATATATAAAGTTCCTTAAAAAAATAAAAAAAAAATACAAATACTGATCATGATATCTGTCAAATTCAATGTCTTGTAATCACCCGAAGGTGTTATATGATAGATTTACAATCAATGCTTTTTATACATAAATTATTAAGTACTAGTGGACTTTTAAAACCTTTCCCTTTTAGATTGTGTAGTTTGTGTAGACATGCTTTGGGTTATGTTCAGTTTCAAAAACATCAAACATGTCAAAACAGTTATTTGTGAAGTAAAACGTATCATATCAATTAAATTGTCATATACCTCTATAATCAACACAATTATTGATATAGTACAACTATTTCAAAACTAATGACCATTTCGGAGTTCTACGCCGTTTTAGAGGAGTGGATTCATAGTGATTAAATTAAGTATTTTGTCTTATATTTTGTTGATATTGATTTGTAATCGACTTTCTTCCTTCGGTCATCCAAATATCAGTTTTTCCATTTTCCTATGTTTTACTGCCCACCTTATATATTTTCTAATGTGTTCATATGCATGGTAACTTTGTTGTGAAATTAAGAAGGAAACACATATATCCGTACTGACAATTGTCAAAGTCAATAATGCTAGTTATAGTTGTAAACCGGTATTCATACGTTACAGATATTACTGACTTGACATTTGTACACTGTACATATCTTAGTTTATTACCGTGCATCGCATGCTTCAAATGACCAGCGACATACTCGCATAAGTGACATTTCGGAAATACTAGCATTCGATGTAGATTTATTGTATGTATATCAAGCTGATACTCAGGGAGTAAATGTGTGTCATAGTCATAAAAACGGTCGCATCTATTTACACCTGTCTATAGTACTAGTCTAGTGGAACTTACAATGTAATCACAGGTGGACATATATAGAATACGAGTGAAGCAGGAATAACCGAATTCACTTTCATTTTGTAGTGACTCATCTACCGTCTTTCGGTTAAACATATACAGATTTTTGTGAGCATCTGCTTTCCAGTGTTGTAGTTTTCTTAGTCGTTCTTGTCTCCCGTCTCAAGATGTGCTTTCCGGTGTTTAATGGTATCGTTAATTTGGTCTATTATTGACATGAACTCTGTTTTTAGGAAATATAAAATATCTTAATAAAGCCAAATGATATTATGGATCTTCTACCATCACCACTGAACACTGGCACTGCAGATGTCATACAAAACTAGGAAATTGACAAAACATGACATGGAAACCAGAACGCGCTCTCCTTGTCGAAACAGTACATTAAACAGAAGATCTATAATAATCTGTTGAACAGGTCTTCTTCAGATCGATAGAAAGCACAGCATAGGAAACAAAAATAACCACAAAGTACAAATCTGTAATTTTTCACTGAAAAATTATAATAAAAATACCAAACTCCAAAGCAAACTCAAATGTGGGAAGTCGACAACAACTTAAAAAATCAAGAGCTATTAATTAACGCAACAAGTGAAAACCAAATGCCATATTTCTGACTAGGTACAGACATTTTCTGCACAAAATGGTGGATTTGCTTGGTTTATAGCTAGCTAAACCCCCCACTTGCGTGACAGTTATTAATAGTTCCGTCATATAGACAAAAAACAGGGACGAAAGATACCAGAGGGACAGTCAAACTCATAAATCGAAAACAAACTGACAACGCCATGGCTAAAAATGAAAAAAAAAACAAATAGACAAACTAGAGTACACATGACAAAACATAGAAAACTAAAGAATAAGCAACACGAACCCCACCAAAAACTAGGGGTGATCTCAAGTGCTCCGGAAGGGTAAGCAGATCCTGCTTCACATGTGGCACCCGTCATGTTACATATGTAATAATAAATCCGGTAAATAGTCTAATTCGGTAGGTCACATTCATAAAAGGAAAAGGGATTGTAGTTACGAAATTGCGTCTAGGGCGAACCAAAACAGCCAAAATGCGGTACTTGGACAATAATAGTGACCAAGCAGTCAGAACTGTGTAAAAAAAAAGAGCACCACAGACATACAACACAACGGACTTATAAATGTAAACAAACATTTTATCTTCTTATTGTTTTATACAAATTATTCTAACAAAGATGCCAACAAGAAAGATGTTGTAGATGTTGTCGTTGATAGTTCATACTGTATATAATATACATTTTCTCGAAAAAGTGAATTAAGTAGATATTATTTCAAAGGTAAAATAGAACTACTTTGTTACAACTTTGTTGTGTCGGAATTGGACAAATAATGTCCAAAGTTGAAAAGCCAAAACCCGATTGCGGGATGCATACAAACCAAATCACGACAAAGTCATATCACCAAAAGAAACCTAATAGCATGAATACGTGTACGCATTAAATGAAAAACCCGATCGAAAAAGTAAATACTTAACTTCTCTTTTCTATTTCCGTAAATATTTACATAGTTAATTACGGATTCTAAATTCTACACTCAATTACATGTATATTATGTTTGTTTATTATCACAAATGATCATCATAAGCCATTATTACTGTAATAAATTCATCGCATCGCTGTGCATTTTCTTCTGCAATTTAACAATCAAAAATCTAACATTATGTGATCATGAGAAGATCATTTATTGGAATACTTTCCAGCTCTAACTTTGTAAGTGTTTGAGTTTATAATCTATAAGTGTCATGTTTTACCGATTGTTAGTTATTTAATTTATTTTTTTATCATTATTAATAATTAGGTATGTTATGTGCGGCAGATAAATGATCGTTCATTATAAGAGACAGGTAGACCACATAACACACTAATGATTTACGTTAAAGTGTTAATGTCACACGAAAGCGCATTATTGTTTATATTGGGCCCAAACTCTGAGGTCACCAAGTTAGTTATAGTATTCGTGAAATGTTTTCATGAAAATGTATTTGAATATTGTTTTCATTGAAAATTAAATTAAATCGACTATATTAGTATCCAGTTCAGGACTTTGCGTGTTATATTTCAACTCTCTTAGGCAAAGTTAACTTTAGATGAATATGGTATTTTTGACATATAGCTCTTCAACGATTTCGGTATTTATACATTTTCGGACTTCAAATGTTTGGCTTTGAGCGTTCCTGATGACGGTAAATCCAGAAAAGCGCTTCGGACGTATGCATTTATTAAACGTGTTGTTTTAAAAAAAATTTTATATAACCTTTAATGTGTTCGTTGTATTTGTGTGGTATTTACAGTTTCTGATGCTAACCATTTTGCTTTAATGAATAATTTACAACACAAAAAAGGGCAGATTAGCTAGTTAGTTCAGAAAACTGTCACGTGATATATAAATTGCACTCATTGCAAGTTTCATGAGTTATGAAGAAAAAAGTCAAATGATATGCAAATTACACCTATACTTCAGGAAGTGGTCACCTTGGTTTTAAAGAAAATAGTCACATAGATATGCTAGATGTCGATGCATAAAATGTTAAAAGCTATTTCCTATTTTAAAACTGTCTTCACATTCTTTATGCATCAAATCGCCACAGTATCACCATTTATTTGAAATAAAGAGGCGGAAAAGACAAAAGTGAATTTCTAAACTTGTGTCTAATCCTATCTGTATCATTAATAAAATAAAATAATTATGAACTATAACTCTTTCTTCCGTACACTTTCCTTACGTTTGGTTCGTAGAATGTGTGTATTGCCCTTTAGATGTGGTTTTCAATACCAATAGTTTGGTATTAATATTCTTACTTTGATTAATCAAATTTAAAGAAGAAAAGAAAAGTTTGTTCTAAATCATTGTTTGGCGAATGCATAAATTCGATTTAACCAAAGGAGAAAGTACGATAAAAACTAATATCTAGCCCTTGACCCTTATCTAAAGATTGACGACAACATCTAAAATTCAGGATACTGTGGAAGTTTTCAAATCAATGAAAGAAGGAAGCCATAAGGCAAACAGCTAGCGCAAAATTAAAAAAAATATTACAAAGACTGATCAAAATATCTGTCAAATCCAATGTCTTGTAATCATCCGAAATGTATCATTTGATAATTAACATTCGATGTTTTTTTATTCTAAAGTTCTAGGGGCCATACATTCGAATTATTATACCTTCTCCTTTTAGATTTATGTACTAGACATGCTATAGGTTATTTACAGTTTCAAACACATCAAAACAGTAACAAGTGAAGTAAAAACGTATTATATCAGTTAAATTGTCATAAACCACTATAATCAACACAATTGTTGATATGGTACAACTATTTCAAAACTACTAATCATTTCAGAGTTATATCCTTAAAATAAGTATTATGAAATTGAGAATGGAAATAGGGATTATGTCAAAGAGACAACAACCCGACCAAAGGGCAGACAACAGCTGAAGGCCACCAATGGGTCTTCAACGCAGTGCATTTCCTTCTGCAATTTAACAATTAGAAATTTGAGAAATATGATCATATAACATTATGTATCTTGTGAAGATTGATATTGGAATACTTGCCAGCTTTAACTTTGAAAGTGTTTGCTTTTATAAACTATAAGTTTCATTTTTTAACAATATTAATGTGATTAGGTATATTGGCCCCAAATATTATACCCGACAACAGACAAACAATATAGCACACAACACATCATAGAGAACTAAAGACTTAGCAACACGAACCCACCAAAAACTGAGGGTGATCGCAGGTGCTCATAAAGGGTACGCAGTTCCTGTTCCACATGTGGCACCCGTCGTTTTGCTCATGGTATTACAAACCCGGCATATAGTCTGATGATAGTGGTATGTATCTAAAGATTAATGAAAACATCCAAGAATCAGGCTACTGTGGAATTTTTCCAATCAATGAGAGAGAGGCCATGAGGCAAACATTTAACGCAAAATGAAAAAATAATAAAAGAAAATGATCATAATATCTGTCAGATCAAATGTCTTTTAAATATCTGAAGGGTGTTATTTGATAGATAATTTTGCTTTTTAAATCGATCCTTTTCATTTTAAGTTCTATGGGCCATAAATGGATTTATTCAGTCTGTTTATACCTTCTTTGGGTTATTTCATTTTCAAACACATCAAAACAGTAATTAGTGAAGTGACACGTATGAAATCATTTAAATTGTCATATACCTCTATAATCAACACAATTTTCAATATGGTAAAACCTACATTTCATAGTTCCTCAATGCTCTTCAACTTTGTCCTTGACGGCTTTATAACAATTTTGATCTAGGCGTCACTGATGAGATTTATGTAGACGAAACGCATGTCTTGCGTTTCAAATAGTAGTCTGGTTCCTTTGATAACTCTCTTCCCTGTTTTTTAGTGTGGATTCGTGGATATCAAAATTTAGTATTATGTCTTTTGTTTTGTTGATACTATTTTGTATTCGACTTTCTTCCTTTGTTCGTCCAAATGTCTGTTTTTCTATTACCCTATGTTTTATCTGTCCACCTTGTATCTTTTCTAAAAAAAAATTATAATTATGGTAACCTTTTTGCTGTGAAAATAAAATTTTTTTTTTTTTTTTAAATAGCAGTTGTCAAAGTGTATGTGGTTATAGCAGTAGTCGAATACCAGTATATTCATACTTAATATACTTATTTGTCAGCACATATCTTAACTTATTCCGTGCATGTAAGACCGCTGGCGTAAAACAAACGGTGAGATACCGCATACGTGACATTTCGTGAATAGTACCATTCGATGTAGATTTATTGTAAATATATAAGGCTGATTATCAGGATGTGAATGTGTGTCATGATCAGAAAAATCGGTACCACTTATACACACTTGCTTATCATTAATACTACAGGAACTACAATGCATTTTTGTGGGTGAAGATATAATGATACAGGTGAGACAGGAATAACGAATTCACTATATTTTGTAGTTGTTTGTCTATCGTCTAACGGTTTTCACAGAGGTTTCGATCGTCTGTCGTCTAATCTTGTAGTGCAAACCAGTTTCGCGAAAATAATTCCACAAGTTAATAACCGTTTCACAAATGATATCGGTATGTTCCAAACGTCGTAACTACATCCCCTTCCCTTTCATGAATGTGACCTACCAAATTAGACTATTTATCGGATTTGCTATCACATAAGCAACACGACGGGTGCCACATGTGGAGCAGGATCTGATTACCCTTCCGGAGCACCTGAGATCACCCCTAGTTTTTGGTGGTGTTCGTGTTGCTTATTCTTTAGTTTTCTATGTTGTGTCATGTGTACTATTGTTTGTTTGTCTTTTTTCATTTTTAGCCATGGCGTTGTCAGTTTATTTTCGAATTAAGTTTGATTGTCCTTTGGTATCTTTCGTCCCTTTTTTTAATCTCGATAAAGTTACACAAAAGAACTTGCGTAAAATAAGAAACCAGTGAGTAAAAATAATACAATTAATTAACAAATATTGGAAATTTCATTCGATAACCCCTACGACTAACACTTGACTCCATTGAAAAAAGACCAACAAAAAACAAACAACAATGAACAGCACACGGTTCAGATAGTTTGCTATAATTTGTAATTTGGTGGGTTAAACCAGTTTCTCCCTTACGAAAAAGTCTCATATTGGCCTATCTAGACCAATGTCATAAAATGAAACACACAATAAAAAGTATGCACCTTCAAGTAATAACAGATGACCACAAACTTGAATGACGGAGTATTATTAGAAAGTAGAGTCAACTTATAATAATGGTATAATAAAAAGCAAAGACACAAGAACAAAAAATCAATTGCAGAAAAAACTGCATCAAAGGATACTCACAGTGAATGAAGAGCGAGTACAAACAACTTAACTGCCAGTTAGAAATTATACCGTCCTGCAATCTTGATATCGGAGGCTGTGCTTAAGAGAAGATTCAAAACATCAATATTACAAACAGATCAGGCAATTTTACAAGGTTTGGGCGGTTTCATGTTCACTAAGCAGTTTAAAATCTGTATATATGGCAAACCCATCGAAAATGTATTTAACTTTAGCAAATAAAACTTCCATTTCTTTCTATTTCTGTAAATGCTTTCATATCTTCATATTCTTAATTCTACATCAATACATGTATTATGTTGTTTATTATCACTAAATGATACCAATTACTGTAATAAATTCATCGCATCGCTGTGCATTTCCTTCTGCAATTTTAACAACAGAAATCTGAGAAATATCATCATATAACATTATGTGAACATGTGAAGTTAAAATTGGAATATTTCCAGCTCTAACCTTGTAAGTGTATCTTTTATAAGCTATAAGTTTCATGTTTTAACGAATAGTTTATTGAATTCCGTACAGTTTTATATCATCATTATATTTTTTTTAACACATTTACATTCTCAATTTTAAGTTAGTTGATTATATGCGACAATTTTATTATATGCGACACGTAGACACAAAACACACTTGTAATTTAATTTAAATTTAGAGTGTCAGACTGAACTTCCGTGTTGCCAATACCGATCCAAAGCTGTAAGACTTTTAAAAATACAGTAAGAAGCATTGGTCAAATGTTTTTTATGAAAATATTTGAATACTTTTTGATCGAAAAAATAATGAATTTTTTTCAATAAGTTTTCTATTCAAAAACAACCTATTTGTGATGCTCATCATTTTTTTAATGAATAAAGAACAGATAAGATTGTTAGGTCAGAAAACTTGTCACGTGATACATTAAATGGTTCATTACTCACGAAGTGCTCCCCTGTGAAATTCACTTCTCGCTAACGGTGCGGAGATTTAGATGGAAAGCGGACCAGTTAAGTGACCTCTTGAGTTTTTTCAGAAATGATTGTCAAGTGATATATTAATTGCATTTATTACTTCGAAAAGTGATCACATGAGTATGAAGAAAAGTAATGGTCACATTGGTTTGCTAGTTTAGATATATAAAATGTCAAAGGATTCCTTAATTTAGAATTATTTTTAAGCAACATACTGCATGCATCCAGCCCCTAAGTATCACCATGATTTAATCAATAGAGGCGAAAGATACAAATGGGACTTTAACACTCAATAGTTGAAAATACACTGCCAACGTCATGGTTAAAAAAGAATATCACCAAAAGACAAACAGCTGTTTTTGTACACAACACACAACAAAGAAAAGGAAAGATTGGGCTACACAAACCACATCAAAAAGCTGGGTTTGTGTCTTGGTGTTTTGAGAATATGCTCTCCTGGTATGGGACTTACGCCCTTCAATAGGATAAAGAGGTGATCTCGTGTGCTCTAGAGGGGTAAATAGATCCTGCTCCACATGAGTCCTTATTTTCATTATTTTACCATCACCTCATTTACCTTCCAAAATCCACAATATCTATACTTAAGTTAAAATTTACATCTTGCGTATATACATGCTCAATCTAATGCATTATTGCTATCATTGTGCATATAAAAGACTTATTAGTTTGCAAAACTTGTATCCGATCCTATACGTATATTATTCAAATAAAATATTATGAACTAATTTTTTTTGTTTTTTTGTTTTTCCATGCACTTCGTTATGCTTGTTTGTGTTGGTCGTGTTTTATCTTCTAAATTTT